>JARKHS020023606.1:125000-426878 GCA_030143305.2 Amblyomma americanum
TTACTTGCGAGTCCTTTCGAGCCAAAAGTGCATTTTGTCACTTCATAGACCAGGTGCCAGGAGGGACTCCGGAACTTTTTTTTTAGGAGGGGGGGGGGGGTGGCGGCAAGACTCTGAGCTTATTTTGTTATTTATTTATTTAATGCTCATATATATAATAAATGTTATATTTTCATTATTTCTTGATTTTTCCATTTTTACAGGTTGATGCAAGCTGTCACGCTGTGGTGACGACACCCCAGCAGTAAGGAAGACAACGAAAAGGCTTCCAAAAGAAACCGTTTAAGGGGCTGACAAGCGCCCATTAAGAACTCAATGACTCAGCAGAGGTGATAGCCACAAGCGTGCTCGGCGGTCATCAAAATGAAAGGCTCCACTTCTTGGCCGCGCTCAATTTAAAGCTGGCGAGGAACCTTCGAGATAAAGAATCAAAAGCAGCTACAACAATCTGGGAAAATGTGGCAGCATTTGTACGCAGCCACGATCAATGAAGATCAGTCTGGTCGCATCTCGCATTGCAAAACAAAATGATAAAGCCGCGTGCCGGCGGTTTTGAGTGCGAACGAACAAACGGTGCAAAGATTCACGGCAATATAAAGCGAATTAAAATGGGAAGCTTTACGCACGAGGAGTGATCAATTAATTTCATTAAAAAAGTATTTGCATAGTTTGTTTAAATTCTGTTAATCATGATCATGTGCACGGGTCAGACAATCGAATTCTGTTGGGACATGACTGGTTCAGGTTACTCATATAAGAAATGCTTTACATCTGGCTACGAAGCCAAGTAGCTCAGCCCCACTGTGATTTGCATTTAAAAGAGTCCTAGAACGGAGTGTTTCAATTGCCAGAAATATGATCCAATTGCAAGCAGTTAGAGACGAGGTGTGTGTGTGTGGGGGGGGGGGGGGGGGCACTGTCCCTTTTGGAAAAATGTTGTGGCCGGGGCGACCGCCCCTCTTGCCCCCCCCCCCCCCCCCTTTCCGGTGTCCGAGGGTGTCAGTATTCTATCAGCCAATCGATCGATAGGTTACTCGATTTCGTGGAATCAGGAAATCTACTTTGCTCTATCGCTTTCGATGCGACCTTTGACTCAACGTTTAAGGCCTGTTATCGGACAGTACGCTGAGAAAACTTGGACTGATAGCCCGTTGGCATTTAGCGCTTAAAACGAGTGCTCAACTTGTGCGCTTCAAACGTTTCGCTTGAAACAGAAGAAGAAATTGGAGAGGAGAGATGATGAATAAATCACTAATTTCAGCAGAGATTAGGTTCACGTATGATGGCGATGCTCTGGTGGACTAGGCTCAGATTCTGTATCCAAGACTTTTCTCTTCAATTCCTTGCCCACTTGGCGTTGGTCCCATCGCAGGATATTAACTGAAAAGCAAAATTTCGGAGTCAGGTCAGAGGACGGACCCTCCATGACCCGAAAATAGGCCGTCATCGATTCCAGAAGAGACGGCAGACATCTGTGAGGAGCAGGACTGAGCTGGAACGTATTGCGCTGCAGTCCAAAGCGAAAAGCTAATACACGAAGCGGACGGCGACAAAAAGGGGCAGCTTCTTTAAGCCTCCCTCTTTGAAGAAGGAGGCACGCGCCAACAATACCTGCACGTGTCCGCTACAATGAGCTCGCGCGTCTCTTACCCTCTCTCCCGTGTCCCTCTCCTCCCAGAAATGCGCCTCAAGCTGCTCAAGCACGCACACAGGCATTCACCGCAGGTGCCTGTCACGTGAAGGCAGCGGTCAGTCCGAGACCACCCCTGCGTCGTTGTTAGGGACCGCTGTGCAGAGATCCCCTTTGCCTCTGCGACAAAGCTGCAAGGCATAGAAAGGCCTCACTTCGAGCTCTCGAAATCGGTTTCGAATTACTCTCCCTAAAGCTTCCTCATCTGCGCTGATGCGTCGCCCGTCTCTGACAACGAAGTTGGGCTTCTTTAAGTTCTTCCAGCTGAGCGAGTAGCCGAATACTATTGGAAGTAAATCACGCGGGGAACTCATTTTGCTTTGGAACCAGAGCGTGAAGCATGAGTGGGTGAGGAGCTGCTTCCCTTTTATTTTTATTTTTTTGCGATGACACCTGCTTTTTCTTTCCTTCTTTTTCGCGATGACATCGACGCCGGCCATCTGCACGCAGTGCGGCACACGGCTGACCCCATCGACAATGGCTAAAGGCATTGCGCCGGCATTCCGGAGAAAATTTTGAATGGAAGAATGCGTCCTCCACCCGAGAAGCTTTAGTACCAGGCTGCCTCATTATGAGAATGCAAGGCGCCATAAATAAGCGCCGAGAACTAATTAACAAGGTGCCAAGTGTGCTCTGGTTATCCTAAGCAGGCCACAGCACCTGAGGGACGGCCGCTCTTTTAGAGCGCAGGCTTTTAGGCCCCGTTCGTGCATTCCACGGCGTAGTCAGCGTAGCTGAGCGAAACGCCAAGGGAAGATCTCGGGGGGTGGCTAGCAGCGTGACGCGCCACCTGCCAGCGGGGGCAGGTGGCGTGTGAAGAGCTGCGCTCAAATTTCGCATCACCGACTATACCGTAATCGCCTCTCAATTTTCTTTTTTTTTTCAGTGTGATTAAGATGTCCTGCAAAGAAAACAACCGATGACAGGTGCACCTTTCTTGGCATTTAATGCGAAGAAATAATAATTAAAGTGTTGAAGCACTGGAGTAATGCGCGCGAACAAAGCAAAGCTTTTTTTATTTCTTTGTTTTCGGTGTCCACGCTAGGCAGTCTGCCGCGAGTAGGCCATAATTTAATTAACAAACTTAATCCGGAGAGAGGAGTCAAGGTGAGCAACTTAATCGTTGGGTCGCTTTCTGCGCCAGTGTCGTCAAAGAAGGCTTTACAAAACAAGACGCCATCAGCAACGTTATTTGCTTCGAACAGCTTCACGGCGCAAACCAAACACGAATAAAACAGTGACTTGGGTATTGGGTTAACGCAGTAAATGTGCCAGTGGAAGTTTTTCTTATAGCAAAGCGATTAGAAACATCGAACACTTCCAGCGTGTTGCAACACCCATTTAACGGTATCATATGCAAAGTTTATACGCCCCTAATCTGCTCATAGGCTTATGACAATCTCCTGAATAACTTAGACCACGTTGAGTTCTTTAACCTGTGTTTATAAATACGTGTACATATAAAATACTTAAATCACCCTTAACGGGACATATTTTATGGAGGAAACGCCTAAAAAAAAAAAGACCTATAGCTTTCATGCAGCTTTCGTGTAGAGCTGTCAAACTGTCTATTGTGAACACACAAGTCTACAACTAATTCTAACTAAATCTAAATCGAACTACCTCTTCTTCGAGGCACTCGCCAAATGTTAAGAGCCGGCCGCCTCCAAGAGTACGCGGCGCGACGTGAAAAAATTTTCGGAAAGTCTTTCTTATATCTGTTTCTATATGCATGCGTCGCGCTCCTGTCCGGTATACCCCCAGGCGGGGTTGATTATCAAGCGCACGTATCGCGGTGTTTTAAAAAATACAATGCCTTCGAAATGACGTTTCATACTTTCGCAATTTCTCCTATGATGTGCTCGGCTTTTCTTCGCAAAAGGACGATATCACAGGTGATCTGTTAAATAAAAAAACTCAAAATTTAATGAAAGTGTGTTTCAATGCGAAATAAGGGTGTATTTGGTCATCAGCACTCACCTAAGCGCGGTCATACGTCTACAAAGGAAAGCCGTACCACTTTCATGAGATATTTTTCTTCAACTAAAAAGTTTCGGTGAAAGCTGTATAGTTTTCCTTTGTACCCGTATGGCTGCGCTTGGGTGAACGATAATGAGTAATTAGTCCCTCATGGCAAGACTACTCCACCTTGGAGGTTTTCCGTAAACATTGGACCTATTCCATGGCGCGCAACCGCAGCTTTTAACTCCAACCGGCGACAGCAGCACCAACACATCTTGGTTACGTCACAGATAGGTGTCAGTCTATACATTAAATAAATCGCACAGCACACGGGCGCGTTTGCGTTTCGCCTCATCGAAACGCGGCTGCCATAGCTGGGATTCAATTACGCTACCTTGACACGTTCATTAAAACAAAGAGAAAGTGCCTGCGATGAAATGGGGTACATTTCGTAAACAGATAGCATTCACACCACCTATAAACCGCTATAATACTGCATTCGGATTAGAGAACGGGAATCGATTATTAAATACGACACAAAACTAAATGGACGAGCACCACACGGTAGTGAGCCTCAATTCAAACTGGCGGAACACAATGTCCGAAACCGAGAAGCGAACGCTGCATTGAGAAGGGTGCAAACAGGCAAACTCTCTTTGTGGGGATCAACACAAGGTGGGCGCTCACTACTATGCGACCCACTTGCACGTTGACAGGCGACAACAAACATACAGCGGGCTCAGTGTCACAGCGGGTGGCGCACCGCGGCCAGGCCTGCCTGTCAGTCAAAGCGAAGGCAGTCATCCGCACACGCCTCGCATTGAACCGCTTTAACGCGACTGCAAAGCGACGCGAGGGGTCACGCCGAAATAGACAGGTTGAGGGGAGGGATAGCGGGGCCGGTATGGGGCGACGTCTGAGGGGAGGGGATATTCGGGTTCAGCGGTGCGAGTTAAAACTACCCAATGCAGAAAAGATGGTGGTGACCTGATCTTCAAACGCCCCTCCCCCCCCCCCCCCCCCACACACACACACACACCGGTGTTGTTCTCGTCTATTTTCTTTTTACTAGGTCGTCGTCACTGCAGGATAATCGCTGCGTGCAACGAAAAAAAAAAGAAAACAGAAGCAGTCGAGGGAGTGAAAGAAGAAAAGAGAAGGCCTGCATCGGTAACCAGCTTTTGCGAAGAAAGCTTCACCTCAGCCGTGGCGACAGACTCTTCCAATCCAAGTGTACTCCATATATTTAGTGAGCATCCAGGTGGTACCTGCCACAGAAGTGCTCTTCAAAGACCATAAGGAAGTATCTGTCTGGGTGGTCCAACTGGCAAAATCGTAAGAATTTAAAGCTTTGTGGGGAGGATAGAAACAGAGCAAACATAGGAGTGAAATGATCATCTACTATGACCAGAGACCAGTAAAGCTGAATTTGGGACGAAGCTGCAGCTGTTGTCCTCAATACCAGCAGCTGTGCCCTTGCAGTGGAGAGGTAAAGGAACGCCCCCACACGTTCAGCGACTACAGCCGCAGCGTGCCGGCCAGGAGCCTCAGGTTCCATTCAAGGAATGACCAGAACGGGCTAAGCTTAGTCCCAAGAAAGGTGCTCATTGCTTCGTTGTTTTTTTTTTTGTTGTTGTCGTGGCACCGTATACGGTGCTGCAGGAACGTAGCCGGGATTTTTTTTTTTTCGGGGGTGGTTCTACCTAATTTCTTCCATAAGGGGGAGTGGAGGGGGATAACTTTATTTCGAGCCCCCTCCCCCATCCTACCTTTCCCACCTCCTTGGATATTGAAGGTTAACTATCTAAGAAATTAGTCCGTATTAATTTTCGTGACCTGATATGCGTTGATTTTCAAGGACGAAAAACTGTTCCACGGCATTTAGCATTTATTCGCGTTTTCCTTAAGCATCACGAAGCATGGTAATGAAGCTGTGTACAAGCATCCATTAGTTTGTACAATGGTTATTTATACCGCTGGTGCTTAAATCGGTGAAACCTTGGTCGGGAAGCGAGCACAGCTATCAAAATTCAAGTTGAAAACGATCTTGATTCTTAAATAAGGTCAATAAAAAGCAGCAGTCACAAGATATTTGGCTTTAAAACAGCCACACACAAAGTCATATGGGCTGTACCAGGTGCGCCTTTTGAAGCAAAAATACAACGCCCGAAGTCAGTTCGACCCGAACGTCGACTTGTCAAACGTGGGATGCCTCATTCACTATACATGGAACAAAGCCGCCGCGGTGGCTGAGTGGTTATGGCGCTCGGCTGCTGGCCCGAAAGACGCGGGTTCGATCCCGGCCGCGGCGGTCGCATTTCGATGGAAGCGAAATTCTAGAGGCCCGTGTACTGTGCGATGTCAGTGCACGTTAAAGAACCCCAGGTGGTCGAAATTTCCGGAGCCCTTCACTACGGCGTCCCTCATAGCCTGAGTCGCTTTGGGACGTTTAAACCCCTACAAACCAAACAAAACTATACATGGAACCCCTTTTCAAAGGCTACGGTGTTGCGCTGACCACAGCGACAACTGCAAAGGTCCACCGCGACAACTAATGCTTCGTCCTGAGGATAAAACAAACAAATAAATAAATGCGCTCCCACGCTCCGCTGCATACCTCCAGCAAACAAGGCAGATGCTCAACCGACGAGTACACCGCTGCGGTGCTGGACAAGAAAACTGCGGCAAGACACAGCGCAATCCTCGCTAGCGCGTACTGCGACAGCACGACTGTTGTGTTTCATCTAAGACGGTCTGTATTTTTTTTGAAATAGGGCTTTCGAGTTAAGGCTCTTTTTTTTTTGGCATGACATTGTCAGAGCTGTAACGCATCAGAATACAGCTAAGACGTTCTAACTATAGTAGGCTGGTTAGTAAATATTGCATAGTTAACTTTGTAACTATTACTGTTAGTCTCCTTATTTATTGAGAGACGTCTAGCATGCACCGTAAGTAATATCCATATCAGGTTTATAGAGAGATAGATAGATAAAGAGGAGGAGGGAAAGACAGGGATGTTTATAGAATTTCGAAAACGTATAGTTACCCTCGGTGGTATGGCCCCACAAGTTTTGCTTACACCGCGTCAAAATGCATGCCCTTTCTAAAAACTTGCAGGCAAATCAACCCCTCTAGTGCATGTAACTCGTCGAAGTAGTCAAAATATTGTTGCATCGGTAGCATCGGTATTACGTGGCGACCAGCCGAAGAATGAGGCGAGATGTACGATGGCAGTGAGATGATTTTTAATTGCGGCTGGCCTAGCGCGAGCGCTCCGTCCCGCGCCACTGCCAGCGTCGTCGTCTTCGTGACACTATGTTGGGCCACAGCACGAAGGGCAACTGCGTTTTCTAATTCTAAAAACTTATATAGATATACATACGATGGGCTACACGCCCCTGAATAAATATAGAGGCTAACAGTAATAGAAAAAAATGCTAACTTTTCAATATTACTTCACCAGCCTACTGGTTAGCATGTCTTAGCTGTATACTGATGCGCAACACCACTGGCAATGCTATGCCAAGAAAAAAGCGTTCTTCTAACTCAAAAACCTATTTTTAATAACTTCAGAACAACTTAATGAAACAGCCGGTATAACTGTAGGAAGATTCATCCCATTTCCTCCTCGCAAAACCGCCGTATATAATGCACTTTGACTTTCGACCAAGACCATACGCCACGTCCTCAGCAAGCACTGCCCTCGCGAAAATGTAAGCACAATAATGCGTACGTATCCACAAAATAAAAATATCGATGCATGCAACTACCCACGGCATTAAGAGTTGTGTAGTGCGTGCCTGCAGAGTTCGTCGAGATCGAGGCAGGGACGTGCAATTTCCCGAGTCCCTACAGCTCCTTCAAAACGACTATTTCTTTAATTTTTATTTTTTTAAAGTTATCTGCAATCGAATGCGGCTCCTCGAAATATGTGCTCAACAAAGACGCACCATTATGCTCGGTAAAATTTCGCCGTCGACAGCCCGAGGCGTGGGCTCCCGCTTCCGCATCTTTTAACATCCGTTGGCGCCTCCTCATTGTCTGCGCTCCCATACATGCGACGAAGGAAGCAGCTAGAAGGCTATACCGCATGACGAACTCCTCAGTGTGCGAAGGAGACAGCGTCTTTGAGGAGGCGTATTCGTTTCCAGGGCGGCCGTAGTGACACACACGCGCAGTTTTCCAATCTGCAATGGAGGCCTTTAAGGAAATGCTTGGTTCAATCTTTTCATCGCTCGCGGAATTTCTATGCAAACTGGCGCATTTAAAGCTCACACGGCGTCTTCTTGCCTAATCAATTTTGCCTCCCTTCTTTTGACGCGAAATAGCGCCTATAACGAGTTTCTCCACGCGGCCTCGTTTGCAGAAAGACTGCGCGCGTTTTCGCCGCTGAGATTTGCATATGAACGACGCCGGTCACGTGCCCGAGATGCATACATACGAATTCTAACGCTGTTTTGGGGTTCACATTTTCGCGCTGGTTGTCTTCGCTGCGGCTCGTGGGCGCTTATAAGTGTGAGGCAAAGTTTGCGCGCTTTATCCGAGACTTCGGAGAGCCCAGTAGCCTGCGCACGTGCCGGGCGCGAGTTTTATAGCGAGAGCAATGAGAGGGGAACTTGACTAATTGCGACTGGCCTTGCCCCAAACACAGTTCCGTTCCTTCGTGTTCTCAGTTTATTGGTCTCGGTTTTATTTCCTATCGCTTTATCAGTATTTTGTTCATATAGCGATGGCTGCATCACGGAGGAAGGCTCCTCCGCATCGGTAATTCATCTTCTCCTAAGGGCTTCGTGCAACCTGAAAACAACACTGGCTGTCGTTAATACACGCTCCGTTAGAAGAAAATCTGACGCTATTTATTTATTTATTATATTTATTTATTGGTACATTCTGTCAATCCCATATGTGATTTTAACAGGAAGGGCATAAGTTGAACAGTCTAATAAATAAGCACAATAAGGCAAGCAAGCATAACACAAAGGTAAACACTCGGCGTTTTGAGGGTAAGATGTTTAACAAGAACTCAAGAATAGAAGTAAAAGTGTATAAACTTTCAAATACATAATACATAATACAAAATACATAATACAGAGCCTACTTAACAGCCTTGGACGGTGGGGGTCCACGCAGTCACCATTCGAAGAGAAATGATCCCCGACTTCTGGGATATTGTAGAGAAGCCACAGCGCTTCAATCGCGCGTCGTCAGAAACATTTCGCAATCGTATATATATAACCCTTGTAAAGAAACGTTGCTGCGTACAGCGCCTTGTTTCATATCATACCAGTATACGTACACGTTTCGTCACCAGTCACCATGTCTGCCACGCGCTCCAAGTCGCCGCTTCGATTTCGGTGCAGCAGCTCCCGGCAATGTTTCACTCTTGCCAGCTTTTCAGCCTGAGTCAGATCGTGTAACTTATCTCATACGATGGTAGCCGTGAAGAAGTGCGGAAACATTCAGCAAACAAATCTTCAGAGCCGCCTCAGCTTATTTCGTCAAGCGAAGGTTCACCCTAGCAAGCCTTTTCCCAACAGCTACGTTTTATTCGGGCACCAGTGGCGATAGTGCGCCAACTACACAAGTCTTCCTGCCGGGAGATGCGTCGGTACTGCACGGCGACCGCTTTAAAGCGACGTCAGTGCCATTCTTGATCTTTTGCTACACGTTCGAAGTCGTGACAAACTCGTGTTTCCTTCAGCGCAGCGGGCAGCACACAGAGCACCATGCTAGCGTTCACAGAGCTTTCTTTCTACAGATTATCGTTCACAACACCAAAGAATGAAAGAACTGAAGCAAGGAAACAGCGAACTAAGTTAGGGTAGTAGCCATGAATAATACTCAGAAGTATAGCACGAACGCGGGATTTCCACAGAAAACAGCACTCCAAAACTATACGAAATGGTACTACATATATAAAAGTACAAATGCGCTCACACGTACCAAGAGAAAGTCATCACTCAAATACGCATGCAGACACACGCAATAATATACAGAGCATCGCGAGCGCAAGTGCCGGCCAACATGCACAAGCATTGCGCCATATAGCGTAACACGTGATGCGCCCGGCAGATGACGGCCATGTCATCGGCTGCCACCGACGGCACAAAAAGGGCTGTCCCATCAGAAGACTGCCGCGATCCCCAGTTCCCCAACATCCACCTCAAGCTCCCCGGGGAAGAAGACAGGGGTGAGCACAACGACACTCCCGATTTCTTTCTCCTCGTAAGGAGCGCCCTGTTTCCGCCGTTCCCTCCTCTTTCTCGACACCAGGAGGTGGCGCTGGCGCGGTGCAAGCGACTAGCCGCGTTCTCAAGATGCGCATGCATATGAGGGTGTTCTCGCGAGCAGGCAGAATACGCGGCGCCTGCGGCGCCTCATCAATACATCGATTGCGCGAAGCTGCTCCGATATAGGGGGCGACCGGCCGTGCCCAAATGGCACGGACGACGGCGGCCGCTGGGACCAGAACGCATTATTATCCCCGCGACCCAAGCCCCTCCTTGGCGTCTCGACGCTAACGGGCTCCCGCTGCCACTGCCTTATTCCTTTTTTTTTCCTTCCGCTGTTTAGTGTCAGTTCGTTTGCCTGCTGGTGAATGGTCTGCGGTCATTGTCGGGTCACAACTAGCGTTTAGTTTTCATTTGCGTCTAATAACTGTATCGTTTTTTTTTTTGTTTACACCATAAACCGCGTCCTCTCCTGTTCGTATACCTATAGCACCTCTGGTCATCTGCAAACCGTGGCAGAACTGCCAAGAAGTAAGTATAGATGGTTATAGCTGTGACCTTGGATCTAAAGAGTATGGCCGGTCGCCATTAAAGCCGATGAAGCGCGCAGTTGCCGCAAGTGTTAAGCAGGGCAATCAGTTCACGTGCACGCCAACGATGGCGGTTTGCTTCTCCCTGTGTTCACAATCAATGTAGTGGCGCCGAATGCTATGGACGGGGGCGCACAAAAATTGAAACTTTGGAGAAAAAACCTGGCCAATACAACAAATTGAACAACATACTGCGACGAAACAATTTCCGTGAGCTATATGAAAGCCACCTGTCTGGCTCATGTCGGTGCTCCACCTTCCAACTGCTGACAAATTTTCAGAATCTAGAGCCTTGGCGGAGCACTTATGGCGCTCGTAAACACCAGAAGGTCCTGAAAAAGTCACTACTAAATTTCTTTTCAACCTAAAGAAATTTAAAGCTTCAGGGGTGCCATGGATGAGCTACTGTACAGGTCAAAAGCAAACTACGTTAAGTGGCCTGGGGACTTTTGGCTAAGACTGTACATGCCTTGGGCAACCTATGGCCTTTGGCCTTAGATTGATTCTCCCAGCCTTTAAAGCCCTCTTGAATCATCGTAGAACTTTCACTGGAATTCGAGTGATTAACGTTCATTGTTTTGTCATTCTTCAGACGCCTTCGAATCGGCAACTGCCTCATGCATACATGCATAACCTGCTCCAACCACATGCACGACGTGACGGGCAAAGTGCACTTGCCGCGTTAGCCCCAAAAATGTCAAAAATCAGCAAGCACGGAATCACGAGTTGAGGAGGGAAAAAAACGAATCCATAAAAACAACGAAAGCACAAAAGTTTCGCTCGCGTAGTCGTCATGTAAGGCAAAGAAGTTGTGGCGCGGTATTCGAACGGCTGTTGCTTTGCACGAGGCGAACGCGCGTGCGTTCATATGGAGCTGTATAGAAAACAAGCGAGTAAGCAGGCATCGACAAAACAAGCCAGAATAAAACCGTGCGCGTACGCGAGGTGGCGCTTCTTGCGGCGCGTCACGTGACTCGACAACGGCCATCAAAGTCGCATTAAGCGGCGGACAGCGACGCTCTAATGGGCCAAAGATGGCGGACGCCATCTGCATCAAGTTGACGGCTGTGAGGCCACACTATCAAACTGCCGTTAGTCGCCATTAGGGCGCCAATACGCGTCAGTCTCTCTCCTTACGCGCGCGGTATTCCCGTTCTTCTTCCCCTTTTCGCTTCCCTACACAGCTCTCCCTTCGGCACCTTTGGTTCCCCAGTGCTTTTCTCAGCCTTCGTCGCTCGCCTTGCCAAGGATTCTGCGCCCGTGCTCTCGATTAGTTTGGCTCGGCAAACGGAAACTTCTTTCTACACGTTGTTCTTATCGCGCTTCGAGTTGCCCGTCTATATATCGAACCCTGCCACCTTTTTCCCCTTTTTCTGTTATTTTGGGTTGTCTCTGTCAGAATTCAATCCTTGGCTGTTGTATGGCATGCCTGTATGAAATACAAAAGCAACTATGGTGACATCTCTTCGCCCTTTTATCGACGGTCACCACTGATGTAGTCGCTTCTTGCATGCGCAAAGGCATCTGGCCGTTCATTGAACTGTTATTATGAGCGCATTTTTGTTAGGTGATTGCTTCCTTTTCCATGCCGTTGAGACGTCCCTTACAACCACCAGTTTCAATTCCTTGCGCGTAGGACATTAACACAAATATATTTGTTTCGATCCAATCCAGGTTATAAAAAAAATACCTTCAGCTATGTTTTGTCCTGAAAGAAGGCACCGTCTTAGCTGCCGAGATTTATTTTTGTTAGTGTTTTCATTCTGGACTTCTTTGCAGCTACGCTTATTTTACGAAAGGCCTCTGCTAAAAAGTGATTTCATCAATGCCGCTTCGAAAAGAAAAACCCACGGGAAGAGAGCAAATCGGGCAGCAGCTTTTTATCTTGGCTGTATGACATAAGACCACAAAGGCCAGCGAGACCACGCTTTTGCCAGTTCAATGACGTTACTAGCCGTCATGGTTTGTTATCATCAGCATCATATGAAATGAGAACATTACAGGACAAAGGCAAATTATTCCTGTTTCGAGCCAGCTGAACTTAGAAGTTTCCTCAGCTCATCACTGCGTCGGGCGCCCTGACTCTCCCACCTGAACCTAGAAATGACTATGCCCTCAGGAATGGCATGTACAACGCCCCGAACACCACTTATATGCCTTAAGGCTATATGCACCGCTAAAAAACCTAAAAGGCAATATCTATAGAACCACTGCACCTGCGAACCATTTTGTTGATCATTCGCAGCATCAAGCATGCTCCTTTCTTGACTCACTTATTCTATTATCAATCATTTTTTTATTTCCTTTTGTTTTAATACTATCGCCTTAAAAGCCCCGTTGTCCGGAAAACGCGGCGTTGGCGTTGTGAGCGAAACATCACGAGTATGACTCTGACAGGTGGTGCCCAGAGAGCAACCTAGGAGGCAGGTGGGCCACGTAGGTCACGTGACTTTGTGGCGTCATCACAACCTGCCCACCGGATAGTGAGCAAAGTGCCCACCCTGGCAGGTGGCAGGTAAATTTATGATTGGTTGCTCGGGAAGAGCAACCTCGTTCGCACAAGGCCCACCGGTGGCAGCCCCTGCCATCGCAGGGCAGTGGCGCATCGCTTAACCGCTGCACCACTGCGCCAGGAGTGGTATGAGGACTCCAAGGAATCTATGAATGTAAAGCATAGAATGACCTTCGGCATATACGGTCATTAATTACGACATCGCGTCATACACTTAAGGCGGAGCTTAAGTGTCCCCTCCAATTTCTTCACCTATGTCCTCAGCAGCTTTCTGTGCAGACACGAGCATCGCAATGAAGCCCACATTGCAAGACCAACCAACAGCAAGAGAGCTGCAGGATGAAATTTAGCTGATTCTTTTCGACAAATCGGTGGGTAAAGACCAGAATTCGAAGAATAAACAACATTAAAATAAACCTCTCAACAAGAGCAGTCAGGTCGAGCTTTCTTGGACATCGCTTTTAGCTGTGAGGGAGCTGTGATAGATAGATAGATAAAGAGGAGGAGGGAAAGGCAGGGATGTTAACCAGAAAGGGGTTCCGGTTGGCTACCCTGCACTGGGAAACAGGAATTAGGGGGCTAAAAGGAGGAAGAGAGAAAGGGAAAAAGGCATAACACACACACGCGCACAACGCTGTCACAATTTGTCACTCAATCCAGTCGCTCTCAAGTAGGCAAAGAGTGCCTTGTATGCTTGAGGGCAGTCGACTGCTGTGGCCACAATATTGTTATATATACTGTTATGGACATATTGATGGGAATGGTAAAATCTTCCGATGCGTAGCAAACTTTCGCTTCTAAAGTTTGTCCTACACTCGCACCGAATAGTTGACACTGCACATGCAATCAACGCTTGGGTTTACTGTAATTATTTGGCTGGATACCGTGGGAATATACAAGAGACGTGAAAAGAACAGGCTGGCAGATGCCTCTTGATCAGGGACACCGCCAGCTTACTCCGAGAAAAGAGAGCTGTGGATTGAGAAAGTATATATAAACAGTAAGAAATATGTAACGCGACGAAACTCAAAACACAACAGAGAAAAACTGAAGACTTGATCAAACGAAACCACGCTACACGTTCGTCTAATGCGGCAATGCCGGCCCCATAAGTAACACGTTTCGACGATCGCCGCTCCGAAGACGGCCAGCAGTTTATGCCGCACAGCATATACCTCCTTCCGTCTCCTAATTCGGGTACTTCCGGCCAGAGCTCCCAATATGACACCGCAAGGAGGGTAAGCGAGCCGCTTTCGCGAGAGCACCAACCTTGAAAGGCGCTGCTCTAGCTCCTTCGATTGAGCCGCTTCTCTGCAGATTATATATACACCTCCGGTTTCCGCTCTCGACGCCGATAGTGCGCGACTGCCAGTGATGGCTAGGTATATAGATGGGTGGCTCGGTATAGAGATTAGAGGCGTAGAGGCGTATTCAGAACCGCCTATAGGCCCGCACACGCACGCACACACTGGCGCGCCTGGATGCTCTCAATTTAGGCGTCACGGCGGTTGCAACACTCGGCGAATGGATTGGGGATGAAGAGGAACGAGCGGGAGAGAATGGGGATACGAGGAGGGAAGGAGAGACGGAGACGGGAAGGGGCGAGATCGGCGTGAGCGATGCCTCCGCAGCAGGGATGGGTGAGAGAGGGCGAGCGATAGCTAGTGTGCCTTGAAGCCACTTGAGCGTTGCAGAGCCCTCCTCTCTGTTGCACGTGCAGCGGACGTGCAGACAGCGGCAATTAGGGAAGCGGCGCGAGTGCCTCGGTGTCGCGCAGCGTCGTCGAGATCGTTGGCGAGAGGAGGAAAAGGAGAGGGGACGTGGAAGTGGAGAGTATAAGCAGATTGCGAAAGCCGAGGTTATTTAAAGAAGCGTGCATATAGACGGCGCTGGAGGAGCAGGAAGATAGGGATGTGTAACGCTAGGTGCATGTACCGTTGCTGATTGAGATATATAATAAGGATTGAAGCGTCGTCGGCTCGCCGGATTTGAGAGGGGAAGAGATGGAAGCAAAGAAAGGGTGAAATGGGGAAAGGGCAGTGAGGTGGGGGGGGGGGGTCAAAACGAGAAGCCCGCTCAGGAGAGAGTCGCACGTCGGACGGACAGCGGCACGTTTACATGCTCCGTTTGAGGCCGAAGGTGCGTGACGTATAAGTAACGATGAACAGAAAGAGGGGCAGTGACAGAGCTGCAAAGAGAAGGTGTGACGGCGCAAAAAAGGGGAAAATAAGGCAAAAGGGAAAGCACAAGTTATGGCGGGCACATCGGGAGACAGCGCGCGTTTAGGCTTGTTTCAGAGGGAGAACGAAACCCCAAGCTCCGTGAGGGGCACGCGCGCACAGGCGAAGCGGTGAAGGGGGAGGAGAGGAAAGGCGAGAGGGAAAGTAGGAGAAGGAAATGGGGACAGGAAGGGAAGCAGGGACGCTCGGCGGGGTTTGAGTCGGGAGCGAGCTGTTCCAGTCGCCTTGTTTCCTGGTAATTAGGCTCCCCTCTCAATCAAGGCTCAAATAAAACGGCGCTGCCTCGTCGCCGCCAGCTGCCGCTGACGCCTGGCCGCTGCGGGGGAAATGAATAAGCTCCTGACGGCCGCTGCGTTATTCGCGCCGCCAGGCTTTAGCCTCCCCTCCTCCCGGCGAGCTGCCGCCGTATCCCCCAGGTCTTCCCCCGCCGTCGACGACGAGGAAACGCACAGAACCGTGCTGCGGCCGGATGGAGCGGCGCAAGAGGCGTCATTGCGCATGCGCGCGCACGTGCGTCACAGTTTGCCTCCCGCGGTGGGTATGAGTTACTCTGTGCCTTAACGAGGAATCTGCCCCGTGTCGATATAATCGCGCGCTCAGAGCCATCGGCACTCCTAAGGTCTAAACGGCCGCCACCTAGTGTTTCACTGAGTAGTGTATAATTGCAGTGTTTTGGTAAGTTCTTTTTTTTTTTGCGCTGATATATTTCAGGTGCTTACAGACAGGTGACTAGGAAATAGCGCGTAAATGCAGTTATAGTCAAGGCGAGTGAATATGAACGATTCCGCCGTGGCACTTTGTGAGGCAATAATCTGTCGGCGTTTGAATCCCTCCAAGGTGTTTTCATGTCTCCATGACCGAACAGACTGCGTTTCGTTAATGAGCCCTTGCTTATGCAGGCTCCGGCTATTGGACTGCTTCTGCCCGGTTGACCATTTGGTGAAATGGCACGAAACTCTGGCAGTTTGCCAGAACAAAGTACTAATTTAAAACAGCAGTCTCTATTAGTTTTCCTTTCCCGCAACATCACTGGCGATTTCACTCGTATGTTGGACGTGTATCATATGATATATGATGCATACGATAGTATCCACAAAAAAAAAAAAAGAAATCTTCAACAGTCTCGGAAGGGAACAGCAGTGTACTATTGCTTACGAGGTGCTGGCAGTGGTAAGAGAATACGCCTACTTAAGGCAGGTACTGACCGCAGATCCGAATCACGACAGTGAAATAACTACATGATTGGTTTATGGTTTGGTTTATGGGGTTTACGTCCCAAAGTGATTCGGGCTTTGAGGGACGCCGTAGTGGAGGGCTCCGGGAATTTCGACCACCCGGGGTTCTTTAACGTGCACTGACATCGCACAGTACAGGGGCCTCTAGAATTTCGCCTCAATCGAAATTCGGCCGCCGCGGCCGGGACCGAACCCGCGTAACTAGAAGAATAAGAATGGGGTGGAGGGCATTTAGCAGGTTCTCTTGATGATGAATGGCAGCTTACCAGTATCGCTGAAGAGAAAGGCATATACCAGATGGATCTTACCGGTACCCACCTTGAGGGCATAAATGTTTGGTTTATGGTTTATGGGGGTTTCACACCCCAAAGCGACTCGGGCTGTGAGGGACGTCGTAGTGGAGGGCTCTCGAAATTTCGATCACCTGGGGTTCTTTAACGCGCACTGACATCGCACAGTACAGGGGCATCTAGAATTTCGCCTCCATCGAAATTCGGCCGCCGTGGCCGGGATCGAACCCGCGTAACTAGAAGAATAAGAATGGGGTGGAGGGTATTTAGCAGGTTCTCTTGATGATGAATGGCAGTTTACCAGTATCCCTGAAGAGAAAGGCATATACCAGATGTACCTTACCGGTACTCAACTATGGGGTATAAATGTTTCGTTTATGGTTTATGGGGGTTTCACACCCCAAAGCGACTCAGGCTATGAGGGACGCCGTAGTGAAGGGCTCAGGAAATTTCGACCACCTGGGATTCTTTAACATCCACTGACATCGCACAGTGCACGGGCCTCTAGAATTTGGCCTCCATCGAAATTCGACCGCCGCGGCCGGGATCTAACCCGCGTCTTTCGGGTCAGCAGCCGAGCGCCATAACCATTGAGCCACCGCGGCGGTTTTAGGGCAGAAATGCGCACGGAGGCTAACGAAAAGTGTAATAATTAAATTGAGGACAACGCAGAGAGCTATGGAAATAAAAATAATAGGTGCGACATTAGGAGACAGGAAGAGGGCAGGGTGGGCCAGGGAAGAAACGCGCGTTAACGACATCCTAGTCGAAATCAAGAGGAAGAAATGCACTTGGACATGGAATGTAATGCGAAGGCAAGATAAGCGATGGTCCTTAAGGATAACGGAGTGAATTCCAAGAGAAGGCAAGCGTAACATGGGACAGCGAATAATTCGGTGGGCGGATGAGATTGAGAAATTTGCGGGGATACGGTAGCCGCAGCTGGCAAAGAACAAGATTAATTGGAGAGATATACGGAAGAGGCCTTTGTCCTGCACTAGGCGCAGTAAGGCTGGTGATGATGACGAACATGTGGCATCTAGCGCACGCGGCTTGTACATGACAGCACCGCACATGCATGACAGCTTGCTCAGGCTTCACCTTAGCAGCACCGGCTCGAACAATATAGCAAAAGATTGTTTTGTTGCCCCGAGATCAAGCGTCGCATACCAGCAGGGGGGAGATCTGGCTATAATCGGGAATATATATGTGGGTAATGAACATGCAAAACGCGTTTGGGTTTTCTTCGGGGCTTTGAAACATCGCTGACAGGGCCCTGCTCCCTTCCACTACGTCTCGAATACCCATATCACTCCGGTTGCAAACCGCAAATTTGGCGGCACACTGGTTCGCCTCACCAGTCTTCGCCACCGTCTTCGTTGTCCGACATTTCGCCTCGTGCGCACTCTCGTCCAACAATATATCTAGGGATACATAAAAGTAAAAGCGATGGATACGATTAACGTACACCAAATTCAATTTTTGGAACCCGGTTTTAATTTCGACCACCTGGGGATATTTAACGTGCACTGACATCGCCCGTGTGCTGTGCGATATCAGTGCACGTTAAAGACCCGCGGTGGTAGAAATTAATCCGGAGCCCTCCACTACGGCACCTCTTTCTTCCTTTCTTTCGCTCCCTCCTTTATCCCTTCCCTTACGGCGCGGTTCAGGTGTCCAATGATATATGAGACAGATACTGCGCCATTTCCTTTCCCCAAAAACCAATTATTATTATTATTACCCGGTTTTAACCGAAAAAGGTAAGTATTTTTGACCCGCGCCCCACTGCTAACTGGCCATCGACTATAGGAGTTAACACTCAGTCACATGCGAGGAGTAACGTGATGCGGAAGCCAGGGATGTGGTGAGACGGGACGCCGATTGATTAAGCAGCGCCGATGTGCATATTGTTGTATCGCCCGGAACCTTACATGCCTCTGCAGACTAGGAGGCTTCACCTCATCGCCAAACGCCTTTGGTAGCATAATGCTCTTCGCGATCATCAGGCACTGAGGAGGATTCCTTGGAGCGTGTTTCTCCATTAATGTAAGGGTGCTAAACACAGTGCGTAAGTGTGACTGAAAGGTGTCTTCTGGCTACCGCGACAGCTCAGCGGAAGTTTTATCGCTGTCTTCAACACGAAGACCACATCACTCCCCACGTTCTTGCTTAACAACTCATTAACAATTACAACAACTTCTACCCCCCCCTCCCCTTTTAAAAATCAACTAGCACTTATACGTTTCTCTTCAACGACTCAATCAATAAGCTTCCGTGATACTTTTTTATTGGCGACAGCTTTTCCTTGTGCAATTAAGCACTGCTATAAATGTTTTGCCCATAATTAACGAACATTAGGATGACAATTACGGGCAGATGGAATGCTCAAGTTGACAAAAACAAAGATAAAATCAAAGTCACTTCTGTCATCACGGGAATATCACGCTTTATCACTGAAAGTAACCGGTAAACCATGACTAGGAAATAATATTTTCCGGAAAAAAAGCGAAAACTGCATTTGGAAATAAACACTGAAAAAAGAGCGCTGAGTTTATAGGAAATAAAGCCGAAAAGTGCAACACCTAACTACTTTTATTCCAAAAGCTACGAGCAGTTAATATCAGGGTCATGGGTTTAGGGCGCTACGCCACAAGAGACGGCCGATGTCATTGGAAGTAGCTATCCTTCTCATTTTTTTTTATTTAGATACAGTAAAGTTCAATTGAAGAACTTAAAGAAGGTGCATATTTCTGGCCCCCTTGGTTGTTCGTTATACATAAATAGCAACACGCTGTTAAACGCGTGTAAGTCTAAATATTAGCAATAGACCCTTTGTACTTATAGAGGAGCTTTCGTAGCCTGTACAGTATAATTCAGAAGTGGAATTCACTATTACAAGTGCAAATATTCACCTCTTGCCATGAAACATTCATGCCACTACGTAAATTAGAGCCAGCCAGTATAAGTACAGGGTAGGCTAAAAAGCAACAAAAATCAATTTTCGGTTTATCCCCAAGCTGGAATGCCTGACCCTTCCTGAAACGTGCAGAACTCCTAACCCTGGAGAACAGAGCAAAATTCGCAAGACTTAAACTTATGTATCAGCTAATACACAACCAACTAAAAGTGCCCGCTACAAAATACATAACGACCACAAAAACTAGATCGACCCGCCAAAACCTCACACACAAATTAAATGAGTTTTCATTCCGTACTGACATATTCGAATACTCATTTTTTCCTCGAGCTACACGAGAATGGAACAATCTAGACATAGATATTACTAACAGCTCATCATTAGATGCGTTCAGTGCCCTGGTTATAGATCACCTGTTTGTTTCTCAGTAGTTATTCTCATTTTCCACACTTTTCTTCCCTGTTCATTTTTATTTTTACGTTTTGTTTGTGCCTAGATTGAAAATACAACACTAACTGCAGCCGATTTCCTTTTTTTGGCATGCTTGTCATCATGTTTGCCGCCTATTATTTGTACCTCAACTTGAATTCTCTAACCTATTTTGTAACTATTTTTGCCATACGTTATTGTTAAATTGTTTACTACCAACATGTGTACTACAACTGTATCATTCAGAGCCCTTCCTGTTACAGTCCTTGATGGGACTTACAGTATCAAATAAAAAAAAATATTATTGAGTGCACGGTTCACATGCTTTTCTGCCTTTTAGTAGAGCCAGAACAGCCTGGCTTTCGAAACCAAGTACCTAGCAGGTACTCACATGGTTTTGCATGGTTCTCTAACAACACTTACAGCCAAAAAGGTAAATGACAAGTTTTACGGAACGCTGACGCGTTTTACTAGCCTTTCCTGCCTCGTGTGTGGCACGCCATTTCTTCAATCATGTACCGTTATTTATCAAATTTTAATGTGCTTTTGGTTGTATTATTATAAACTATGCGAGGGCTCTTCGGACCACGTAGTTGGCTGCCGACAACAACCGCTGTGGCAGGGTTTGTTCGATAGACCCGGACACGTGGCAAGCGTACTTGAAGAGCGGCGTAATGATCGAGACCTTTGTGCACAAACACTCGCCCAGTCCAGTTCTTCACGCCATTAAGTCTACTTTCCAGAAATGATCTCAGACGGATATTCTCAAATGTCTCCGCAGGTGAGCCCAGAATGTAATCCACGTTGTCTGAAAGTGCGGATCAATGAATGACTTCCTTAGAATGCAGATCATCAAATCGCTGCCTTAAACACGCTTTTCTTATGCTCACTGATGATTGCATGGCCCATGTTAAGGTCCCAAAGGCGTATTGGACCTCGCGAGGTGCGATCATGTACAGCTTTGTCGGGCAAAAATTTTGAAATTCGGAAAATTGTAAGACACTGTTATGGAAATATTGAAGGTAATGATCCATTATTCTGTTATGTAGCAAAATATTTCTTTTAAAGTGTTCCCATCGATCGCAGCGAAGTTAAGGCAGCCATAGAAAACTAATAATGAACGCGTTTGACGTAGGTGAAAACGTGAATAGAAAAAAAAAAATACAAGACCGCCGTCGGTTGATCTGCGGATACATTGATTGTTATAGTGAAATCTTACATTCGTAAAAGGTTTCTCTTCTCACGTTCATAAAAGGTTTCTCGCTCAAAAATGTATTTGTCCAGAATTCCTGGGTATGGTCGCGATTTCGTTGAGTAAGGTTGGCTGTCATTGGAAGTATTTAAGTCGGTGAAAGAACACCAAACAAAAGAGGTGTTAGGAGCCAAGTGACAAAGTATAGCGTAAAAGTGACTCTGCGCAGTATACGCTGGTGGCTGCTAAACACGTTTCAAAGGTGCCTGATTTTGATGAAAAAAAAACTGGTTTAAGTATGTTTTTCATCTTTCACCTTAAACATATCTCATAATGTCATTTTTGTCATATTTAGATCAAAAACAAGAAAACAAGAAACAATATTTTTCCAGCTTTATCTACAATGCAAAGTTACACTGAATTCGAATTCTTTACATGTAAGCAGTAGTTTTATTCTTCTATAAAAATTTTCTGAAAAACAGATACAAAAAACAATATAGTTCCGGAAAGGAAATACAAAACTGTTAACTCTTTGCACAACACCATTCTCCGTGTCACTTAGGAGAAGGCGAAAAGGGGAATAAAATGATGCAAACCCGAATGAGCTATGTGTAGTTGTTGGGAGAATTGATGTTAAATATGCCTCAAAATACAGGTACATGACAAACGTAGAACCTATCCTGTGCCCTTAAATAATGAAAGGGCCGGCTTAGAGACAATGGCGTTTTTTTCACAACTAAACTCAGGAAAGGAGCAACCAGGTCACGGCGATTCGCAGAAGGCATTCGTGAAAATCGCTCTTTGCAGTGTCGATATATATATATATATATATATATATATATATATATATATATATATATATATATATATATATATATATATATATATATATATATATATATATATATATATATATATATATATATATATATATATATATATATATATATATATATATATATATATATATATATATATATATATATATATAAGAGAAGTGGGCACTTCTACAAAGACACTTTTATTTATCAACGTTTCGACCGCGGTGCGGTCGAAACGTTGATAAATAAAAGTGTCTTTGTAGAAGTGCCCACTTCTCTTAAATCTTTATTCTGCGGAGCCAACGCAACCTACGTTCGTAACATATATATATATATTATATATATATATATATATATAGCAGATAAGTTAAATGAAATGAGGGGCCCGTTTGACAAACTTATTAAGGGAGCTAACAGTCACCGAAACCAAGGTGCATAGGGGAATGTTTTTTTTTATGTGTTGTGCTTATCAGTGGGATATTATAGTACTTAGATTAATAAATCGCTTAAAGAAAATTACTTACAAAGCAGCAGAAAAAACAACCATGCCGCCGGTGGGATCCGAACTCACGACCTCCGAATATCGCGTCCGGTGCTCTTACCAACTGAGCTACGGCGACGGCTGTCCAATCTGCTGCTATCGTGGGTATTTATGTTCATTGGGTGTAAGCGAACCTTGAGAGTGTTCACCAGCGCCACCCTCGACCATAGCGGCGGACGTAGCAATAAAGAAATATATATATATATATTATATATATATATATATATATATATATATATATATATATATATATATATATATAACTTGATCACGCAGGAGAAGAACAATCTGTTTTCTTCAGCCCGCTTTTGGAATTCCCGTTTCCATCTAATTCTGGCTACGGAGGAAATTACCCTACTTTCAGGAAACCTCGTTCAAGGTTCGCTGCATATCAACAAACACGCCTCGCATATCAACAAACACGCGCATTTGCCGTCTCGCGACACCGTACGTTCCATAATGAGCCACTCGGCGGCGTCGCATCCGCCAAAAATTAAGTCATGTACCAAGACTGACATCGCAGCAGCCAAGAATAGCGATCTGACATTTCTTCACACATCCTTTTCTTTCTTCTTTATTTTCTATCGATGATGTTTTTTCTTCCACACTGGCGTTAACCTTTCCCTATTTTTTTCCCTCCTCGTTCTTTTTCCTGTTTCTTTTTTTTTTTCTTCTTTCAACGTCGGCACCGTTCCGAACCTCGGCGTATCACTCCTAGCCGACGTGCGCGGGCAAGTCTGGGCGCCTCGAGGGCGTTCAAGTTTACGTCCACTTCAATGAACATGTCGGAGAAACACTCTCCCATGCGTGATCTTTGCATCGCCTTCCACCTCCTCCCCCTCAGTCCTTCTCGCATACACACCCTCCCTATGAACACCCGCGCCCCTGGACCGAGCCGCCAATTCATTCACGTCTCGGTGGCTCTCTGCTCTGGCGAGTCCTCCGAGATTCGCGCAGCGAGCCTTGTTAGATGCACTTCGCCCTCATCACGCGTTTCTGACAGATACTGGCCCGCCTCAACCCGCAACTTTTTTATCCTCCTCCGCGCTCCCGCTCCGCCTCCGCTGCGCGTGCTCTTTTCGTGCTGTTTTCCGTGTTCCTCAATTTTTATTTTGCCTAACTTCGTTTCTTTTTTTTTTTCCTTATTGTTACGAAGTCCTCTCCGCTGCCCAGAAGGCACGGTTACTTCCAAGTTAACGCGCGCGCCAGAAGGCGCTGAAGTGAACGAACGAATAAATGAAGAAGTAGAAAGAAATATAAGAAATATACATGTATATTGCGTCGTTCTATGACAGTTCTACACGATTTGGCCTGGGGTGTTAGAGATCTCCTTTGCAGGCGGGAGTCGTGGAAGCAAGTGCGCTGGCACAGGTGTAGACGTTAAGGAGCAAAATAAGCGCACGGGTTTATTCACAGGTGAAAGGAAGTGCAGAAATATAGAGCTGCCTGACGAATGAAAGCAAGATATGAATAGGAGAATGCGTCCTATTCTATTCGGAAAAAAATGTTGGAGACACGGGTCTTTGGTCTGTGCACCATGCGCTCACAGCCCATGCACATGCAAACTCGAGGCGGGCGAAACATCCATCAAACGCTTATCCTTTCAATTCTTATTACGCAGATAAAAAAGAAAATGAAAGAGTTAAACACAATTGATATTTATTGAAGGGTTGGCAAAAGTTCATTATTAACCTAGGACGAAACTTCTTTACAACCTTTCCAACCTATGACGATGCACAAGTGTCAACGGAAAATCAGATGCTGGACGTCAGCAGAAAAAAACTCCTTTGAATGGCTCATGAAACAGCTCACGCACTGTGGCAATAAATATCGGCGGAGTTTAAAAATTTGCTCCGCAAAGGCTTTAGTCATCGTTTAAAAACAATAAAATCTGGTGCTGCCAGGTCTGGGGAATAATGAAAGGTGTTGGATGACTAGAATTAGAGCCGGGGTGTTAGAGGACTGTTTCGGTGTGCACAGTGCGCTTTAGCTATGCTGTCGACAGACCTTTTCGTTGGTGACCAGGACGCTTGCGGGTGAACATGTATACGTACGTACTTGTGTGCTATCAGCAGCAAAAGGTTAAGAGATAAGGGTGTGCCGGAAAAACAAAAATTTTCGCCGCAGTCACACGAGCCAATCGTGTGAAAGTTATGAAGATATTAGAGGACATACATACTCCATCCGCTGGGAACAGTACCAGGCGACTGGGTCGCAGGGCAGCGTTACAATGAGAATTTTTTTAGAGCACGCATTCATAAACCTTTGTTGCTGATTGTAAATACATGTGGACTTAATTAGATTCGTACAGGTCAAAGCAGCCCGAATTATGACACCTGTTTTGACCGGGCGAGTTAATAAGCGCCTATTTTTGCAAACTAGGTGAGTGCCGCCCGGGTGTATAGATGCTATCGTCCGTGCCCAGACGTTAAAGGTAGCCTATATTTTTCTTTTTTTTTTCTGTAACTAGCTAAGCTTCTTCCTGAACGAATAGGTTCCGTGATACATTTTAGAGCTCTGTGCAAAAATATATTTCCCTCTTGGGTGTGAACTATATACTTATTTGCCTTTATATTCCTTGTACTTGCCTGTATGCGCAGTGTGTCGAAAATAGGCAGCCTCGGAGCGGCGACTGCAATGCAGGATTTGATCAACATGATCCAAAAATTGTACAATTTACCTGGGAACAGAGGTGCATAGTTTTGTCAAACAACGCCGACTGGCGGTACGGCAGAGGCACGCAGGTATACGCACATTCAATATATCACGGCTTTAGGATACACCGCTACAGCTTGCTTAGCCTAAAATTACTGTAGTGACGTTCCTGTCGGTCTGTCTCAAGAAAGCATAGCCTCGTGCATAGCGGAAATAATCTCTCTATTCGTAAGCACTCCAAGAATAGCATTAGTACTTGGGCTCCGGAAACTCAGCCATAAGGAAAAAAAAAGGCCAAGTCCTGTCTGCTCCCTCATTAGCATCGCAAGCTGACATTTTTTTTTAATATACCATATAGGCTGTGATTTAGTTCTGTTTAAGAGCAACAAAAAATTGGCGGTGGGTCAGCTCTGATTAAACCTGGAGTGACGCGATAGCTACATCTGGCCAAGTGAAACTCGCTCAGTTGAACTGCGAAGTCAGTCTTTCGCCGCTCCATTTCGCTGGGCGCTCCTTCATCATCTTCGTCCCTGGCTGTGTGTAAGCACCGCAGTAGGCAAACTATATATATATATATATATATATATATATATATATATATATATATATATATATATATATATATATATATATATATATATATATATATATATATATATATATATATATATATATATATATATATATATATATATATATATATTATATATATATATATATATATATATATATATATATATATATATATATATATATATATATATATATATATATATATATATATATACGCTATCAGCTTCAAATGAAACGCGAACAAGAGAATTTCAACGTGAACTGCAAAACTGGAAGAAGTTGCACAAGCAACGCAGCATACAAGAACGGCTGCTATTCGCATCGGGGACGTAAAGACCGCTCTTTGGAAGTGTTAATGTGACACGCCTGTTTTCCCTTTCCAGCAGCAATTATTTTTGTTTCTTTCCGCTACCGCTTGAGCTCGTTTGTTCGCGTTTCATTTGACGCTTATTGTACACTGGCAAAACAGGACGTTTTCGTATCTGTCGCACGGTGGAGTTGACAGCAATGTATACGAGGCTGCAGTACGCGTGTACTGTTGTGAACAACAGCCCCTGCGGGAGCAAAACTAACGATAAAGCGAGCCGCTCAGCATTTCCTTGAGCAAGAACAACATGGCGATGGCTGGGAAGTTTGGACTTGCGCACGTTACATGAACGTCCACACGTCGCCATCCTTTGTACGGTACACGACTGCGACTGCGCGGTCGTCCTCAACACACAGTGCGATCTCGAATGAGGCGAAACATTTGATGCAGACTGTGTTTATAGATTTCTCCCACGCACGGCCGAGGTATATACGCTCGTATACCGACACAAACACACCCTCTGCTTCCACACCAGACTTGGTTTACACACCGTCCGTACACAAGTATAAGTCCGCAGGCTTAAGCTATAAGGGCACAAACCCGATAGCTGTGTATAGATACAATGTGTCGGCATTGCGTAAGGATTGGCGTCGCAGTTCGGCGTTCACTCGATCCCTCCGAAAACAACAGGTGTCACCGTTGAAACAGGAGAGCGCACCAGGGCGATTTTTGCTCCCTGGAAAGTTTCTCTGCTGCGTATGGCTTCGCAGCTTCGCAACCGTGGGAATGCTGAAGCGGCTGCGTCGAAACACGCTCAAAGGGAAATGCACTTGTTACTAAAACAAAACACAGACGAAAGACCTGCGCAAACGGTTCGGCGCTTATATGTGGCGGGCAGAACGCATGAACATTTTGTGACGTGGGACTGAGCAATAATAATAATAATAATAATAATAATTATAATAATAATTGGTTTTGGGGGGAAAGGAAATTTCGCAGTATCTGTCTCATATATCGTTGGACACCTGAACCGCGCCGTAAGGGAAGGGCAAAGGAGGGAGTGAGAGAATAAAGGAAGAGAGAGGTGGCGTAGTGGAGGGCTCCGGAATAATTTCGACCACCTGGGGATCTTTAACGTGCACTGACATCGCACAGCACACGGGCGCCTTAGCGTTTTTCCTCCATAAAAACGCAGCCGCCGCGGTCGGGTTCGAACCCGGGAACTCCGGATCAGTAGTCGAGCGCCCTAACCACTGAGCCACCGCGGCGGGTGGTCTGAGTACTGGTGAGATGATTTTCATCCGATTTCGGACGTCTTTCCATGGCAAATGAAAATTTGATATTTTCACACGACAAACAAAATGGACTTTTTGCCGTTCTCAGGTTCTTCTAAAACGACAGATGGAATTTCCTCTTAAACAGCTGTTCATATTTCAGGAATCGCAAAGCCATATCTGCACCCAGGCGGCTGACGTCTGCTGAACGGGTCGGAGAAGCAGGATCTGCCGAAAGAGCTTTCTTCACAAGGGTTCCTATTGTGACAACTGCATAGTAGATATAAATGTGCCATGCTTTACTTATGCATGTAAATCGTGAAGCTGTGCACGCGCCGTCACTGATGTCTTTCTGCTTTCGCACTGCATGTCACTCGTGTCATGCACTCAGCATACAGGGAAGTAAACATCTGGTTCGGGCAATGGAGGATTTGTTCCCCTTACTGTCCATGTTAACGCGACGAAAATATGCGTTTCCACAATGGGCTCTGTGCATTTTCACCGCGTTCGTTGAACAAACAGAGTTTCCGCATTAACAGAGCGCAATACTTGGCCTTCATAAAAATCGTCTGTTTTTCGTCTTCGTTCATATTAACGGGGCTCGCATTACAGAGGCACCCGCTATACGCATAGCAATACGGATACCAGCGCCCCATTTTACTCTATTTATCCTATTATTTCTGCATTATACTTTTCCAAAATCCATTCACCACTTTATTTATGTCTATCTTTTTTGACCCTGCAGTGATCAGCAGTGTGCGTTACCTTTTCAACGAACGCATGGTTCTCAATTTTCGGGGAATTTATCAGAGAAAACAAGGCGCAGGAAGCGCCATCTGTATAGAAATTTCTGGACATATACATTTGTTAACAATATATACAGCGTACGCACAATATTCCATTTGCATAGCCTGTCTCTGATCCCATCTATATGCTCGTCGGTGAAGACTGTACGAGAAGAAGGCTTTGGCGATTGCAGTGTCTCTAATCAAAGTCGTCTTTCAGTTCCAAAGATAACAGCCATTTTCACACAAATTAAGGTGAACTGCTGCACAGAGAACAGATCCCTTACGTGCAACGGGAGGATTGCGCTCTTTAGAAACATAGATTGACAAAACTACAATTTTATCAGCCTACTGAACACGATGAAGTTAAAGTGTCCCATGAGCTGTCTCAAGCACGAGTTAGAGACTTCATTTTATTTTTCACTCAAAGGCAGACAGAGATGCGCTTTAATAAGTAACGCAGGTTAAGAGTTGAGCATAGCCTCTGCCTGGTTGACCAAGGAAAGCTGGTCTTCCAGGCACTCCAGGGGGTGGTGGAGGCGAAGGGGATGTAGTGACCAGACAGGGCGACACGAATGAGGAATAGGTAATGTTCTATACTGGCATATAGAGCAGGGCAGTTAGAACAGGAGAAGTCAGAACGAAGACACAAATGGAACAGCCTGGAAGGTGAAATGAGAACGTTTGTTTGAATTGTACGATGTTTGGTTTATTGCTTTATTGGGGCTTAACGTTCCAAAGCGACTCAGGCTATGAGAGACGCCGTAGTGAAGGGCTCCGGAAATTTCAACCACCTGGTGTTCTTTAACGTGCACTGACATCGCACAGCACGAATTGTACGATGTATATGTGCTTGTGCAACACTGAGATGTGGATAAGACGGAGTACGTGTCGATATGAACTATCCAGATGTTGGTATAGTGTAACTCAATTGTGCCCTTGTATCTCAGAGTCTTGGCCCACGTCGGAGAGCTTAAACAGGGAATCACAGGTGCCCTAATGTGAATATCTCGGACGGGCTGATGAGCCAGCTCATTCCCTGCATGGATGCATGCATGGACTGGGACCCGCAGTATGCCGGACGAGGACGGACCTAGGGAGTGTAAGACGTCATAGTATATAAAGTTGTTCTTTTAGGTCAGAGAGAATTAGCCCTCGCTGGAGAAACCGAATAGGCGCCGTGAAGCCAGTGTAAATGGTGCATGAAGAAGCGTGAGGAAGCTCAGAGAAAGACAAGATGATGGTAGGCATTGTTTCTAGAGTAGCGATGGAAAGAGGTTTGCATATGGCGTTCAGATGTTATCTGAAAATTTTCTGTGACCTAGGCAGCTATTTATCTCATTTCTAGCATGGCTATTTCCCGTGGTTTTCTACAGTTCCAGATTTTGATTTCTCTTTATTCATTTCTTTAGCTATAAAGTAACTAAATGTTTCCCTCAGCTCGGGCTAATTTTTCTAACCGGTTTAGCGTTCGACGATTGTTTCTGAAAATCTCAGGAGTGCAAAGGAAATGTCAGTGCGTTAAAACCAGAAAGAAATAGACCCACAAGCATGAATTATTTCCAACTAGCGAAGCAACAACACATCAGTGAGCATTGCTCAACACCCCTCCTCAGGTATTTTCTTTAAAAAGCGAAGACGGTTACTTTCCTAAAGGAGTGGGTGAGCCTCTTCATCCTAACGTCCGCAAATTAGCCAGACACGTCTGGAAGCGGAACCTGGATTTCATGGTCTTGGCATTAACAGACTGGACAGCTGTGGTTGTACTCACTTGTAAAGCATACCTTATCAATTAATAGACTGTTACCAATTATTTCGCACCCTTTATTGAGGGTTCGAATTATTACTACCCGACTACAATAAAATTTTTAGCTACTCCTTAACATTTGTACAGTTCAGAAAGGTACAAACTTTTCATGTTTTAATAGCGGTTTCGATTGCATAACCAATCGCATGCAAAATGCCGTCGACATGTGTCATTTAGAACTTTCTGTGGTGTATGTCTAAACTCTGGAGCTATGTCAAAACGCAATAGCAAGAAATTAATGCAGTCTTGTTATGCACCTTCTTCCTTATTGGAAATGTGTGCTGCGTAATGTGCTTCTTTTAGAACCAATATGAGTCCGGTACACTCGGCATTTTCCTCTCTTCGCTACTCTTATCAGTGGAGCCTACACCTTCCGATAACTATCAATTCCATACTGGCGCCCTCTCAACAATGAACTAAAATATATATAATTATAATTGGTTAAAGGAAATGGCGCAGAATCTGTCTCATATATCGTTGGACACCTGAACCGCGCCGTAAGGGAAGGAATAAAAAAGGGAGTGAAAGAATCAAGGAAGAAAGAGGTGCCGTAGTGGAGGGCTCCGCAGTAATTTCGACCACCTGGGGATCTTTAACGTGCACTAACATCGCACAGCACACGGGCGCCTTAGCGTTTTTCCTCCATAAAAACGCAGCCGCCGCGGTCGGGTTCGAACCCGGGAATGAAATCAAATTTTAGCCAACAGGAAATAACACGTGTTGACAGAACAGGGACTTCCCGCTAGCAAACAAAATGAGTTTAACGTAAATAAACAGGCAATCGATAACACGAAGGCAAGTGAAGACGCAAGCTTAAAATCTCGATTAAAAATCGTGATCGTGCTGTACACGATTTTACTTTGGGTATGATATCCCCGACCATCGATTTGGGCGGCGCTTCGCTCTATTTGCATGACGTGAAAAATGGCGTCACCAGAACGTTTAGTTGAACATGGCCGCCCCCTTGCAAGTGCCTGCGAAACATCAACAGACAGCATTTATTTGTTTATTTTGTTATAAGCAGTCGTGAAAAAATCGTTTGACATGCATCTATGAATGTAGGAACAGTGGATGCTTGCCAGCTATTGTAAGTTTATGAGCTGCGCGACTATAGTTGAAAAGCGGAGTTGCAATGTTAGCTAACGAAGTTAAGCGGGAACACTGAGGCGACAAAAGCCGTGCAAATGTGGCTACAAGGTCAGCCTGAAGGATTTTTTCTTTCACCATCTAGGCACTATAGTAAAAGTCAGGAGCACTCTTCATTGGGCGTACTCTGGTTGAAAAACGATAAGTACTTTTTTTCCTTATTGCCTATTCATTCCAAAGGAAGAATTGCTATACTGTTTGACTGTCGCTTCTATTTCTTGTTATCAGATAAACGCTTAAACAATTAGCAGCTCATTAATTAATAACTCTGTCAGCCAGAGTATTGCGACAGGCAAACACGCAAATAATGCAGGTCGACCGGCCACAATGTACGGCACTGTTTTCGAGTGCTGCCTCAGCCTGTGCAAAAAGCGGTTATGTTGTGGCTTTAATAAAGCAACTCCTTTTCAGGCAACAGACGTCACTGTTAACCTTCGCTCTGTGTACAAGGTTGCTTTTATTGCCTCGAAGGCACAGCTGTAACATTTTAGTATTTCAGTGCATTTCTTTACTTTGTATCAAACTGCTTTCTCGATTTGTGGCAGCTTTATTCTAATTTTATGCAATATCATATAACCTTTGTCCGCAAAGTTTCGAGACTGAGTTCATTTAAAAAGATGCGTTTAACATTGAAATCATTTGTGCAGCACCCCTTCGAAATAGTCTCCCTTGCAGTCTATACACAGCTTCCAACGCTTCTTGAGGACTTCTAAACAGTTGGAAAACGCTTCTTTTGGCAGGGCGGTCAGCTCCTTTGTCGTGGCGCCTTGAATAGCCTCCACACTCCCCATCTATAGCGACCTTTTAGGGTTTTCTTCACACGAGGAAACATGAAAAAATCGAATGAGGAGAGGCCAGGCGAGTATGGCGGATGGGGAAGTGCAGTAATGCTGTGCTTGGCGAGAAATTTTGTCACGCTGAGAGCAGTGTGCGGACTTGCGTCATCGTGGACAAGGCGCCATTGACCAGATGCCCATAAGTCAGGGCGACGGCGTCGCAGTGCATCACGCATGTGTTGGAGCACGCGGATATAAAACTCCTGATTCACCGTTTGCCCTTGTGGGACGAACTCGTGGTGTATGACACCTCTGGCATCGAAAAAAAAACCATCAGCATCGTCTTTGTATCGGTCTTCTGTCGCCGCACCTATCTCGACGCCGGAGATGCTTGTGGACCGCCATTCGGCGCTCTGCCTCTTTGTTTGAGGATCGCATTGAAAACAACATGTTTCGCCTACAGCAATGATGCTGTCGACGAATGCAGCATCCTTCTCTGCCTCGGAGAGCAAATCAGCACTCACTGTTGTCCGCTAGTTCTTCTGGTCCTGTGTGATGGAGTGCGGCACAAGTCTGGCTTTCAGCTTTCGTTTCCCCAAGTTCTCACGCAAAATACGGTGGCATGTTGTCTTACTAATGTCGAGAGCTTCTGATAGCATGCGGACTGTAATTGTGCGGTCTTGCTGTACTATTTCCCTGATCCGAGCCACGTTGTTTGCATTCCGTGAGGTTTAAGGCAGCCCATGCCTTGTGTCGTCTTCCACCGACGTTCTGCCCAAAACGAACCTCTTGTGCCACTCGAAAACTCGCGCCCGCGATAATGTCTCGCCGTAAGCATCACGAAGGAGCTCATACGTCTGTGTGGCTGGCTTGCCAAGCTTCTCACAGAATTTTATGTCTACACGCTGTTCGAGGTGGACGTCCTCCTCTCCACATTCACTCACAGTAGAAAGCGCAGACGACAAGTGACAACGTATTTTTCTACATGTAGTGCCATCTAGCGGCTGCCGCAACAATTAACATAAATAGCTCAAGGTACCCCGAAAAGATGTACCTACACATACGCACCAACATTTGTTTTGGGGAACCATTTCTAGAGAAGCAAATAAGTCAGTCTTGAAACTTTACGGACAAAGGTTGTAGACACACACACACACACACACACACACACACACACACACACACACACACACTATATATATATATATATATATATATATATATATATATATATATATATATATATATATATATATATATATATATATATATAACAGCAGTAGATAATTCATTATTTGAGTTAATAAAACACATGCTAATGAAATACTGTCTGCTGTTATTAGTTTTTTTTTATGTGTCGTTGCTCGATTGTGAATGCATATCATACGACTGAGTTCTCAGGTTTTTAGATGAAGTGAAATTGCTTCCTTCAACGAACTTCGCCATCGCACTCGGGCAAGAGGTCCGCACTGTTCTGCGGCCAAAGTGGCTTTAATCACATTAAACGGCATTCACTTCAAAAATTGTTTTGTCCTGTTGTGTCAGACTGCTTAAACGATTTCTAGTAGCTTTCTATTCAGAAGAGTATATACAAAGAAGCAAGGAAATATGTATATCAGCAGTTGCTTAAAGAAAGTAAACTTCAATAAAATGTCCGTTAGCTTAATGAAAAAGCATTGAAAAATTATCTAGAATCAAGTAAGAAGGAGAGTATCAGCCTACTGGTAAGTCATGCGATTTGCATAATGTCGACGCGTTGCGCCACCTTTGCATTCTTGTATGACCTCGCTTGCCGAACCGAAATCATCCCCGGCGAGAGTGTGTGTACTCTGTCGACCGGCGGCATCTTCCGTGACCGCGGCCCTCTGTACATTAACGAGCTCCGAACGCTCTTCGAAAACCACCCCTTCCCCCCCGCTGTGTATAAACCCGGCTCGATTGCGGGAGAGCACTGGCGTTCCTCACCTCAGCGCGGACTACCTCACTCCCACCGCGGGAGAAGCGGACGGAGCCCTCGAGAAAATCGAGCGATCGAGTGCGCTCATCGGCCGAGGAGGTGGAGAGGCGCGAGTGCGCGTCCGCCGGGGACGTATACGGCGGCGGGGTGCTCCGCGGTGGGCGGCCCCCGCATAATGCGCGCCGGCCGGGCGGGCGTCCAATGGGACGGCCCCGATCCGCGGCGGGGTCCCATGCATTGATCCCAGACCGCGGGGCGAACCGACTCGTGTATAATTCATAGCAGCACGCGCACGGCGCTCCGATGTACCCGACGGCCGCAGGGCCGCTCACGCTCACGCATCGGCCCAACAGTTCCTTCCTGGTGGACAACCTGCTGGCGCGGGGCGTCGAGGCCGCGTCCCCTCCCGTCGTGGTCGGCTCGCTCGTGTCCCAGCAGCAAGTGGTGGCCGCTCACCAGCATCAGCAGCTGCAGCATCAGCTTCAGCTTCAGCAGGAGCACCAGCAGCACCAACTGGACTGCTGTTCGCCGGGAGGCATGACGCCCCGGGACGAGGACGATGAACTGCGCACCCCGCCTCCGCCGCCGCTCAAGTTCGGTGTGACTGCCATCCTGGCCGACCACGGAGCGGCGGCTGTGCACGCCAGGGACAAGGAGCGCATCTTCGGAGGAGCCGCGAGGAGCGCCGCTGCCGCGTCGCTGCTCGCCGCCGCCGCGGCCACAGGTGGGTTGTCGCCCCGCGGCTCCGACTCGGGACAGGACGGTGACGTGCGCCTGCGGGGCTCTTTTTGCGCCCCTGACAGCTGTCACGTGGCAATAAGCTTTCGTCGAGCTGTGAAACATCTCGCGCTGAGGGTACAATTTCTGATGCGGTGTTGTTTACGCTTACGGCGCTCCGTGGAGGCTAAATGAAACATGCGGACCGCCGGCGCGTAGGCTGAAATGCCTCCATCTTCCTTTCTGCTCCTGGATTCGCAGTGCGACACTAGGGGGCGAAGAAGAGCAGGATGTAATACTCGTAGCTATACATGCGGAAAGGTGGCACGGGTGTCGTATTACGTTCCCGAAGAAAAAAATAAAAGGGGGGGGGGGGGGGGCACGTAAGTCTATGGCCAGTTTGCTTGAATGAAGCATGTGCGAGGAAGGATGCATCGCCACGTCTATTCACGGAAACGGGCAATTTCTAGAAACAAGGCAGGGTCTCTTCTTGTCTTCCTTTTTGCCTAGCTGGCGACTATCATCATCATCACCAAATGGGGCGCGCGCTTCCAGCTGGCTCTCGCGGAGAATGCCTTCTCTCACACTCATACTCTTCCTTCCGAGGTGTTCCAGGCGCGATGGAGAAGTTGCCAGTAGTGCTTGCGGGCACGCGAATCAAAAGTAATTGCCGGCGGTCATTAAGCCCAGATATGCGCATAAACTGTCCTGGACCGAGCTGGGTGACCATGAACGGTAAACGAGCAACTTATTGAAAGCCCTCAGGTTAATGGACGAACAGCCTTGCATATATGATGCGACGGAAAAGCCATAGGATGTATTTACTGGAGCATGTGTACCATCGGTTATTGAAATTATCGGATAAATAAGCGTCGACGACACATGTCACTTAGTTTGTAGTGGAATAATGAGACCAAAACCTCCCGTCGTTACGGGTAACAATACATGGAGTCAAACAATACTTGTTTCACGTGCTAAAAAAATTACTTTGTCATCGCTTTGGAGACAGGCACATTTTTATTTAATTACTTTTGGGTGGCACTATAAGGGAGCCTTTTGTGCCCGTATGTACCAGCAGTCTGCCAGGAACCGACCATACAGTCGATGGAGCCGAGTCACTAGTTGTCCCCAATGCGTAACGAAGCGCCATTACGAACAACAATCAGGCATAATGGGCACTCGCCAAATACAGCGTAATAATGCAGCGTAGTAAACAGATGAGCAGTAGCGTTGGCACTGCATTTTACATCCTATTTACCTGCACTGTTGCCACTCTGTGCATGCGGGTTGTCATCGAGCAGTTTTGTGTCACGTGCACGAGGGCGCTGTATTTAGTTCATATCTCGATTGCTTTATATCTCTGTTGCTTATGTTGATTACTTCAGCGATGATTGCTTGAGGGATTTCCCCGTGGCAAACGGCATCGATCAGCGTGGGCTGTAATCAAAAACTCCTACTCCTTTCGAAAAAACACCTCATCGGGGGCAAATTCATGGTAGGGAGATGGGGAGAGCAATCATTTCTCCTATAGGCGAGAAATTTTTTGTTGGAAAACAGCTTTTCCAATTGTTAGTCTTCAGTTACCCCTAAAAGTATAGCTGAATAGTCTGCGCCCGTTATCCTGCCGTCTATGCACGTCATGATTCAGTCCTCTTTAGAGCATTCTCCCTACAGAAAATGTCATAGGCATTGAAACTCTGCTCGAATGAACACTGTGTAGGCATAATATAGGGGAAAATCGCGTTTCTTCCAAAGAACTCTGCCGGAACCAGTAAGGGTTCAGTACATCTATACAAAGTACTTTGTGCTCAAAAATTGCTCTCATTTATTCGTCCTGTATACTGTATGATTTATAAAAGGACGTATAAAGAGATCACTCCATCCCAATAGTATAGTGCAGTTTCTGTACAGACATTATTGCTGAATGGATTGTATGTGCTGCACGGTCACTTCTGCGCGTGGAAATGAGTACTGATCGATGATCGGTGTTTTAGAACAATGTCCAGCACCGATCTACTATGTAAAATAGATCTTTCGATCGGCACCACGAGAGAGACAGCAAATCATCTACCGTGCGAGAGTATGATCAAGTGGAACATTATTAACTCCTATATATCAAGATGCTATCATGGAATAAGTCACCATAGACACCACGGTCCCCTTAAGTTATCGTTCCGGCGAGTTCGCGCAGGTTATTCTATAATTTTTCAAGACCAGCTCCCGTTGATGACGTCACTGTTTTTTTTACTTATGTTCTTATGCAATAACTTATTTAATAACGGTCGATCTTCACTGATGCTTTTAACGACAGAGTTGCGCGATGAGAAATTGAGTGTGTCGCGTCATGGCGAATTCGTTACACCACATCTCTACGCATGCGCATCGCTATCGGACCGATAGGGTTTGCAACTGCAGCCGCTGCAGTGATGCTGGCAGTCATAGAGTTCTCGAATACGCCTGCAGGAAAAGAGGCGCTGCAGTCGCTCATCCACCACACGGATGCCAGGAAGGCTGAAATTCGTGTTTGGCTTGGCTGGTACATTGTCCGAAAACTGGGGTTGGTTGTTTAGAGCAGTACGAAAATTCTCGAGGCAAGCCTCCTTTAAACACATTTCTAATTTCTGTTGTCGCCAAAATGTCCGACCTTTACTTGCCATAAATATATATTAAGGTAGTGAAATGCTTTACTCACGGCACATCTTTGACGAAACATTAACTGAGCCAAATTGCTCAATTCACATTTCCCGGCATTGCCGCGATGCATGAAGCGTTACGCACAATAAAACTGGAGTACGCTTAATAAAACCCTGGATGCACGGCGCAAAAGATGCGACTGGACGCCGAAACAACTCCTAGAGGTTCACCAGAAGCCTTGGTCAGGGGACACTTGGTGAGGGTTTTTATAAGGGATCTTATTTTGCATCGCATTTCTTGGGTTCTCTTTCTAAAATAACTGTTTCTTTTTAACAGCGTTTACATAGCAGCCTCCTACCCCCTCCCTCTTCCCGCCTTCCTTAAAGTACGCCACCGTGGACCGGGGCTAGCAGATTTTTCAATGTGAAAGATGTTAATGGGGTATTGGGGTTGTTGACGGCGCCGCCTGACTCGTTTCCACGCGTCTTTAAGGTCGTTCAAATATGAAGGAGAATGCATTATCCGCATTCAACCAATGATTACACAACAAGTATATGTGAAGAGCACAGTTTTTCCTTTGCTCTAATACTTTGCCCTGAACGATTAACGTCCTTGAGACATTTCAGCTTTAGTTAACTAACTGAATTTGCTCTTGTGTGCAAACTGATTGTTTCTTTCATACTGAACTACCGTACCTTGCATGGCGTCTAGTCGTCGCTCCCGTAAGAAGTGCTTAATGTTCACGACGGCAACACCTGCGTGCTTTGCCGCACAATCACAGCAGTTGGCAGAGGTGACTGCTGAGTTTAAGGAGGCACGGGAAGCGACATCTAGCGGTGGCCGAGGGCGTGCTAATCAGCCTCAGCGGCAGCCACTCCGGGTCTGCCACGCTAGCTGGCTAACGAATTCTACAAAGACCGTGTAGCGACTGGCCGAGACGCACCGCGGAAGTTCACGCATGCCACAATTGCGCGATAGCCGACTGAGGACGCGAGCAGCTCGCATGACCATCCTATATGCATGAGCGCCTTGCATGACCACTCTATATGCATGAGCGCCTTGCATGACTACCACTCAACTAATCATCTCCGCGACAGTAGCAGAACCCATCGCTCTCGCTGCCACACACCTTGCGCAATACAGGTATAAGCGATGCCATGGTTTCTTTTTCTCCATCTCTATAATAAAAATTAAACAAAGAGACAGAAAACAATAAATATGTTTGCTGAGCGCCTGTATTGAAATATGAGCTTGCACGCGGCAGCCGGGAACTCTGCCAATCGGCAGGAGATGCTCTGTCGGCTGCCGCCGGCCATTTTTCATCGTTGTCGTGACTGCTGCAGGCTCTTTTTCTGTGCACCGTAAAGCAAGCTTTGCACTAATTATTGATGGTGCCAGATGGCCTGCATTTCGCATACCTCCCTCATTACACTCGCTTCTCGGCATTGCTTTAATCACAACCGTTTAAAGGAAGATATTTTCGGTAACTAAGTCCGCTGCGACCATCTGTTTCAACGTCAATTGTCAGAGCACGTTCACTATAGGTTAGGATCTCGAAAGGGTTGCCGCATCATGTGAACTGGTGCACGCGGGAGTAGGGAGAAAGCAAAAGACCTGCCGTCACGCGGCAGGTGCCGAAGGAAAGCCGCCGGTAGAAGTTCGCCGCTTTTTAGCCGTATTTTTTTTCTGTTCATGGAAGTCAGCATTTACAGTTCGCGATCAGTTTTCAAACACCGCGACCCTATGCGTTAAGTGAACGCGTCGCGGTACATTGCGCCTTACTTAGAGGAGTAATTTTAACGAGTACTTCTGGCTTAACTGACTTTCCTTCTGCACTCTGCCGCATTTACTATTAACAATATAACAGTAATAATCATCCGCTCTATGTGCAACTTATTTCTTGCTATTCAACCTAGCCCGCCATGAACGATAAAGAAAATTGCGCCGAATGTACTAGACACATTGCACTCTGTTTACAGCTACAAAAGGCGACGCAGCTTAATGATATACTGTTCTCGTTACTCTTCAGTGCACCATATCTGGAAGATATGCCTTTCGATTCCCCCTTTTAATTCATGTATACGTGTTTACTCACCACAGACAGTTATACCCTTATAAAAATGGTCTATAGACAGTGTATAGACTTCTTATAGACACAACTGCCTTCCTATAGACATTTATTTTTGTCTATTCATAGTTTCTAGAGATTCCATAGACAAAAGTCTACTTTTTATTGGTTTATTTTTGATTTACAATGCATATGTAAACCAAGGACGAGCAGGCAAAAGGCGTTATACAACACCTGACTAAGGCCTGCTCGCCTATACAAAAACTAAACAACGAAATTAAAACAAGCATTCGAAGCATTTGACAGCAACCGACTGCGAACAGAAAACGGAAGGTAAATTGGTAGTAATATACAGAATTGCTTATCAAAAAAGAAACAAAGGTGTTTACTTAAACAGCACTGTCACGAAAGTAGCATATCATGCACGGCTCTTTTATAACTTTGGTCACTTCGTTTTTCCATTGCCATATATAGAAAGTAGCGGGGGGTAAGCATTTAGAGCTCGCGGTATCACAAATGTTAACTTTTGGTGGCCATAATTTGTACGGGACTTTGAAACATGAAAAATAGCTGTTCGGAAGTTATATAGTCCAGGCATGTGCAGATATGTGTTCTGAAACGTTTCTTTACTGCAGTTTATTTGATTCTTTATGTATATAGCCAGTTTTTTTCATACATTGTTTGTATTTTAAGTAACTTGTGTTTTCTAAAAAGCTCCCCTGTGTCTTAAAGTGTATGGCCATAAATCTATATATTGTCCATAGACTGTCGGTAGGATTTGTACTGCCTATACGCTATAGTCTATTATTTTCCTATAGACTTTATAGACACAAGCCTGTGGACAGTCTATACACTGTCTAAGAAACGTTTTGTAAGTTTATGGCCCTCAACGGGAACAGAATAGTAGTCATTTGGCGTCCAAAACCGGAATACATGCTTCACCCCTTCACCTAATTTCTTTCTGCTGGAAGCGACCGAGCGGAGAGCGGCCAGAAGGCTTCGCCCAGCCTTTATCGCGTCTTTCCCCTCCTTTTTTTCCGTCCTTGCGGCCGCTCAGGTGTATTGTGAAAGCGTTAGCCCGGATGTCGACGTTCACTCGCAAGTTTGTAGGCAAGGGTTACCTGTATTATTCGCTCAGTCTCCCACCTTAACATATACCATATTGCTTTTACTTTTCAAAGAGTCTTTTGAGCTCATAGAAAACGTTTCCTTTGCAGTGAGTGTTCTTTAAGTTTAGTTGTCCGAGCATTGCTACACTCGATTCAATCTCTGCTGCTCAAATAACTGTCTGTGTTTTCAGGTCACATAAGGTCACACGTGGTTCATGTGGAAGATCGGATGAGGTGGAAAGTCAATAACCATGCGTTACAACAATTCGCGATGAGTGAAAGAAAGATTGTTTTAGAGTGCCCGAATAGCAAACCATGCACCTACATATCTCCATAAACAATAGAGGAAGAATGCCGTTCCTATTTGCGGATCTGCGGTGTACTTTGAAGATGTGCGGACGTAAAACTGCATGAAATAATAATATAAGATCTAACGATATACGTATTTAAACAGTGCGATTTTTAAACACTGACCAGTTAAGTTGAATTAAACCGCAAATAACTGCCGCTCTGCTGCAGCTAAAAAGATGCGATGGATCTCAAGTAGTCCAATAAATCGGGCGCTTGCGGATTACCCATCATTTACCATCGTATGTTTGTTCATCGCTTAAAAATTAAGTTACTAACTGACGATTCGAAAGTGCTGTCCATCGCACTGATCGTTACCGTTGCAGACAGCATGACAGCGCAGTACCGTTTTAGATTGAGGAGATTAAACAGTACTGAGCTGTCCATCGCACTGATCGTTGCAGTTGCAGACAGCATGACAGCGCAGTACTGTTTACTTTCCTAAAACAGTACTGCGCTGCCATGCTGTCTGCAATTGCAACGATCAGTGCGATGGACAGCTCAATACTGTTTAGTATCCTCAATACACTGCTGCTGTTTTTCCTTTTTTTCAAAATTTACTCACTTCCTATCGGCCCTGGTCGATCAAGGTAACTTATTTTTAAAGAAAACTTTCTTGAACAAAAAATTAGGCTATATGGAGGTATTTGGGCATTTGTGCAGTACTCATAAAACGCAAGGTCCGAAACACTGCTCAATAAATTCAAACCACGCAGAAACAACTTTCCTCCTTTCCACGTAGCCCCCGTCCCCATTCCCGCGTGCTTTACTGTGATTTACCGCACCATTCCCGCGTGCTTTACCGCACCATTCTAACTTCCCGACACACACGAGGGAACACCCACGTTAAGGTATGCTAAAGTTATTCTGGCTTCTTGACACCAGACTTGCTGCTTATGCGCTTTCTATATCTCTGCACAACGATAGGGGCACTAATTCCAGGTCTTCGTTTGCTTTTTGAGAAGACCGGAAGTTTTCGCCCGCTGAACACGTTCGATGTCAACATGTCAAAATTACTAAAACCTCCTCAAACAGGCTCATTTATTTCCTCGAGGCACACTGGTCAAGCCATGAACTGCGAACGCCCAGCAGTGCAAGTGGACATACAAACAAACAAGAGGGTGTTTTCGCTCCATGTTATAAACAAACAAAACTACGCGAACGCTGACGCAGATACGAAAGCAACAAGGCAGAATGTACACATAATCTCAACAGGGCAGCAGTGTATATATAGAGCGCTGAGGACGCCAACAGGTGTCCGAACACCTTTTCTTTCACGATTCCACGCGTATATGTGTGTACTTCCGTTCTTTGCGGCGCCCGGGGCCGCGCAGAAACACACAACACCAGCATAGAGCGGTTGCAGGGGGCAGGAACTTGTGAACACAAAAACACGACGCGACTGACGACAAGTCGGACAATGGGCCACCAACTGGACGCCACGGACTGGACGACATAAAGAACGCTGCAGAGGCTGAAGGGAAAGGCAGCAGACTGGTGGAAGCAAGGCGGAATGTACAAAGTAAAGACGTGGGGCGGCTAAGACTGACGCCGGACACCGATATAGAGAACGAGTGGACCGGGACTTAGACAAAGCTCCCCGAGTGACCCGAGCGGGGAAAGCCAAACGCGACAGCGGTCATTGCCGGGAGCAGCAGTGGGAACAGAGAGAGGGAGAAAGAGGGGGGGGGGGGGGGGATTCTTGGGAATTTGAGAAGAAAATAAGAAAACACTGAAAATACGGAAAGTACCACAATAAGGGAAGTAAAATACCGCGAGAGAAAGAAGAACGGAGGTTCGTATTGTGGGAATGAGCGAGACCCCTAGTCTCGGCGCGCGAAGTCAGTTGAAAGTAAAAACAAGAAAAAAAACATTGCGGGGGAGACGTAAAGATTGTGTTGACGCGAGTTGGCTGTGAACACCGGCCCGGCTTGGCTGGACTCCTTGTCCGCGACATGCAGCTCGGAGTGGTGACTTATAGCTACACGGTGGCGTGGACGTCAAGAGTTCTCCAAACTTCTCTTTCCGCACAGAGTGGAACACTCCGGGCAGTTTTTCGGGTCTGGGAGTGGGGTACGTGCCGAGTGGCCGCGCTCTCGTTTCTGACAGCTCTCTTTGACCTCTCGAGGACGACCTTTGCTTGCCATTGTTCCTTTTTTTTTTTTAGAACGAGAGCTTCTCTCTTTTGAGTGCGGTGTTCCCTCGAACCAAAAAGCTCGAGACAATGCGAGACATCTGTATCTCTTTCATAGGTAGATTAGTACTGGTTGATATGCTGGGAGTCATGTATGTGTGTCTTGAACTTATAGAGTTCAGTCTCTTTCATAGGTAGATTAATACTGGTTTACATGCTGGGTGTCATGTATGTGTGTCTTGACCTTATAGAGTTCAGAATTCGATAATCTAATATCATTGCGCAGTGCCAGCACTGATGCGTGAGCTATAAATGCTCAGAAATGCGACATTTCTTAGGGTTGTCGACGTGCGTCAGCTCATAGACCCAACGAGGTTTCATCAGTCGCTACCTAAAATCCTGTAAGATTAGTATTCTATTAAGGCAGACAGTACCGACGAGATCTGCCCACAGTTCCGCTGTTTAGCTTAGATATCCTCAACACTGTGACACAACTTCCTCCGCACAAATCTGGAGAGTAATGGTTCAATGGCATATTTTTTGCGAGGCACTGACCCCACGGCTGATGAGTTCAATTCCGCAACAATGCAATATTCCACGGCACTGATGAGTCTACATCGCCTTCGTCTAGAAGTTGCGTACGCCAGCAAATTCCTTTCAAATTGCATACTGCAGCTTCTTAATGCATCTGATGTCACAAGTGATGAAATGTTTCTCACGCCTTCGTTGACTCCCCCAATATACTGGACAAATAGAAATGCTTTAACAACCAAGCTATCAAGGTTGCCCATGGGTCCCATACAGCCCAGAACCGAGGACTTAATTCGCCCGTGGCCGACGATTCACTAACTGCAAACGGCCATCTATGTTTTGAGAGACTTCCCGGTAGCCAAATCTGCGTGGGCGGGGGACTTTCTAACCGTTGTAGAAAACTGGATGTGTAAGAGGAGCGCACCCGCCGCGGTGGCTCAGTGGTTAGAGCGCTCGGCTACTGGTCCCCAGTTCCCGGGTTTGAACCCGACCGCGGCGGCTGCGTTTTTATGGAGGAAAAACGCTGAGGCGCCCGTGTGCTGTGCGATGTCAGTGCACGTTAAAGATCCCCAGGTGGTCGAAATTATTTCGGAGCCCTCCACTACGGCACCTCCTTCTTCCTTTCTTCTTTCACTCCCTCCCTTATCCCTTCCCTAACGGCGCGGTTCAGGTGTCCAACGATATATGAGACAGATACTGCGCCATTTCCTTTCCCCCAAAAACCAATCATTATTATTAAGAGGAGCGCAGCTTTATAGAGGCGTTTTTTTTTTTGTACTGTACTGAGCTATGGCGCTAGGACACTGTATGCTTGCACAATTAACGCGCACAGAGTTTTTATGAAAGTGCGAAGTGCGGATGTATACCAGTGCCTTGCGTACCGCATTTTTAGCATTTGACAGCTCTGACAGCTCACGTCAAACTGTCCCTTTGTTCTTGTTTTTTTTCTATGAACTGCATGAGAACTTTCCTCCCGAGTTAGTGCTTTCTGGTATCGCCAGCAGTGGCCGGTTGCTTGCACAGCGTGTTGTAACGAAAAACCGCCAAATTTCCCTGCTGGCTGCGCGTGTGTGGTCCACGTGGTCTTAGCGTTGGCCTAGTGGTTCGGGCTTCCAGTCGTATACGCCGGTGAGGTGCACGGTTCGATTCGTCGTACTGTCGGGTAGCTGTGGTTACCAATTTCTCAATGGTATAGCTTTCCTCTGATCTGGTCTTAGGCTTCTCTGGTGTTAACATGCTTAGAAAAATGGGTCGCGACTCCAACTCAATCGGACTTAAAATACACATTATCCAACGGCGTTCCTTGGTCACGAATAATGTGTGAGCCGCGTTCTTAGCCTGTCATTTTACAACGCCACCTCAGGAGCATCACTCGTGAAGCATATGTTGGTTTGGATTACTCGATGCAATTGATGTGCTCTACACTGCGACCACATGAATCTCTTAAGGCAGGCAAGGGAACGTGCATTAGGTCGAAGCCGGTTTGCGTGGAGGAAAGAGGACGCCTTTAAGCGACACTGAGGGGAACTCCATCCAATTTTTCATTAGAAATGGATTCTGCGGCTCTTTATGGCCATGCTGTTGATTGTCCGGCACACGCAAAAAACAAACGCATTTATTGGTGACAATTTTGGATTTAACAACGGAGCATTTCTTTTCCTCCGTTCAATTCAATCTCGTGACGTCAAAACCGAAAAGAACCCCGTGATGACAGTTTGAGAGTGAATGGCGGTATATCCTAGCCTCAGAGATCTGCGCAAAAACTGTCTCAGTTTCACTGCATCATGTCGGCGAATACGGCCGCTGACGGCGATAGCTGTGTGCTCCTGTAGCGAGCCTGCCCAGTAAGAGCGTTTGGTGTTATTGGGGCATGCTTCGCGCTGGACATTGTGGAATGTTTAGTAAATCGTGTCATTCGGTAATGAGTCTGTTTATAGGATTGCGCGGGTGTATGTTTGTGCGCTCGTGCAAGTAGCACTGGTGGGAAGAACGCAGGCATACGACCAATCGAACTTTGCCATGTGAGAATTGGGTTTCAAAACTTGGCACGATCACGGAATGCATAAGGGGTTCCATCTATAAAGCACTGCGAGATATATACCTCGAAAATCTCTACTTTCTTATCAAAATATGGTTTTGCGAAGAAAAAGTAATCATCCAACAACAAAAGATGAAAAAGAAAACTAAAGCATAAGAGAAGCAAAAAAAGAAAATGCTCGTATCTGCCTATTGAGAACAAATCTTCTAATCTGAACCTATCGCAATCTACAGCTTCGAAATGAAGAGGGAGACAGGTCAAGTTTTTTACGAAATGCGCAGACACTTCCGTGGCATTCTTAAGCGACTCGTTATTGCGGCACCAACAGTATGCATTAGTTAGTTATCTGAATGCAACGTGACATCGCCCTGAGGGATATGGTTTCAGAAAACAGCTGGGATCGCTTCCGTGCAACTCACTCCAATGACCGAATTTCGTGCCCACTTAGTGTGGGCAGCAGGCCAGAGACGCATTCTGCTGCCCCCCCCCCCTCCCCTCCTCTCTCTCTAATTATCTCACTCTTCCATTAAGCTGTAAATGGAGCGTCATCGAAACGAAGAAACCAAGCTGACCTCTCCTGCAAAGACAAAACAGTTATACGGAAGCTCAAGTTGGCGCCATTGCTGGCACTGCGGGTTTTAATTCGATTACAATGGGCTGGCAGTCTCCACCATCCAGGATCGTTTCTTTTCCACCATTCAATGTTTCGTGCGAAAAAGAACAAAAAGTTTTGATACCTGTTTTCAAGAAAAGCGCTGAGTTAACGCTTCCTCGTCCTTTGCGTTTTCGTTCTTTCCGTTGCTCGCACAGTGTCTGCAATGTCACCAGACAGGCACCAAACTGAAACACGGAAGCCGCCGAAACCACAGGAGTGGCCGGGGCCACGTCATAGATCGTCAAATGGTCAATCATTCATGTGTGCGCCGCAAGTTCTTTTCTTCGTTCTTGTTATCTGAGATGAAAAACGCGTTATCTTCCTCTACTCTTTTTCTTGCTGTTCTTTCACTAGTGGTGATTGGCGTACACAGGTACTTCACCGCCGCTGCTGCTTCTCATTTTGAGTTGCTAAAATCCCTTCTCTGAACTGTCAAGAATCTATAACAGCACAGAAAAATAAAGAAAAATATTGCAGCCGCTTATCCTCGGGTTACGACGAGGAATCAGCGTTAGCTCGTTCGCGAAAGGATTGATACAGTAAAGACATCACACGTGACTGCCACTTAATTGCCACTCCACAAACACGAACATCCTCAGTATAACCTATGAGTAATTGGACGGATTCGGGGCTCAGTGAACGCTTACACTGCGATCAAGGTCCGGATTAGGCTTTCGGGCGGTTCAGGTTCTGTTGACCATGCTGGCCTTTGCCGGAGGGCGGAGATTAGGGCAGAGTGGCCGCACACCCGAACCGGCAGTTGCGTCTGTCAGTCTGCGCGATCATGACCTGCAGTGGAATTTATTCTGTTCCTGGCAACTTGCGCGACTAGCCCTTCATTACAGGCACACAAGAAAAGATCGGGAAAAATCAAACTTTTTCTTCGACCTAATTTGTTTCCTTAACAAAACACGTTGTGGGGCGCTCGTCCTGTGTACTTCTTCCTGTGTCCTTGTTTTTTTTTTTTTGTAGTGCTATAAAGAACTTCGAGAAACTAATTTGTTTCTCGGCTACGCTTATGCAACATCAGTTAATATCTATCTCCAGAAGGATCATTGTTTGCCACTTGTTCCGGCTCCACAAAACAGCCTGCGCTTACCTCCCTGAATGTTGCGCCTGCTTTATAACGCTATATATCGTTTCCGATGTCGCTAGTTCAACGACGCCGTCTGCTTATCAGACCATTAAAACATGGTGGAAGCATAGAAACGACACAATGTTCGCTCTTATTTTTATCTTTATTTTATTTTCTTCCCCTTTATTTTCTATTTTTTGGCCTCGTACATGTGAAATTTGTGACGTTCAAAAAGTCGCTCTGACCTCTCGTCGGTCATCGTGAAGCCCGTATACATATTGAGGATTTAAGAACGCAATATTTTCTTGCCTTGGAGACCATTCCACTGTGATTAAGGTGAAATCTCGTTTAGACCGCTTCGTCATGCGCAAAATCATCGTTTTTTTTTTTGTACTCTCTACGACGTCATCGCTTTTGGCCTGAACCAGGATCGCCGCGAATACGGTGCAACAGCATAGAAGAAATGGGGCTAATCATTGGCTCGCCGCACCTCGCTTCATTTTATGTAGTAAGCATTTAGTACGTAAGAGAGAATTCATTAACGAGGACACTCGGTGAATAAATTCACGATAATTCGGTGCGCCAGCAGACATGGTGTTATTTGATATTTGTTTTTTTCTTGCGATATTGCTTAATAAGGAAGGGCAATAATCGTCGACTCTGATGCGTCATTTTTACAGACCATTAGCCACGCATATCAATATGGACCCGTTAAGGCAGGTGTCGCGCTATTTAACGTCTAGTAACCCTACGAGCGAAGTCTGTATCGTTGCCAACCTAATGAGCTCTGAAAGCCATGTTATTAGTATTCAGTCTGAATATCCTCCCCCACCCCCATTTTTCCACGGTTCCCCAAGCACGGAAAGGGAGAGGAATCGGCAAAAGTATTTTTATTGGAAAAGTAATTACCTCTAATTAGCTGACTAATGCAGTTTGCTCGCAATAATGGAAATTCGCTCAGACAGTTTGTAGTTTGTGTTTATATTGCGGCCAGAATTCCTTTGGCCCGCCCTGCTCCCAGTATGCACCGCGAACACGAATAAATGTAACAGCGCTCTTGGGGCACTGACACTTTTTTTCCTTCACTGTGCAAATGAGCGTAAGTTGAACGGTTCTCCGGATGTGGTGAAGCGTATGACACCTAAAAGAGAGTCTGAAACGACAGGTTAATCAGACCGTGGTTAGTTAGATTAGGCATTCAAACACAATGATGACGACAGAAGCTCTGAACAAATGGACAAGTGTTATGGCTTTAAGTCCACAGATCGGGCTATCTTATGACTTGTAATCTATCTAGTCTCATTTCTTTTTTTAGTAGTCTCATTTCGCTTCTGAAAAAGATAAGAATAAGGGGTATAGTGTCACCTCAAGTACTTAAAGCTCTTATGTCGGGCTAAAGGTCTGGAGTGCTTCAGACATAAAAATGTCGCGGTGTATAAATTAATATCAGTATTTTGTGTAAATAAGAATTAAGAAAGAAAACGAGTTTATAAGTTTCAAACCTGAATTCTTGAAGACTGCGGGAGCACAATAAAGAACATTAACAGAAAAACAACCACAAACCAACAACTGAGCTGCCTCATAAAATGCTGAACGGCGGGTGTATGTAAGCACGGTAGAAGAAATACACTTTCAGGATGCACTAAAATGTGAGGACACCTTCAAAACGCATCTCATGAGCCACCAATGCAAAGCAAATACGCGGCTTAAAAAGTGCTTTAGTTTCTTCGTCAACACGAGGACAGGTACTTCGCCGCGTTATGTAAATTCACCTCGCTTATAACACGAGAGCTTAGAGAAGTTCGCGCGCAGCGAATAACAACGCGAGCGAACGGCCGTTCTCTCCGCACACCGGTACTCCCCGAAATATGTCGCAACCCGAAGAAAAACAAAAAAAAAAGCATTTATGCTTTTGTTCGCTTGTTTGTTTTATTTTCTTCCATTTCTTTCTGTTTATTGTTTCAAAAGTCTTCTCCCGTCTTCGGACCAAACAGCGTCCGAGGAAACTCCCGAATCCGCTTTACTTCTTTTTGGTTACAGGCTTCATTTATATTTACTCTTTTTTGCCTCCATATCGCTCAAGAGTGAGTTCCCGCTTAACGAGTTGTCGTCCACGCTTATTAAATTACCGAGCGCACGCGCCTACGCGGCGACGTTTCCGGACACTGGTCCCAGCGCTCACCACCGCCGCGCGCTGCTCTCGTCAGCACCGGAGCGCACGCGACACGGTTGAAGTCATCATAGCTTTGCTGAATAGCTGCAGCCGCAGCATTAATTTCAGCAATGCGACCAAGCGACCCTCTCCCCCCCCTCCCCCCCTCCTCTCTCCATCCGCGGAGCCCCCTCTTACGCCACCCGTCTTGCCGGTACGAAGCCGTGGTGGTCTAAGCACTAAGCACAGCAGCACGGAACGCAGTGCGCATGCGCGACGCGGTACAAGAGCTGCGCACGCAAACACAGCTTTAGTATAGACTCCACCAGCCTTCTCCAGGCTCCCTTTCCTGCGCACACACGCAGACATACGAAAACCGCATACTCTAAAGCGTTTATACGGCACATAACGTGCGTTCCACACGCAAGAGGGCTTGCTTTCCCGCGCACGAGTATGCGCAAAGAAAAAGAGGCGAACGCACGCACGAAATAATCCGACACGCTGCACGCGCGCGCACATACACGGGTTGACGGCTCGGAGGTCAGGCAGCCAATTAAATGCTAATTACGTTGCGCGACGTCTTAATTGTGGAGCACCGGACGAGGGGGGGAACAGTCATCCATCGCTGCTCCGGCGTCGCCCTCCCGCCCCCTCGACGACCGGCGAGGACCCGGGGAGACGCGGCGCGCACCTCGCGGCATTAGCCACCGCGTATGCGGTGTCCGCTCTTGAGCCGCTACGTGAGTGCTTCGCAGTCGCTGCCGACAGGCGTGGTCGCCGTTGCATTTGGCCGTTTTTTTTTTTGAAGCCATGTTTTTCATCTTGTATTTTTATTTCTTTCTCTCCGGTCAAGTCCGCTTTCAAGTTATAAGTTCACAGATGAAAACGAGCTTTAAAAGCTCAACAAAAACAACGCGCTGAGGTTCTTATCCTGCGAAAAGTTGACTGCAAGAAAGGAACAGCTGAAGTCTGTTGCAATAACTTTTTTCTTTTATTTATACTAGCCTATTCGTGAGTGTGTTTTGTGCGAGTAACTATGCCCTGTTCTTGTTGCGCACATCTCTATCCTCAACTTGTATCTAAAAAAAGAATGTGCTCCGGACAAGCCCCCATGCCTCGAAAAAAGGCATGGGGGTGTTTATGATGCGCGAGTAGGGGAATGAAGTCAACGCCAACAACTGCTACGCAGCGAGATTTCTTAAATTTCTTTAATTTTTTTCTCTTCTCCACCCCTTTTTTCGGCGGCTTCAGGCCAACAGTAAGATGAAGTGGATTTAGATTACAGGCTCCGCGGAGCTCGCGTTCCTCGCGAAGCGAGCTCCTTGCGCCAGTTTGGCCGCCAGAGGCCGATCATGTCTAATAGATCGCACATCGCTGTCGCATGTCCCAGCTCGGGTGGAGCGGGTGTGCGTGGTTCCTCAATGGTGCAACCCATACCATCCATCTTGACAGTCCTTGCACTGGATGCCCCGGAGTTGTGTCTTCCTTCCATCACTCTGCGCAGCGTTAACTGTTAAACCTTATAGAGCGTATAGAGTTCATAAGACCCGCAGGACACGTCGTTGAAGATTAGAACTTTCTTAAAGTGAGAATCATCTCCGCGCTGTGGCTAAGAACCGTGTATCTGGGTGAGTTTTTTTACCGTGCTGTTGTTAAGGAACTCGTGCCGCAGAAAGCGCGGCGTTGTCGTCGGAGTATAGTTGACTGTAGGCGAAAAATCCACGAATATATCCCGAGAGAAGCAACATAAGTGAGCCACCTAGGTTATGTGACCTTGTGGCGTCATCACAACCTGCCCACTGGATTGTGAGCAAACTGCCCATCGTGGCAGGTGGCAGATAAATTAATTTTGTTAGCGAGAGGTCGCTCGGGGAGAGCAACCTGGGACGCACAAGGCCTACCGCTGGGAGCACCTGCCACCGCAGGGCAGTGGCGCATCCCCTAACCGCTGCACCACTGCGCCATGAGCGGTATAAGGTGGAGTGGTATAAGGACTTCCAGGGATCTGCGCATATAATGTAAATGATAGCCAACTTTGCATATATGGGTATTAATCAATTAACGCTATCCCGTCATACCCTTCAATTTTTTTCTTTATTTAGTCTGTAGACAAGATTTTCAACACCCGGTATCGTCTAACATATGCAGTTCCAGTCTTTCTGTCTTTTTCCAAGTAGATTAGAACTGAGGAAATGTTGGGGTCTTTTTTCGCAACAGGTCACTCTTTCTCTCTTGATGTGATGAATGAATCGCACACACACAAACAAGAAATATTTAAGACGTGACTGAAACTCCGAAACCAACCAAGCCAGTCCCGGTCATTCCTTCCAACTGAACTTTCCGGGCACTATACGCAAACCACACATACCGATCACAAGAAGCATTCCCCATGTCACACTCAGTTAATACTTTAACATACAGACGCCATATGTACACTACATGCAGAGACGTATTCGCCGAATACGGATAATACTTCTTGAACGCATTTTTTAGTTTCTCGTGGTTCGGTATTTTACATGTATGACCACTCTTCCGAACTGTCCTTTTTACGTTGCAATCACACAGTTCGAGTAAGTGGCTTCTTCTATCTCATACTTAGGTCACCTCTCTTTCGCTCGCGTTAGATGACCTAAGAACGCATGCCAGTGGTGCCAATAAAAAAAAAGCATTTAGATGCTGTATACCGACTCGTATGTTTCTGGGGTCTCTCTCAATCACTTTGATGAAATGGTTTCAACATTTTTATCGGGTATGTTTCCAAAACACGGTAGCCATGGCGCTTTCTGGCTGAGTGATCCTTAATTGCGCTTATTAAAATCAAATCATCATCTTATTCATCGGCCTTATATTTTCTATACCCGCGATCTTTTATCCCATATTCTACGTACACCAGGATTTCATAATGAAGTGCGTCTTGAAAGTAATCATTGCTATCCTTGTTTCACTGCCTGAGGCGACAAGACGGTGTTCTGTGTTGGCTCATCCGTTCAACGTCATGTGAGCATCAGAGGCACCTGCGCGAATATTCATGCAGGCATGACCGATGACCGTATATGCTGAGAGGGGCGGTAAAGTACGCCTCCAGTTGCGTACATTGTCTGCCGATGACTTCGGGGTAACGCAAAGAATTTACCACCATACTCCTGCCAAGATACAGGGACCGGTTGAGCTTTTTAGGATGAGTGTACTTCGCTCAAACTCGACCTGAACGGCAGAATAGATGCGGAAGCTTTGGAGGAATTCTGCTCCCTTCCGGTTTACCTGCAACTTTCAATGCATAATAATTAAGCACATGGTACAATTTATTACTTATATGCCCCTCGATTATATCCCAAACAACCCCTGCATACACCGGAAATGAATGAGAAGAAGCCTACACAGCAGTGCTAATGCATGTGAAATCCGACGAAAGCCCTTGGTCAGTGAAGAGCGCAGAGAGGTACTAGGCTTTGCCGTAATGTTCCTTCTGACAACGTTTACCCTAAGTATTCTGCTTCTCAGGCAACAACTGAGAGGCCGAGAGATGAGAACGGCGACTCCTCAGACACTTTAAAAAATATACATCCGGCCAAAAAAAACTTCCTGGATCACAGGCGCCAAGAGAATACCGAATATGTTGAAGCCATGAAGGCAAAAACAAATGAAGCTTATTCGAATATGGTGAAGGAATGTGCGTGAACAGCGCAGCACGTCAGCGGCTTTCTGGCAACGTAAACATTCAGTTGTTACTATTTCATTTTTGCACACCCCTAAGGCCGGTATCCTGCGCGTAATGCCGCGACAAATAACCTCAAACGGTAATCACGTTTTGTGATGAGCAGCGCACTAGTTCAGATCAACTGACCTGGCGTTTGCGCTCCCTCACAATATCATCGTCCGACCTGGCTCGAACAATGAGCAGTCAAGCATCCGGTTACAAAGGAAAAAAAGGTTACTGAAAGTCAGCGCTGCCCACTGAATTGCTAAATCGTTGCCGCGAAATAGCCTCCGGTTTTATCAGTGGCATAGTTCAAACGGATCCGATGGATCACTTCTAAATACAGCCAAGAACCTTCTTTCAACCGCAACTTGCAGAGGACTTGGATTATTGAGTAAAGCGAAAGCTGTCACAATTGGTTACTAGTTTTTTTTCATATATTAGCGACAGCATGCTCCGAATGGCAGCGTAAATAACGTCTGAATAGATACTCCAGGTGTTGCCTATTTATTCGGCCAAAGCAACGCATATCAAGAAGAAGAAATTAATATTCCCTTCCTATTTTGCTTTTATTGGGGTACATACGTTTTCTTTGATAATAAACGCTCCGACACCCCTTTTTATACAGTGACCATGTCGACAGGAGCCCGCAGATTACCACCTCGTTGCAAACCGAACGCATTAGTAAACCCAAATTTTTGGTATCCTGAAAACGTCCGAAGATCTGCCTGACCAAATGTTCTAGAGAACAGGTATATATGAAAGATTAAACGTACTGCACGTAGGCTTGCACGCCTACAAAACGCGCAGACTCGATTTACACTAGCTTAGGCCCGCACGCACCAAGGCTATTTGCGTGTAGGTGGCGCTGCCAAAGGCATACAGTCCCAAAAGCGTCCTGCAGTAGAACGCTCCAATCACGGTGCGAACCTTATGCTCTAGCCCTGAGAGAACTTTCTGAAGAGGCCAAACGTGATTTAGATGCAAATGATACGTTGCAAGGTCTCAAGGAAGTTGCATATATGACGAACTGTTGGTCTTGAAAGAGGCACTGAAGTCAAATTTATGTATAGGCCTGTATCAATTCATTACCGTGTTTTAACGACAATGTGCCAACTTTAGCTGAAAACAGAACCTTTGTGGTCTACCATATATAAGGCATGAAATTAACTACCGGTACCGCCGCGGTCAACCGTTTTCGCAACCAGACGGAGAATATGTCAACTTTTGCGCAGATCTCTGAGCATACACATCACATCGCCATCCAGTACCATCCACCGATCCCGAAGTCCATTGCAGTTTCGACGTCATCAACTCACGCGTGGCGTGAAAAAAAAATATTCCTTTTACAACTGGAAACTTCTCAACAACTGATGCATATTTTGCTCCCTCACGAGGTCAGCAATACCAGGAAGAAAACCCACAGATTTTTACTAAAACAAAAATTGACTGGAGTTGTCCTCATTGTCCCTTTAAATACATACTAAGAGCTCTGCAGCTCGATGTAAGCGCGAGTTTCGATGATAATTAATAATAATTGTTTTTTTTGGAGGGGGAAGGAAATGGCGCAGTATCTGTCTCATATATCGTTGGACACCTGAACCGCGCCGTAAGGAAAGGGATAAAGGGGGGAGTGAAAAAAGAAAGGAAGAGAGAGGTGCCGTAGTGGAGGGCTCCGGAATAATTTCGACCACCTGGGAATCTTTAACGTGCACTGACATCGCACAGCACACGGACGCCTTAGCGTTTTTCCTCCATAAAAACGCAGCCGCCGTGGTCGGGTTCGAACCCGGAAACTCCGGATCAGTAGCCAAGCGCTCTAACCACTGAGCCACCGCGGCGGGTCGAATTTCGATGCTCGTCAGGATTTTCTGTATTCTGCTCCTGTTACGACAAGTGCCGTTAGTTTCTTTCCTAATGAAGTGCACATTATACTCCGTCGCCGATGTGGCAAAGAGTCATTTTAAAGTTGTACAGTTCACAGTTCATCTGAGCACATGCTATTGTGGCCAGCTCTGCAGTGTCCTGAACTCCTCCTGTATATGGTTCACGCCCTGGTCACATCTTTTCTCTCGCCAAAATAGCGGTTTGGTTCTCACGGGCTCATCTTCCCAGCGTTGTCGCTTTTGCATTAATCTTCCTCTGCTGCTCTTTATCCTTCACCGCATCTCATGGTGCGCCGCTACTTCAAATTCCGTTTCACAGCGACGTCCCCGCAAGGTCCGGCCGGAACCCTAAAACCGCAGCCGGCGCATTTTATCGCTCTGGGAAATCCGGGGTCGCGTGCCGCGAAAGCCCATCGTCGCTCCATTGGTCGCTGATCGAGGCACGCGACGGCCATAAACGCCGCGGCTAACCTTACCCGGCCGGCTGTCCCGGGAGGCCCCGTCGGACGGTTCCCATGAAGCGCCTTCTCTACCCATACACGGCGGCCGCGGTGACAACACGCGTTGGGAAATGCCTGCGCCTGAGTATCTATAAACGAGATCCAAGAGAGAGAGAGAGGGGGGGGGGAAGAAAGAGAGAAAGGGGGTGGTCAGCGTAACAAGGCCCTCTCGCCCCGCGCCTGCATTTCCTTTCTCTTGCACCCACTGCCGTGCGTTGTAGCTCCCGATAATATCGCTTGTGGTGCATTTCCCTTTTCGGGCTGCAGCCGTCACATCTCGGCACCCCGCGCGAGGCGCGACACCGGATCGCTGTGGGAAACGCCCACGTTGTGCGCGTGCGTGCGTTACGTCCCGCAATGGGTAGCGAGCGCAGGCATCACGTAGTTGACACAAGGGGGAAGGAGAGGAGAGAGGAGAAACTAAGCCTGAGGGAAGGACAGCTAGGGGCACAGAAGTAGATGGCAAGAACAAAAAACAAAAATAATCGCGAGGGAGCGGGGTATCGAGAGAGTGGGGCCCGAGGAGCAGTAGGAAAGGAACAACTGCGAGAAGGAAAGGGGGAGGGGGAAGCTGCAGACCAGGGACGGCGCTTCAAGCCACGCGCGTCATTTGTCAGCAAATAGACGTTTAATGGGGCGCGGCCGCGAGTGGCGCTTCGGGGCGCCGGAGAAGAGAACAGCGCGTCCGGGCTCAGAGACCGCGCCACTGCGCCCGCTTCCCAGCGTGCACAACACTCCCCCCCCCCCCCCCCCCCCCCCCCCTAGCATAACGCCTCCTCTCTATCCACCTCTTTTCTCTCTCTCTCTCTCTCTCGTGTAGCCTTTAGCACCCAAGAGCGCCCCCCCCCCCTTTTCCCGCTCGCCTATCGCCTTTCCCGGCCTGCTTTTCGCAGCCGTTATCGCGTCATCCGCCAGTCGTTTCGTGTTTCTCTTGAACGCGCTTGCAGGCTGCGTCTTTTAGCGCGCCAGATAACAAAACAATGGAGAGGAGCGACACGCTATAGCCTCGTTTGCTCTACTGAGCGATAACGACAGAGGGCACGCGCGGGCGCTTGTTCCTCCATGCGCTTCTTCTTTCAATCCTTTCTTTTTTCCTCTCTCTCTCTCTCGCTCTCCTTATTCACATTTCTCCCCGACCTCTCCCCCCAGCCATCTTGCTCCTCCTCTTTGGCCGTGTCTTATTCGGCGCAGTCCGTCACCCGCTTCGTTCGCCCCTATACATCCCACCCAGTTGCTCCTTGCCCTCTCTACTTGTCGACAGGACCTTAAAAACACACGCGTTCACGATATAAGTCCATGCTTGTCCTCGGTATTGCCATTATTACTTCTTGCTTTTGTGAGTAGTGAATCAACAAGGCTGTCATATCGATCGCTTCTGCGTCGTTGTCTATGTACTTCCGGGTGTTCGTGCGCGCGTCTCATCCGTACTCCGCAGCATAACCTCGAACCACAAAATGATACAACCGCACATATACGGGGTGTTTCAAATTACTCGATGAAGATTTTTCTTTCAAACGCCGTGAAAGATATTTTTCTGCGGCCCGTGCGGGTGGATTTTATGGCAAACTGACAGTGTTTAGGTTATGGAGCGCAATAAAAATATTATTGATTAGCTAAAACTGTCTAGTAAACAATTTAATTTTTCGACTTAAGGCCCAGGGTTATATTGCGAAACTGAGCGCCATCGACATCAAAAGAGAGCCCAAAAGGTGTCTTCGAACGCTTCTCAAATTGTCTTTCCCACGCTGGAGATTCGGCACATTGTGTCCCTGCAGGTGCTGTCGTCACGAAAACAGCATCAGCACCTTCTATATATTTAAAGACATGAACCTATTAATTTTATTTTTATTAAGTGTTTGAGTGAGGACATTTGCCAAACGTGCAACGTGAAAAAGCCAACCTTAGAGCATTCAAAAACCTCTTTTTCCCGTCCGATATCTCGAACCACAGTGCCGATTCTGGCATTTAAGAAACTGAGCTCGACTTCGATGTTGACAGCCTTCAGTTTCCCGATATATTGTTGGACCATAAAACCAACAGCAAGGCTCTGTTTAGTTAGCGCAAGCTCATTGTTTTTTATTGCGCTATGTCGCATTTTATTAATGCCCACCTCGCCGCAGAGTCCACATGCGGAGACCACACCCGCGTATCTTTCCCGGCTGTTGAAATAAATATTTGAACTCGATAATTCGAACACGGTATTCTTTACGTTAAACTCTGTTTCTCCTGAGCCTTGAAGACAAATTCCAGCGTCTTAAAACAGTGCGAAGGACACGGACAATGACAAGAGCGGACACACATAGTAGACACACACAGCGCTGTGTGTGTGTGTCCCCTCTTTCCACTGTCCTGCTTCTTTGAGCTGTTTAAGATAGGACGAACCAACTAGCCCGCACATCTACCTCTTAATATCCCAATGTATAGCCACGCTTAGTGAGGTACGCGCTTAACGCGGTTAGTGCGGTACGCGCTTGCACGCTCTGGGTGACTGACCAAAGAGCGATTGATCCATTGATTCAAAGTGCACTTCTGTTGTAGGACTGCTTAGTTGAACGTACTCAGATTATCAGTGTTGCACAGCGAACTAAACTAAGAATATTGTGATAGAGCAGCCGCCTCGCATTCGGGCGGTGCTGGGTTCTATCCCCAGTGCCGCCGTGTACCCACAGTTTTTTTTTTTAATTTACCCCTGCCTGGTGTTCGGCTATTCTAGGGTGAGATGCTTGGGAAAAGGGCCTTGGACCAAATCGTTGCTTTGACGGGTCAGAGATAAGTTCCGCCGTCAAGCAGCCCTAAATCTTCCTCGTGCGGTAGAAACCCATTTGAGGCCCTTTTTCACCGAAGGGGTGGCCTTCTGGTGGAGCATCCGCCTTCCACCGCGCTCCACATCGACTTAATTCTGGAAACGCCTTAACATTCGCTGTAGCATCGATTTCCTTGTGTCGAGTTTGCAGGACTCGAAATCAATAATGAGATCAAAAAGTTGGGAAAAGCAAACGTCACAATTTTGCAAGTTTTCTTCAACAACAAACGCTCATTTTAATCGCTCCAATATATATAATTTGCTGTATTACCTACCCGCCGCGGTGGCTCAGTGGTTAGGGCGCTCGACTACTGATCCGGAGTTCCCGTGTTCGAACCCGACCGTGGCGGCTGCGTTTTTATGGAGGAAAAACGCTAAGGCGCCCGTGTGCTGTGCGATGTCAGCGCACGTTAAAGATCCCCAGGTGGTCGAAATTATTCCCGAGCCCTCCACTACGGACCTATTTGTTCCTCTCTTCTTTCACTCCCTCCCTTATCCCTTCCCTTAGGGCGCGGTTCAGGTGTCCAACGATATATGAGACAGATACTGCGCCATTTCCTTTCCACCAAAAACGAATTATTATTATTATTGCTGTATTACCAGAAATACTGCTAGTATCATGCTTGTGGACAGCCGTGCTTGTTTGCTACGAGCTCGCGCTCTTGTTACCTTCTCTTTTATTTACGTGGACATGTAAATAAACGTTGGACTTGAGAGCGGCATCGGGTACTCCTTCTCGCACAAGGAAAGAAATCACACTAGAACTAACTGGCCATTGTCCCTTGAGCACAAAGGAAGTGATTGTTTTGAATCCGATTCCACTGCAATTTTTTTCCATTCAATTCCTTTTTTTTTAAAGAAACGCAGAGATACACGGTACTCTATTCCACTTTTTAACGTCGGCTGCTGTTAAGGTTTCGTGCCATTTCAGTATGCATCCACTGTGCCCATTTTCATCCCTGACTATTATCGGCATCTGCTTGTCCGATTTCTTTATCGCTGCTGTAAATACCCTTCTCTTTCACGAGGTAACCTTTTATTATGAGCTCTATGAGGTGTTCCTTGAAACGCGATAACGTTCATAACACTACCCACTGAAACGAAAAACAGCCCGCCAGTTACGAAGAGTAATGTTTAATTTCAACGTTGCAGAAGCAGGCGTCTTTTCGGAGCTGTAGTTTTTCAAAACACTTTACGCAAGACTTCAAGGCAGACAAAAATGTTGTTTTACGCACTCTTATTTTTGCTCACTCCACTCGTGCTAACAGCAATTATCATTAACAGCGCATAGCACTAAAAAGTAAATACATTTCTCTTTCTAAGGAGCTAAAACTTGTTTTTCTACCATAAGCGGCAAGTCCACAGCGATCGCGCAAACATTGTGATAAAAGTACTATGACGGCGCAAACGTGGGACCTATATACGCCTTAACACTTCGCTCAAGGGCTGCAGAAGCAGCTCTCTTTTTGGTGGAATAATTATTCATAAAATTTCACACAAGTATTCGAGTTGAACGGAAATGCCTCTTTGGTCACTTGGTATTTTGCTCTCTCCATTGTATAAACTAAAAGTCGTATTAACATCGAATATTGTTGAAAATCTAATTGATTTATCTTTGCAGTGAACTAAAAATTGTTTCTTCAGCATTAGCGAAAAGGACACAGTGACGGCACAAATACAGGGTGTTTTAACTAAGATTTTAGACAATATTTAAGAATAGGCTTTTTGAGATCGAAGAGCGAATATTTGGGTATAATATTGTCAGCAGTGTAGTACATCCGAATAAACCTAAGACGTGCTAACTAGCAGGCTGGTTAACTAATAGTGAATAGTTAACTTTTTAACTATTGCCGTTAAGCTCTTTAATTATTGAGAGGCGTGTAGCCCACCATAATTGATATCCATATCAGCTTTCAGAACTTCGATAGCGTGGTTGCCCTCGGCACTGTGGACCAGCAAATTATGGCTAAATCGCGCCAAAATACATGCGCTTTCGAGAAGCTTGCAGACAAAGCAACCTCTCCAGTGCACGTAACCCGTCGAAATAGACAAAATTTGTTGGGCCACAGCGCCGAGGGTAACCGCTTTCGCGAAATTCTTAAAACTGATATGGATATTATTTACGGTTGGCTACGCGCCTCTCAATAATTAAGGGGCGTAACAGTAATAGTTAAAAAGGGACTATTCAATACTAGTTAACAAGTCTGCTAGTTACCCCGTCTTAGATGTATTCTGATGTGCTACACCGCAGAAAATGCAATGCCTAAAAAAACGTCCTTCTAACACCATAAGCCTATTTTTAAAAACTGTGTAAAGTCTTCGGTGAAACACCCTGTACACTCTAAAGCGACTTTTTTTTCGTGTACTCGACTTGAGGATAGGTAGGCTCCTCACTTCTCGAACCAAAGCAGGAAAAAGCATAAATGTCACTGAGAATACTTCGTTTTACTTTCTCTTAAAACTGGCGACGCTTTCAGTTTCAGAAGCTCAGAAAAGTAAAGTCGATTCCTTGGCTATGTGATCACACTCTCTGACTGAGAGCCAGTCCGATAAGTCATATTTTAATATTAGCACTATGATTTCATGCGAACAATCCAGCTTTCCCTACAATCAGCTACTTTCCACGGTTAAGTCGCCAGCCGACCTTAAGAAGCTTAAAAGCGACTCAAAACTAAATCATCTGACCAGTACCTCCACCAAATGTCATGTGCACAACTGAAAACAACGCAATGATGTCTGCAAGTAGCATTATACTGAGAAAGTCAGTAGTTGTTCGACTGGAAAAATTTTTGGTGAGTCATTGTAAAGTCTAAATTATTAGAAGAAAAGTATAGAGCTGCGAGAGTCTAGAAGTAACTGTATATAGTCGAGCTGCTGTGATATTGAATTTTCAAGTCTTCAAACCGTATAAAGGACAAATGCTCTGTGACGTCACTGCCATCTCCGTGCAGAAATGTTCAGCCTTTAAACCTACAATGCGCGAGAAATTTAACATAGAGTTCTTTACCTGAAACCAGCAAATTATTACACGTTTCAATTTCTTCAAATGGCGCCCAACATTTGTAGCAATAAAAAAAAACTGCTCATCATATGTTTCCAATCCCTAATCATATACCGACAACAAACTATTTCTGCGCTCTTTTTTCTTATACGATTTTCTTTTCTCCGCGTTGTGCAGGAGGAAAGCCTGACCTGCGGGATCTGTTCGAGCAGCTGAGGACAAATTCGGGCTTCCTTCCCCGGTGTTTCGTGACGGAGAGGCCGAAATACCCGCCATGCAAGGATGAGAAGGTTCCCGGTGGCATCCCCTGCGTCCCTGGTGAGTTTTTGCTTTTTTTTTGCTTACATACCACCGTACAGACTCATCGTTAATCCTGTCTACTTCCCATAGTTCGTCGTTATTTAAAAAACGGCGTTTGAATCAACAAAAGAAGAAATATACACAAGATAATATGCGTAGTCACCTTCGTCTTACTCCAGATGAATTCGCTTCGCAAGATGCCCTTCAGTTCTTTCCGAATTATGACTGCTCACCTGCACCTGTTCCAGTCAGTCCCAAACATGAGGCAGAAGATAAGATCACATGACCGTTCACCATGCCTGAGCTTATAGCTGCCATTGAAGACATCCGCCCTATAGCACTGCACCTGGTCTTGACGGTGTACCTTACGCCCTATTCCGGAATCTGGACGGTGAAGCATCGACTTCACTTCTCAGAATTTTTAACGAAATCTGGACATCCAGTGAAATCCCACCCGACTGGAAACATTCAGTGGTAGTTCCGATACCAAAGCCCGGAAAATCGCCCATGACTCTTTGGGGTCCTACGACCGATTTCTCTTACCCCTACTACCTGTAAGCTGTATGAAAAACTGCTTTTCCACCCGACTCTCCTGGTGGCTCGACCATCATCAGAAATATCCGTCTTCCCAAATTGGTTTCCGACCAGGATACGGAGCTGAGGATGCTCTTGACTGCTTTGCCAACGACGTGCTACGTCACTCACCTCACAGCCGTCTAGTTCGCGCAGTCCTGGCAAGAGATATCACGAAGGCCTACGACAACATTCTCCACGAAGCCATTCTCCACGAAGCCATTCTCAACACTATGTCATCACTTGGCACGCTCTTGCAGCTATGTCGAGCAATTCATGCTTTTCTTTTACAACGGGCATTTGCTGTCCGCGCTAATGGTAAACCCACAGGCCGCTTCATTTCTTATCCCAAAGTACCGCAGGGCTCAGTTTTAGCCCCTACTCTATTTAACATCGCATTCATTCCTCTGATACGCAATCTCTCCACCCTTCCTAATGTTCAAGTTCTTGCATATGCAGACGGCATCACTCTCTGGTCCAAAAACCCCTCAGCTCAGGTGCAGCAGGACTCCCTGCAAAATTCCCTCAATCTTCTTCACAACTTTCTTGCCAACACTGGCCTCTCCCTCAACCTCTCCGAATCCTGTTATGTCCATGTGGGCAATAAAGCTGGCCGCCGTATTTTCGAAGCCAATCCGTTCGTGCTCACTGTTGGCAATGCACCACTTCCTGAAGTGGAATATACCAATGTTTCGGGCCTGCACCTTCATGCCTCAGGCAAAGGCACGGCTTGGTTGTCAGCTATGCGCAAGAGTGCTATAAACACACTTGGCCTCGTCCGCAGAATAGCCAATCGCTCTGGAGGTGCCCGCTCAGATACAGCTCGTTGACTTGTTCGTGCTGTCTTTCAACCTCGGCTAATATACCAGGCTCAGTTTCAACAACTTACGAAACGACAGTGGTCCACACTTGAAGCACTCAACCACGAAGCCATGCGAGTCACTACTGGCCTACCCCGAGCAACTCCTATTTGTCTGCTGCAGGAGTATATGCAGCTGAACACACTGGAATGTTTAATTACCCAGCGAGAAACAAATAGAGTACGGACAGTTTCTCTTGGTCCGATATTCGAGCCTCGACTACCTCCATGGGACTGCTGTCACACTACATCAAACAAGCTTGCTCGTCGTAACAAGTCGGAGTTCTCTCCGCTGTTACCACCAGCTTTTTCTACGCAACATGATGGCTGTATCCTTTACACACATGTCGCCATAACCGCAACGAAGGGATCAATTGCTTTTATAAGCCCGACACACCCTCAACTCTACAGCCGCCAAACCTACTGTACTGACACTTCATGATCTCTTCCCTTGGAGCTGCAAGCGATTTTAAATGCCATAGCAGCTTTACCTGACGACCCTCCTTATAACCAGGTGCGCCTATTTGTTCATTCACAAGAAGCTCTGAAGCATCTAAAGAAGTTCATGGTAGCCTTCTGTTTCCCAGGCCATACATGCTGCTTGTCAATCTTACCCGGTGCCTATACTCATCCACTGGGTTCAAGCGCGCACAGATGTCGATCGCATCGCACCTGACATGATATCTCGTTTAACGGACGTTCCACAAACTCCCTCTGCCTCTTTGCCACCAGATCAACTTCTGACACATTGAACATCTTCAGCCTCCCTCAGGCAGCGTGCACGTGCTCTTATTCCCCGGGGAACCCACCCCCTTCCCCCCAACCTATCACGGGTGGAGAAGGTCTCTGAGGCGGCTGCGGGTCGGAGTGGCCCTTACGCCTGCAGTTCGCCACCAGTGGCAAAGCGAGAAGATTCCTGCGCCGGAAAAATGCCCTCACTGTGAAGCACCCGCATCTGACACCACTGTCCACTACCTACTGTGGACATGCCCAGGAACTTCGCTGGTGCACGCTCACGTTCTTCAAGAGGCAGGCCCGTCTTCAAACAATGACTCCAATTTCGACTTGTGGCTAACGAAAAACATTTACTCCCAAAGATTATGTTACTTTTTACACATAACCGGACTTCATGCCTTTTTTGTGACGTATTATAACGTGCGTTAATGACATCACCTTTTATGGCGTACGGCACATTTAGCGTCACAAATAAAGAAATAAATAAATATGCGTAGTCCCACGAGTTCTAAGTGTGTGCACTTTTTCTTGTTACTTCGCCTGTAAAATGAATGGCGTACGCCCGTTGTCAAATTTAAGACCCGCGTAGTTATTTACAACATCATCAAAATTATGAGATTCGTGAGCCTGCTTTACCAATTCAGCTACGACAATCAGTAGCCTTTTCTGTCGCTTTTCCAAGGGTTTGAGGCTAAGATAAATAATAAATAATAATAGTACTGCAGAAGCTGCAGAGTGCGAACCTTTTTTTCCTCCTTCCAGTAAGTGAAACTGATACAGGCTTCACGCTTGAGGTCTCACAACAATGTTCTCCATCACTTACTTAAACGAAAGCACTACAAAAAAAGGTGCAAAAACCTAGAAATATGATAAAAAGCAAACTCCCGCAATAATATTTCCAATACATTCATATATCGGAGTGATCAAAAAAAGTAGTCTAATAATAGCACGTCCTATCGCCTCCGGAGCTCATAACATACTCGGACGTTGTGCGCCAAATTACTTTAAAACAATTAAACAAAGTTAATATGACTGGTTGGTCCACCTCGTCCGCGGACAGAATTTCAATTATCTCGGTCTCCCTTTCGCCGATGCATGTAAAAACTGATATCGTCCAGACGGCGCAAAAGCTCCCAATCCGGCGTACATATTTATCGAATCCCAACAACGATCGCGTCCTCATCTCGTCGACTGGCGATGTAGGGAATTCATACGCACCCTTGTCCTCATTCGGCGCTTAATTAATGCGGGCCACGGTTTAACGAATTACGACGACGACCGACCGACTTAGCGCCCGTCTCATTACCGCTTCAGCGTCGCGCGGGCATTTCCTTTTTATTAACTGTCATCTCAGACGTGTTATTATCTTTCGACACTAGGCGGCGCTCTGGTTGCGTCGCGGAGAGAGTAATTAACGACGGACCTCCGAGTGGGCGTAGATTTCTATGCTCGCATTTATTCGCGCACCTTTTTCAGGCCAGGCTCAGAGAAACGGTGCGAAGAGTGACAATAACTGCTGTTTTTCTATTTATTTCATCGAGCTTGCGAAGAATAAGCATACAGGCAGAGTTACGAAAACAGGTCCATAAGGTGTACGCACGCGTAAGAGCAGCGGCGCCTTGCTAGCAGGTAGCAAGGAGTACGTAGATACAAATTCAGAAAATGTTTGCTACGAAGTTGAAAGTCGAATTAAATGGCTCTAACCAAGCTCAGCTGACAATTTCAAAGCAATAGAGCTCTCTTTCTGTTCGTGATTGCGTCATAGGCAGAGATATCGACGAGCTAAAATTTCTGCGGTACAGTTGCTGTGCGTACATACGCACCTATACGGTATAGGGCACGAAAGTGCACTGCCACAGTGCAGCAGTGACGTTTTCGCAATGTTTTTCTTATTCAATTCGCTTTATTTTCAATAGCCCCCTGGGGTATCATATAAGGGGTGCGATTGCAGAAGCAATACTACCAGGGCTTTCACAACAATTCATTGGAAATGCTCTTTTAAACTTCAATGAAATGATGGTGTACATGACATGCCGTGCAGCTAGCTGTACGACGTGCGAAAGACAGTTTCAGTCTGTGTAGAGCACTACCGAAAAATAAAGCCAAAAAGTGGCGTTTCTTCTAACACAAGATATCTATGCATGAATGCGTAAACCAGTAAATCACCGTCTTTAAACAGCGGTAAAACTCGATCCGTTAAATACGGGATTATGAAATGACACTTGTGATTGCAAAACTAATGGGTTCGTTTTAAGCCAATGACACCGGCTATACATAATCGCGCCCGTGTGGGACCAAGTGGCTGCAGAGAAACTCTCGACGGCTCCAGGTTCACGGAGTGGCGTAAACTGCAAGGACAGGCTCGCTCGAAGCGTGTTAAGGCCCGACACGTTCCATGCCCTCTGTGTTTATTTCCTAATGCTTGATATGGCGTACCCCTTATCTTTGTGAGAGTTAACGCATATGCGTCTTCCTTATAAAACAGGCGACATTTTGCAATGCGAGCAAATGAAGCTTCGCGGGTTTTTAACGATGCGCTTTATTCTGAAATACTGCCTTGGTTAAGAAAAATGTTGGCGCCTGGTGAACGGTGGAAATAAAGGTGACTGCCGTAGAGAATCAAGCCACCACTTTGTAACCTTTGTAAATACGTGCATCGGCAAAGACATCGATAGTTCGAAACAGGTGAATGAAGAATTAAAAAGTTATTTTGTGTGGAAACAACTGTCATGAAGCAAGGGAGTGTACAATGTGCTTTTTTTTTTAAGTGAGACACTAAGACAGCTTAACTAAACGCAGCAGGACGTTAGGACTCTTGCACACTTTGCACCCATATGAATGCATTCCGTTACAGCTATACTAGTAATGGTTATGGTGATGGTAATGTACGAGTGTATACCATGTTCTGAGCTTGCACGACTACTTCTATTTATACAGACAAGATAAGAATTATCTTTATGCACTGGCAAATGACGCCGCTGGCCTCCGGTATAACTTTGCGCATGCCAAACGCGCACGCCACTGCGATCTAGTTTTTAGCAGTGGGTTGCGAGTATATAAATTTTATCAAGTGCCATGTAGCAACGTACTGCAATCTCTCAATATGTTTTATGCACTGTTTGAAACGCAGAGTGTGGGCTATAATGTCCGAATGAACCTTTAAGGGTAACATTTAACCCACGCCTCAATGGAATATTATTATTATTAATAATTGGCTTTTGTGTCGAAAGGAAATGGTGCAGTATCTGTCTCATATATCGGCGGACACCTGAACCGCGCCGTAAGGCAAGGGATAAACGAGGAAGTGAAAGAAGAAAGGAAGAATGAGGTGCCGTAGTGGAGGGCTCCGGAATAATTTCGACCACCTGGGGATCTTTAACGTGCACTGACATCGCACAGCACACGGGTGCCTTAGCGTTTTTCCTCCATAAAAACGCAGCCGCCGCGGTCGGGTTCGAACCCGGGAACTCCGGATCAGCAGTCGAGCGCCCTAACCACTGAGCCACCGCGGCGGGTCTATATGGTTAAGGGTAATTAGTTTTGGCGTCGTATAAAGGAAACACCGTGCGTGATCTGAAGCATACGATAGGCCCCGGGTAAATTTCAGCCACATGGATTTATAAACGCGCACCGAATTATAAACGGGTGCCTTTCGTTCATTTGTTGTATTTCACCTTGATCGATACGAAGCCGACATGAAAGCTTCCAACTCGTGCTCAGTATCCGAGCCTCATATTCACCGCGCTACAGCCGGGGATTAAGTCGAAGCTGGATATATAGAACTCAAATGGGATACCGAAATAGTTCGATATATGGATAATTCGATACAGAAACATGGCAAGAGATAAGCTTATCTGTAACCTACAGAGGCAAGAATAAATTGCACCCATGCTGGGGATGCGCTTCTTGTAGTGACGTGCTGCCCTTTGCCGTGCTGGCCGCTCGCTAGGCGTTGCTAAGCCTAACCTGCTTCACATCGAAGCCACAGCGTATAGTGCAAATGGAATTAGCCGCTGCCTAGCATAGCACGCCTAATCCTGTTATCAGTACAATATAAATAGAATAACCGTGCATTAAAATTAAGGTACAGTGGGTTTCCGCAACGCCTTAGACAGCGAAGCGAGCGAAGCACGCAAGGCGAGAGCCGCCACCAGGCTTCACGGCACGATAGTGAATCGGCGTGGATAAGGGGTACAAGAGATCGAACGTCACCCTCAAGCACACCCCACGTTCGCCTCATCATACGGTTTCACAGCGCTAGCGGTGCCAGCAGAGGGCCAACCGCCGCCTAGCCGATCCATCTTTGCACGCGAAAAGTTATCGAAGTGCGCCACAAGGAGAAGCTTCACTTCCAGTGGTGCGGAGCGCAGTTCGATGCATCGAACGACCGGCGGGATTGGAATTCGATATACTGGTCAAGTTTGTTGTATCTTTACGCAGCATTTTCGAAGGAATAATCGGTTTGTTCGATATAGCCAATAATTCGAAATATCACGGTTCGATAAATCTGGGCTCGACACTATTTCAAAATTTTAACAACGAACTGCATGCCCATTACGTGTACAAACGACTTTCTGTTCTAAGCACGCTTAACGCCGACAATGCAATCGGTCGAATGTTAACGCAGAAACTATGGCAGGAAAAATACGCTGAAGAAATACAAATGTAATAATAACAGACTCCGTTAAAACGCATATATGCCTGCAAACTATCCATGCTCGACATAATAATAAAGCCGCCGCGGTGGCTGAGTTGTTATGGCGCTCGGCGGCTGACCTGAAAGACGCGGGTTCGATCCCGGCCGTGGCGCTCGAATTTCGATGGAGGCAAAATTCTAGAGCTCCCTGTATTGTGCGATGTCAGTGTACGTTAAAGAACCCCAGGTGGTCCAAATTTCCGGAGCCCTTCGCTACGGCGTTCCTCATAGCATGATACACTTTCGGACGTCAAACCTTCATAAACTAAACTAAACATAATAATGCGGAAATAAACACCTCACCAAACACCCTCTGCCACACACGGCATAAAGACGAAATGTGAACCATTGAGCCGACTTTCTTACCCTCAGGAAGCCTTTTCTTCAAAAGGACACCGCGTCTTCATATATTTCTTCGCGTATTACTTTCCATTCGCAAAGACCTGAACGCATTAGGCAGCCGGCAATTATACAGAGCGAAAGAGATTCTAGTCTGCTCTTGGCGCGGCTGTTTCTCACGTGTCTATTGTTGCGCCTTTTTTTTCATTTCTTTAGTGTGCCGTTGCCTCATTTTTTTTTATTCGGGCTCTCTTTGTCATTGAAATTCTCTTCGAGCTCAATAAAAGAAACAGCAAACATAGAAGGCGACGGAGTGCAAAGCGTTCGCGTGCGGCATCGGGAACACGGCTGCTCCGAGCTGATGGTGCTGCGAACTTCTTTCTTTTTTTTAAGGAGCTATTAAGAAGCAATTAGGAGTATGCGTTTAACACACGCCCGTTGTCGCGGTGTTAACGACGCTTTAATAAATGGACCCTCGGCACGAGTTCGCCTCGCGCTGCCACTGCCTCGCTTATATATATGCATATATGCGTGTAAGCGACCTCGGAGGGCGTAGATATTATTCGAAAGAGGCTGAAAAGTATATTTATATATAATGATTGAAAAAAAACTTGAGATTGAGCGAAAACGAAGAGGGAAGTGTGCGATGCCATGACATGAGTACTTTGCTCGAAAGGGTGCTAACGGGCGTAGCGATTATGCGAGACTTAAAAGGCTCTGGCAGCTGGCGCTTGCTATGAAGCTTTTGAATTAGGAAGGAAATAAGGCGGGTAGGACAAGGCGAGAGTTGTGGTTCGTAGCCACTCCAAGTGCGGGTACTGAGTGCAGTGCAACGCCCCGGCCTACTAGCAGTACACCGATGCCCGCCATTTTGCCCCTTGAGTGTTTGATAAATGGTTCCCTGGGTTTAGCGTCAGTAGTAGTAGTAGCAGTACTACTACTACTACTACTGCTACTACTACTACTAGTAGTAGTAGTAGTAGTAGTAGTAGTCCAACCGAACTTCGTTATGACTATATGTTTTATAACAAAGTAACGGATATAACAAAGGGATGACAACGAAGGATTCCCCTTGGAAGTTCGGTCAAAACGGGTGATAACGAAGCTACGGCTATAACGAAGTATCGCAGGGCCCCTTCAGTTTCGTTATAACGAGATTTGTCTGTTGGTAGCAGTAGTAGTAGTCGAAGTAACTGGAGGGTGGTAACCACGGGTACGTAGAAGAGTTACCGTGGAAAGAGAAAATGGCGAGCGTTGAAAAATGCGCAACCTTGGGTGGCTGTCACAAGAATCATCCGGGGGGTGATAATCATCGGAGGAGGAGGGTTACCGTGGAGAGAGGAGGGTATGGGAAAAGTGGAGGAATGCGCAACCGGAGGGTGGCTGTCGCGGGAACCATCGTGATGGTGGTTGCTGTGGAAGTATACGGAGGAGGGTTACCGGGGAAGGAGGACAGTATGGCGAGAACGGAGCAATGTAGCACGCTCCATCAGCGGGTAAAACTAAAAAGTGTGACCTATAGCGAAACTTATAGGCATGCCGCTCCCAAATTCATTGCTTCAATATATCTCGAAATGACAATACCGCAACAACTGCATGTCACTTAATATCGAGGTACACAGTGGGAACCGCCCTTTGACTTTTTTTTTATCGTTCTGATATAAATGGTCTTAGATGAGTGCCTAACACGACGATGTCAGTTTCCTCTAGGGAAGAGGTCTTCCCTTTTTAACTACGCCAAGGATTGATGACAATGATACGGGCACGCTAAAGTAAGGGAGAACCCGATCAATGTGCACACGTCCTTGCGCTCTTAAGGAGGCCCTAAAGTATCTTGATGTAAATGATAGCACATTACCCCAACGGCCCTCGCCTCATAAGCTTTGGGGCCAGTGGACACATCGCCCATGACCTCGCCCGGTAGTGTGCAATGTGTAAGAGCCCCGACATTACCTTCTTCTGCTCTCCCTCCTTTTAAATATTACGAGCGAATGGGCAGTGGCTTCCCTGTTCTGTGTATATTTTCACTATTTTCATAAAATTTTTGCGCAAGTACCTAAAGCGTTGCGCCCTGAGCATGATAATTCCGTCTGGAAAGCGCAGGTATAAGCAGCCTGGTTTCGCTTAATATCGCTGGTGTGTTGTAGGATGAGGCAGGGCGCGCTTGACAAATCCGAGAGCCGTAAATGCGCCCGCAAAAGCCGCTTTTGAGTACTGCGTCCTCTCTATAGCTTTGTGGTTTTTTTTCTTCTATTGCCGTTAAAGCCCCGGTGCACATCAAAGCTCGAAACTCGCTTTACTACTCACGCGCGTGTTGTGTTCAGCCATATATGCAAGAAGAATTTAGAAGGGCAAGACGACAATAGCGTCTGAGGACGACATAGAATAAAATCAGTAAGAAGCCGGTTTATTATTATATTTAACGGAGTAACGAAAGGTACAACAGCACCCTGGCGTCTTCGGCGTTTTGTTAGCGACCGGGAACGGCTGGCGTTCACCTCTGGGGTCGGGGAACAATCGAACATAAAGAAAAAAAGCGTTGGTCGTCACTACGTTTGTAGGCTGGAAGCTTTCGATTACCAGCAACTTGCCGGGGCAGTGGTACGTCGTTTAACCGCTGCACCACTGCACCAGAAGTGGTATGAGGACTCCCAGCGACCTATGAATGTAAAGGAGAGAATGACTAATTCCACACATATGGACGTCTAGGCACAACCTAGGCGACATAGAAGGAGTACTTGCGCGGGAGATCTCTCATGCTATTGCAGCGCACCTTGTAGGCTAAGCGTTATGTTAGGGTGAAGGAAAGAACGGTTTCCGCACCTGCGAAGTGACACGCAAAGAGGGCCCAAGGCCACTGAAGGAACCCATTAACGCTGTAGCGTTGTACCCTTAAGGCGGAGCTTAAGTGTTCCCTGTAATTTTTAACAGCGACAGCCGTTAAGCGCCCGTTACTGGGTTTTGTCTCGTAGTAGTATGTCGTAGTATGTCGTAGACGTCGGCGTAATAGGTGGGTGCGTTGCTATGGGAGCCACTCAAACGGTGGTTACCGTGCAAGGGGAAGGTATCGGTTTGGTTTGGTTTATAGGGGTTTAACGTCTCAAAGCAACTCAGGCCATGAGAGACGCCGTAGTGAAGGGCTCCGGAAATTTCGACCACCTGGTGTTCTTTAACGTGCACTGACATCGCACAGCACACGGGCGTGTAGAATTTCGCCTCCATCGAAATTTGACCGCCGCGGCCGGGATCGAACCCGCGTCTTTCGAGCCGGCAGCCGAGCGCCATAACCACTCAGCCACCGCGGCGGCTTAAGGGAAAGGTAACAAGTGAGCGGGAAAATGCGCAACCGGTGGGTGGTTAGTAGCCCACAGGAACAATCAGGTGGGTGGTTACGGTGGAAGGAGGAGGGTATGGCGGAAACGTGAGAAGACGCACGTGCTGCGGGGTTGCCACGGGAACCAACCGGAGGGTATAGTTAACCTAGAAGGAAAAGGAGGGTACGGCGAGAGGAGGAGGGTATGTCGACAGTGCAGGAAGGCGTACCACGGTAACCAACCGGAACGTGGTTACCCTGGAAAGAAGAGGAGGAAGGGTGTGGCGAGAGCAGAGGAACCACGTCATGTGTCATGTGTCTCACGTTATTATCCGCGCTGATTGTTTGTCAGCTTTAGTCTCCCTTGAAACTTCACAGAAAGATTTTTTTAGCCGTATCCTGCGATTTTTTGTCCCGTACACTTTGAAGGAGGTCCGTTTTGTCTGGGTCCCTGGCCATGCAGGTATTCATTCAAACGAGGTGGCTGATTGCTTATCAAGGTCGGCTCTTGACGGGTCAGTGACACATCCCGTCCCGAATTTCAGCCTGCTGGCGATTTCCAGGTTTCGGCGGTTCCAACACATATCAGCCAGGTTACGTGATCCCTTACTAAATACCACTGATTATCAGCACTTAACATATAATTAGAACGTCCGTTCGTGTGAAGCCAGGCTGTGTGAGGTATCAATGACGCGGTTGCGGTGCAGGATTCCCAGTTTGAATTTATATCTATATGCAGCTGTGGGTCGACACCGACAAACCTATTTGACGCATGCGGGGAGGTTGAATCTGTAGATCATTTTCTCCTCAACTGTCCAAAGTTTGCACTTCAGAGAAAGATTTACCTGGAGGTCCCTCTCTCCAGGTTAGGGCTCCCTTTATCTCTGCCAGTGTTATTATCGTCGGTGCGAGCGCCAAAGGATTTGCATTGGGTTCAATTTGTGGGATTCTCCATGATTACATAATTGCAACTGGTAGGTTGATTTGCTAATTCTTTTAAAATTATTCGTGCTCTTGTTTTTCCACCAAAATGCTGTCTGTTATTTTACTTTAAATATTCTTATGTCGTTTTTTATTGACACATTTTTTTCAAACTTCACGCTTGGTGCTTAAGTTTTGTCGTAATCTCCTATGGAAATTTCCTTGTTTATGCCACCACACCTTAGCCAATCCCCCCATGTGGGTATGTGCCATGTTTTAAGAGGACGAAGAAGAAGAAGAGCGGAGGAATGTGGCATGTTCCATCTGCGACAGCTTCTGAGAAACGCGGCGCCCCAGGAGAGGGTCATCGGTGGAACTGCGCTTCTATTCGTTAGTGACTGCGACATTGCAACTAGCGTGGAAAGCACAAGGACAGATGCAAAAGGAACAGACGAGACAGCACGCTAGACCTACACTTTTCTTCACTGCTAGCACGGTTCGCTAGCAGCGTTAGCGTGCTGTCTCGTCTGTTCCTTTTGCCGCTGTCCTTGTGCTTTCCACGCTAGTTGCAATGTCGCAGTCACTAACGAATACACACCAACTAGCCCAACTGTCTTCCATGATCATGCGCTTCTATAGAACGGCGGACTGAAGCGGATACCTAGACGGAGAACGACTACGTGGGGGAAACTAAACGAGCGCACTAAAACTACACAGATGCGAGCGTTCTCTCATTTTCTCTACCACAACATATCACAAAGTATGTACCAATACCTTAACAGCTGTCGCTGGATCTCGCGTTAACCAATGGAACTGGTTAACGCTGCCAGTTTTTTTTTAATTGACTGTAACTAATCCATTGCGGCTGAAAAAGCTTAATTGTAAAGTGTATTCCGCTCGCGCAAACTTGTTCAGCAGTTCGATTCCAGGTGTACAAAGGCGGTACACCTTTTCATAAACGTCTGGTAGGTTTGAACGCAACGTCATCGAAGACTTTTCAATCTTGTACAACGTGTACAAGCATTCTGAAACGGAGTACAGCGTCGTACACGGTTCTTGACGCCGTCACGCGTTACTGCAGTTTAGTATACCTGCGGACGCGCTTGTCAGTGAAAATCAACTACAAACGAATACTACTCGCAGAGAAAACAGAGCACAACAGAACAGGGCAAGCGCTGGCCCCATAAACCAGGGCCACTTCTTGTTAATAGCCTGACACCTGCCAATATTGTGCAGCTGAGGTTTCAGCGCGAAAATCTGAACTTCTCTTCGCACTTCTTTTCATCACAGAGAAGCTTTTCTTATAATTTATAAATTTAATTATAAATTTGATACCTCAGTTTGCAGCTGCCGTCCGTTCCTTCTTTCAGTCACCTATATGCCTGTAGTATAAAGAAGGCACCCTACGTCCTCTTCCACGAGCAAAGGCAAATCAATACTTGATGTTGTCACGTTTCGTGAAATTGTTTGCTGTCTAGACGTAGTTAGGGAGAGCAGTGGTCAGTTTCTGAGACGACCACTCATAACTTATCCTTTTTACGGTGACTAAGTGTAAATACCGTCCGAGAGGAATAATTTACGAAGAAAAATTTTAGGTAGGCGCTCTTTTCCTTTTAGTTCAATCTATTTTACTAGTCTACAAGAACAAAACTTAACCGAGTTCCGCAGTAATGCGACGCTGCGATCAACGAGTTCCCGGGCGATAGTTCTTCTGGTAAACTTACCTAGCGAGGGCGTTACGTTCGATGTAGAGGTGATACCTGCGTACTCTTTAGAAGCACTCGCTTCAGGATGGCAATGATTTTGTACCGTTAAACTTTATGCCTTTAGGGGAGAGTGGAGCAAAACACTACACGGGGTAGAACGTGAAATTTTAATACTTATCACCCCCTAACCTTCAAATATGCGATCATATTAATTTTTATAATTAGCTGGTATTATCGCTGCCTGTCTACTACGATTGAGCTTCAAGGTTTAGATATTGGCTTGTTCAGAAAGCAAAAAAAAATGAGAAGTCAGCCTTGGTGAACGAGTAGGCCGTTCAAAAAGGCGCGAAATCAAGTACCCTAAATTCTTTCCAGTGTCGTGAAGCTCAACCGAACTGGCGTCCTAGATTAATGTAAGTGTTCGTTTATTACAATTGGTTACTGGTATTATTGAATGGAAACTTTAAGAATTTTCACGCCTCAGGATCTTAAGAGAGAATTATTTTAGCACCAGGTTACACGTAGGACACAGCGCGATATTTTGGTGTTTTGGCCCGATTAATGTAAGGACAATGACCTTGATGCTGCCTTTAGAGCTCTAACCTTGTTTTACCGCTTTCTACTGCCGTCTTGTGCGCCAAATACATGGGGAAAGCTCTGGAGGGCCACAAACTGCGCCGGTGCCGTCAAGCGTTTTAGTGTTCCCAAAGGTGCCCCCCAGAGAGCAGTTAAGGAACTAAAGGATTATAAAAGGGAGGAACTGAGTAAAAATTATTTCGATTCTCAGCGTCGCATTCTGTCCGGAAAGCAAGAAAATCTACTTCGTCAACACATTCCAACATTGGAGCATGCTCTTACCAGTCTGACCTATAGTCACGCTCAAAGCATCGTGTTAACGATCTACGAATCGAACCGAATCGCATGCCCATTCGACAAGGCTGAGTGAAACAGCTACACAGGCGACTCTAAAATGTACAAAGAAAAGTTTCGATAAAGGTAGGAAATTAAAACTACGTAGTCAGGCTACACGCATAACCACGCCTTGACTAAAGCGGGCCATGAAGAAAACACTGAATCGTTCGGTCTGAGCACTGAGTATGTGATTCGAATACTCTGGCAAAGTATGTCTACATGTTCATGGTACCAAGTGGGTGTGCACTGGTTTCAAGGATGAGCAATATTTTGATATTGTAGGGGCATCTCATTTCGCCCCGTGCACTGCGATTTTGCCCGAGTGGGGTGGGAAAAAATGCGACTATTTTATGTTTTCAGTTTCATTAAATTTTCCTGTGTTCCCCTTCTGTTGGCCTTTTCGGATTCGGCGAGCGTGATGCCAGGACAGCGGGAAATAATTCGGCAATATGTTTTTATATCTCTGAATAATTAAAAGGAGGCGATGATTTTCAAACTGTGTTCTCTTTTGCCCCGCTCTCCCTTATACCGTTAGTTCATGCACTGAAGTCCATTATTGGGATCGTGAACACGCTGAGAAGTACCCTCTCGCCTCCCTCTTTCCACATTACAAAAAGAGACAGAGAAGCCCAGAAACTGCCCGCGATTCAGCTATACGACGTAGGCCGCGTAACTCAGCGAGAGCAATCGTAAACATTGTTTCTTTCTTTAATATCTGTGCATGCCCCTTTCGCCTCTTCTTTAAATCCTTCCCTTAGAGTACGGCCTAGGTGTCCGCAGACCCCTCTCATACCCCTGTCACACGGGCACCGCAAAGGCCTTTGAGAATCAGGTCCTTATATCCAAAGGCGTAAGGAGTGAAGCTACACGGCACAATTGTTGCGCCTTTGCCGCTAAGGGCCTTGGAGGCGAAGGCGCCCGTCAGAGACCTTTGGAGCCCAAAGGCGCGGCCTTCCAGAACCTGCGATCGCAGTGCCACCCAACGTCGGAAAGTAAAAGCAATAAAAAAAATAGATACAGCCAAGAATATTTGAAAACACTTTTTTTTTCAAATACGAAAGGTGCGTCTGGCTTTGCTTTTTGTACGGGTGTTTATATTTTATGCCTTGATTTGAAGACGGTGAAAGTGTTGCAGCAACACCGTGTGCCCCTGGTGGCCAAGGCAATACACAAAACCTGCTTCTGCTGATGAGAGTAGCTGTTGCAGTTCTTTCAAGGAACCAGTTAGAATTAAAAAAAATGGTCGGAGCTCCACGAATGAGCAGAATTCGCCAGTTTAACTTTAAAACACTCACTTCAGCCGGCTCGAACACAGCAGCGGGTGCTAAGCCTGAACGACAGTTTCACCTTTGGGCTGCACCGTGTAGCTGCGTCGCTGCTCCTTCAAGCTTTCGCTCCTTTGGTGAAAAATGGTTCCTTTGCTGGAAAGGCCTTAGAGGAATGCCGTGTGACAGGGGTATAAGACTCGTACCGTGCTTTAGCTTATGACCCCTACAAAGTCACGCCGTTAGCCTCTGAGAGGCGTTTCGACGCCGAAGCATTTGGCGGCGTCTTACGTCGGTGCGTCCTATAGATACCCGGTTTACAACGAAGATTGCTGCAAGAGCCGCGAGGCATGGATGCGTGCGCGGGTGGTCACGTGATCGCGAGGAAGGGCTGCGTGTGGTCGAGCATCCCACCCCAAGATGACAAAGGTAGAGTGAGGCACACGTAGGAGTGGTCACGTGATCGAGGGTGGACGTGCCCGTCCGCATCAGGCAACGTCGGAGAAACAGCTCTCGTGGTAATAAAGCTGAGCTCGAATCACAGCGGCAATGCAGCCAATGGTGGCATGGGGTTCCGGCACCGTGCTTTCATGTTTTTACCATGCTTAGGGCCACCGTTCCGGCATTGCATTTCATGCGCCAATATCGGCTCCCTGCGAGAGCACTACCGTGTGTAAAAATAAAGTGGTAATATCTAGGGCGTGCACTATTCATGGTTGTAGAACCCAGTAAAATTCGATTCATTGCTTTACTGACCGGCTAGTTATAGGAACACTCAGCATCATTCAAAGGAAGTGCAGTGCAGACGATAACTTTTAAAGCGACGTGATGGAAGTGCATTGATTTATTGAAAAGTATTTGCATCAAAGCGTGTACTATATGCTAGCCTGGATGTTCTATCAGCAACGGCTGAAACTCGAAAAAGACAACCGGAACGCGAGAAGCAAAATGAGAAGGATTTACCCAGCGGAAACTCAATACCGCTGCAGGTTAATTTCACTTCGAAGGCGTCAAGACTCCTTTAGAAGTGTAATCAACCACGCTTGAATTTCCTCTACAGAGCTAAAATGTTCGAGTTTTTGTTTACACGTTTAAGTTCTCTTGTTCGCGTTTCATTTGCAGCTGACAGTTCGTACAGTCCCCGTCAAAAGTATGCCGTCCAAGGGGCTCGCTTCTCAGCTGTTTAACGGGGCCCCCTGGAACATCTAGATATCCAAACATTGGGAGGGTTGAGGATTCGAAGCCATTTACGTTCGAGAGATTACGGTCGCTTAGTATGCATTACCAGGCACGCTGAAGGCCTCGTAAGCAAATCGCTTGGGCTGCATACTTTTGACAAAGACTGTACGTATAAATATGGTGCCCGCAGCACATCAGCAGTTGAATGTGCACGCCCCACATGGCCCTTCAGTGCAAAGGGAAGCCGACAATGACCTCGAAGGCCATCCGGCTGTTCTAAAGCTCTCAATTGTTATGGTGTGCCCATTACACAAGGCAGCGACAGCAACATCGACAACACCAGCTTTTCTGCTGCTGGCATTACTCTGGAAGCCATGCATTCCAGGACAACGTCGCTTCGTACACGGAGGTCAGGGTGCCTAGGTGCACGTGTATGCACGCCCGCTGTCAAGAGTTAATAAACGCGTCTTTGGCGAAGGAAATTTAATTTCTTTGCTTCGCATTGCTCGATATTCAATCGTGCACCGTGTAATTCGCAGATTCATTTATGTTGCAATACCTATTCCAAAGGTGCCTTTTCTTTTTTTTTACCCTAATATTGCGTTACAGAAACTTTTGAGTGCGGTTTTAGCTCACAGTGGCAAGGCAGTCTCTGGAAAAGTAGAATCAGACCTCACACGCATAGAGCAATTTCGCGTATGTCGCCCATTTGTGGGGAAAAAGGTTAATCGTGCTCGCTTAATGAGCAATAGGTGGGCTAAACGCAAATACAAAAACAAATTGCAAACCGCCAAGTGGCAACTCTGTCTAAGGAAAAAAAAAGAAAACGAATTAAAACGTAGAAACACATGCCGAGTACAGCGCGAAGTGCCGGAGGAAAATTGCCGCGCATTGAGGCGCGGTTTTCATCGTGGCGTGACAAATGACTTTTTAATCTCCACGAAGTGCCGCGTAGGCGCCAGAAATTCCAAAAAGCGAGTCGGTTCCCTTTACTGAAGAAGAAAAAGAGAGAGAGAGGGAAAATGTGGGCGCAGAAAATGAAGAACGCAGGCCGCCCGTAGCTCACTAATGTTTAGGGTTAATACCCCGTGAAAACCGCAAACTTTGACTTTCGCGTTCCATGGCCTCCCGTACCCTCCCTACTGGCTTTTTATACTGTACGAAAAAAAAATTTCCGCACAAAATGAAGAAAAGTCCGCGCTACTAGCCATCGTCGGGAAGGACGCCTGTTAAGAGACTTTCTATAATACCTTTCTTTCGTTCGCGGTGTAGGCTTGCCGGTGTAACTTTGAATTATGCTCGTCGGACATAAATTTCACTCCTGAAAACTCCTAGCAAGCCTAATGCATGGGTTCATAGGAGCGGTGGGTGCAACAGATGTACACCAATAAAAAAATATATATACTGTAGCTATGATATAAAAAAACTAAACGCTAAGCGCATAAGCAGAATGGCTTCTCTCTGCAGGCCATGATGGGTTTCGGCCAGAAAAAAAGGACATAACCGGGAAAAGCGGAGAGCTCATTAAAAATTCCTGATCGTAAAAAATTGCTTTCGGAGCGCAGTCGTTGGCCAGCTTAAATTTTGCGCTCCTTCGCCTATTCGAGCATTTCATTTTTTTTTCTTCTTTAGTCAACAGTTATGGGAACGCCGAGTACTGAAGGCCTTACAATATTTGGCACCCTATGTCGAGCGAGTGCTGAGCCGGAAAGAATTAATTTAGCCTCCCTATCGGCGCGGCCAGTCCACTGACCCATGAGCGACCATTAGTTCATCGTGGCGAGCGTAGCTATAGGCCGTTCGCTGACGTCGGCCGGTAAACGGACCAAGTGGAGCGAATTCCATGCGAAAAAAAACTAATTAATATCGTTACAAAGGGGTAACACATCTAGATCGAGGCATGAACATTTTAATATGAGCTCCGTTAAGGGCACACCTGCAATGGTTAACCATTTCGTGCCGCTAGAAAATAGGATAACGAGCTAGTGAGTGTGTTCCCGTGTTTTAGCTGTACAGGAGCTTCGTGCTTCTAATTAAAAATTTGACCACAGTTTTAAGCATGAAATGCTTTTAGCTCCCATTCTTTCCAAACTGAACGAGAACATGGGGCCGAACCATAAGAGCAACACGAACCCCGAACCTAGAGAAGAGTATGAAGCTGAACCTGTCCGAAAAAGTCCGAACTTTTTCGTCCGAATCAGAGGGGCCAGAAAAAAAAATCATCATACTTGAATTGCAAATTGGGATTTAAATCGTCGGCGGCGCAAACAGATCACCTCTGCTATCGGCTGCTTTACACCACTCCGCCATCGCGTTCTTCTTCTTTATTGCGCTTATCTAACAAAACAAAAAAGAAACTGGATGAATCAGAAAAATGAGTAGGTTTAAAGGCAATCGATCTCACTGTAAATGGTTCAGATTTGTCACTTTCTTCAGTGCCCTTATATACTCTCAGGTACACATGACTGAGTTTTCAAAACCTGTAATGTTTGACGAATAGAATCACCAAAATACTCGTGAACATACCTGACATGCACAACGGCAGGGCGAGCAGCCATTCGGCGTTTACATATGCTGTGGCGTTTACATATGCTGTGTGTAAAACCTGCAGCATTAGCTTATCGTACACCGAACACTATCATCATTTTCAATGGCCAAAAACGGAATTCCATGAGGGTCTAAAGAGAAGTAGTTCCACAAAGTTCTCTAGGTCCCAAAAGAAAAAATTCATCTCAACCGTCTATAAATACATGTTCAACAGCCTCCCGCTTTCTGCATAAAAGACAACTGACACACCGTGGTACAAAAATTTCCTTTCCCGCCATTCATGTCTTTAGGGGCAGAACCCCCACATGCAGTTCAAATAAGAACGTTTTCATAGCAGGCTGTACAGGCATTCGTTTTACATGTTTCAGTATATTTACCCCGATTCAAAAGGCAACAATGACCGACAATCAGGAACAGGCAAAGCTACTCCAACAACATCAATGTAAAGCTGGTATTTGGTGGCACTTGTTAAATATTCCACTTGAGAAGCGAGTACGTAAAACACATGTTACTTGGTCAATTTCCCCAAAATAACCCCGTTTCGCCAAAGACATGACAAACAGCTGAAACAACAAACATCAGCAAAGCTCTGCTCAAGCGTATCTGACAAGCGGTATACGTACAAAAAGATCCTACACATTTCATAACAACATAAAATGGACAGCAACTTAATGTAAGAACAAGTGCGACAAAGAAAGGCGGCCAAAGCCTACGCGGCGGAAAAGGTTCACTCGACTTGTTTTCTCATGAGATGAATCCCAAACAAACACTGCAAAGATCCTGTGTAGCTTTTCTCATGTTCATTGATGCATCCCTTAACAGTGCGAATCCTGCACTGCACACCACACTTTGCCGGTGGTGGGCAGCACCGCTAAATTGTCGCGCAGGAGTTGTGTACCTGACTCCTCTCTCCTGCGGAGCCCAATACATCGGGCAGACAGGACGTTTCCTAAATAAGTGTCCCCAGGAACACAAAAACAATGTAGAGGATAGCAAGGACCTTTCATTACTGGTAACCCATTGTAAAAACTTTGAAGTAATGAAAAAGAAGAAGAAAAAGTGCACAGACATCAGGCGTCGCACAAAGGTACTGTACACACACCGTGATCAAACCACTCAGCAATTGATGGAGGCATCCATATCGCAAATGAACAAAAGTGCGTCAGCAAACCGTCAGTTATTCTCATTGATAAAAAGATAGCTTTCCTTGGTGGTCTTTGAGCGCCGCGTACATCTGTCTGCTGTTTTATCGTTTTAGTGTAACATGTGATGTACTTTGTTTTTGCTTTTAAACACCAGGTGTTGTTATTGGTTTATGGTTTATAGGGGTTTAACGTCCCGAAGCAACTCAGGCTATGAGGGACGCCGTAGTGAAGGGCTGAGGCAATTTCGACGCCTGGGGTTCTTCAACGTGCACTGACATCGCACAGCACACGGGCCTTTATAATTTCGCCTGCATCGAAATGCGACCGCCGCGGCCGAGATTGAGCCCGCGTCTTTCGGGACAGCAGCCGAACGCCATAACCACTGAGCCACCGCGGCGGCTAGGTGTTGCCATTAAAAACTTAGCTGATAGTCAGCGCTCACCCCTGTCCTTCTTGTTCTTGTCCATGATTGTTTGCGCTGTTTTACAAGAACACAATAAAATGACGCTCTCGTTATAGAAAATAATACCTGCAGAGGTGAGCGCTCGTGGTATACGAGTACAAGAATATTGTTGGTCAGTTTGACTAGTTGAGATGTTTTACGGGCATTTTATTTACTTTTTGCGCCATGACAAATATAAGCCTCCATCCAAAATAAGAATGTCATCGATTTTTTTCTTCTTCCTTTGCGATAAACCTAATTATTGCGTTCTTGACTTTCTATAACCTCATGAACGCTCTCTCCCGTCCAGCTGTTTCTTATGCCACTATCAGTGCATCCCTGTGTTCTGTATTCTCATTTCTCACTTTTTTATATAAAACTCAGAAACTATATTTCGAGCTCCCCCATACTTAAAACTAACGCTCATAGCAAATGCAAACACAGTAGCGTAAATCTTTCGGTATGTGTTCAAAGTTTTCTGCGCCTACGTGGATGGATGGATGGAAGGATGGAAGGTAGGAGCATCCCTTTTGAAACGGGGCAGTGGTTGTTGCCACTATGCTCAATTTTTTTTCCTTTATTTTTGTTTACTCTGCTGTAAGTTATTTACACGATTCGCCATTTCCTTTAAAAAAAACGTCTTCCTACACTAATACTTATGTCACCTCTCTGCTTTTGTACCACCAATCCTCCAATCGCTTTTTGCTCATTTCCACCGCAGATTTATTTACATGACTATTGTTATCTCTAAGCCCTAAGGCCTCAGGAAGAGTGACTGTGCCTGCATCGACATCGGGATGGATACCATCGCATTTTAGGATGAGGTGTTCTATTGTTTCTTCAGATTTACCACACACAGCACATGTATCATCTTCTTCGTTAAATTTTTTTCTGTAGCTGCGCGTTCTAAGACACCCTGACCTAGCTTCAAAGAGGAGGGCACTGCCTCTTGAGTTATCATAAAATGTTTCCTTCCTGATCTGCCTTTTCCAGCATCGATATAGTTCTACACTATGCTTCTTTTGCATTGAATCTATCCAATTTTTGCCTTCGACGTTTTTAACCTGTCGCTTAATGCTCTTTCTCCTTCCTCTTCTCTGGCAAACTTACTGGAACAGCTTTCTAGTTCGTTTCATTAGCATTCAAGCGCCACCTTTCGAAAAAGATGCTTACTTTTTTTTCCGTCAGAGTTACGATAATAACAGTGCCTTTAATTTCATCCAATGCCGCTACGACTCTACAGCTGTGAAGAGTTTAATTTACCCACCGCTCTTGTACTCCAGCGGCAAATGGCGACAAGAATGTTACTTCGATGCCAATTTCGCCCCTGTCCTTCAAATACGATTGTCGCAGACGGTGTCATTTGTCGGGATGATTTCAAGACCTTCCAATATATCGACTTCTTTGCAGCAAGCGACAGCAACAGCCTGAGACTGAACATCACCCCTCAGCTTCATTTCTACAGCACAGAACCAACAATTCTGGACACCAAAGCGCACAATATGCTCCTAAAACGCCTGAACATCTCGTCGCAATACTAAACAGCGCTCTGCTACAAAACAGTGCCATGTTTTTCGGCTCTTTTTGCTCTAATATGTGGAACTTTATTATGAGCGAGGAGTAGCCTCTATTTTCTGTGTGCTGCGCACATCAGGTTGTCTTTTATGTGGTCATCGATCGTGAACCCTTACGGCAAGCTGATAAAAAGAAAATCTATACGGTATAAGACTGCGACGATCGAGCCAATAACCGCACTGTTTTCTCAGGAGAACTGTCAAATAAACCCAACAAGAAGGATCGAAGTCCTGCGGTATAAGCAATCGATGAAATTGTCTCGCTAGTGCGATCGCAGGCTATAGACGCGTAATTGATAATTCTAGAAAACCAATCTTTTAGGGCGATAAATCAAGTTTATTACCTCTGATGCTCCCGTAAACAATAAGAACAGACAGGTAAAGTTAACTGCCAGATTAAGCGCTCATAACAATAAGGACTTGGAAGAATCAATGACATCGGGAATATGGGGATTAGTTCCCGCCTTACAGTGCTACAAACTTCTATTCCACACATTCCGAACAACGGAAAAAAGATAACCACCCATCTAAAGTGTTTTAATTGAGGCAACCGCGGAAGAAACTAATTGATGCCGGTGGTAAAGAGGAGATGCTTAACCGTTACACTTGCACATATCTACACTTTCTGCCTTTTCATGTAGCTCAATACACATTAAGAAGTTCATAAAACGAGTATAACAGCTAACTCATAAAGAGGTCGTTATCGAAAACGGGCAGTTGTCGGGGAAGTACTCAAGCTCTCATCTATGGAGGAAGGCTAACACGAAGTGAGTCACTTCAGCGATGAGTATTCGCAGACCACGTTCGTACCAGGAGTCGAGTAAATTCTACGCGCAGCTCTACCCGAGCTCTTAAGATATGCACATAACTCCAAGGAACGCTACATTATTTTGCATTAATCCAAATTAAAGAATGCCTACGTGCTCTGCCTTTCCCGACAATTTCATCGGCGCCGTTGTCTCCTCTGTACATATATATCTATATGCGGCCCTAAAGCAGCATTGCCCCTTTCATTGCTATAAACCCATCTGTACATTTTTGCCGCCGTTATCGCTATCGCGCCAGCTGCGCTTAAGACTGAACATCGCACCTAGGATAAACACACTTTCACATTTGCCTTCGACCAGTTCGGCAAGAACGCACATATAACGCTATTCCAGAAGTAGGATTAGGATCCACACACGCATACAAACTACACTCTAAACAGAAGGGAGTAAGAAAGGAGTAAGCTGTCGTCTAGCGCCCTCTCTATTATATAAAAGGGAGTTTATAAAAAAGAGAGCGGGCTTTCTCCCAAAGGTCGAGATATGTGACCCTCACATGTCTTACCGGGTATCCAGCAACATGCGATGAGCTCGTAGACGAATGTCGGACGACAACGCGGTCAGCATCGCTCACGTTGCTCACTGATGTGGTGGCCAGCCCACTAAGAGACACTAACTACTTGCGGCGAGGAGGTGGGTAATCTGCCATAATACGACCTCGACAGAGCTCGGTGCCTCTGATATACAGTGACACGAGTTAATGAGTGTGGCGAGGCGTCGCTTGATATCAATATTTCATTGATATCTTCGCAACCATTGGCCAGCCCATCCTTCGTAAACGTAAAACTTCAGGATGAATATTAGTCAGTTGACAAGAATTAAAAATAAGCAATGTTATGAGTAATTTGATGCACGTGCAGTAATAATTCCGAAGCAAGCAATTCCTGGTCTGTTGATGCTTATGTCTATCGCGAAGAAGGCTCTATAAAATATGCGTAGCCGCCATATTGCTAGAATTTGGGCACCCTGCTTCCTCCCAAGTTAAAGAAAAAAATAATTGTAAATAATGTTCTGATTAAGACTGCGTCTGAATTTTCCTGGACATTATTAGCCATCGGGAACGTCCAAATATATGTGCTAATTATGGTGAATTTTATCTTTCTTCATGGTGTCCGTGTTCTAAAAGCTTTCGCGGTCGCCAGTGTATGCCTCGTAGCATCGTCCCGCCTCTCACCTCACTTCTGCATCCCCCCGCAGTGTCATGCAGCGGAGCGGCGGCAGCGGCAGCGGCGGCAGTTCAACTGGCCAGCTCCTATCCCGTGGTGGCAAAGCCCATCCCTCGGGGGTTCTTCGAGTCTCCCCTGCAGTCGCTGGTCGCCTGCAGGTCGTCCTACCTTGCCGGTGAGCACTACGCGTCAACCTCTTTCGTCGCTGCAGGTCACTGCTAAGGATTTCATTTGGGCTAGTTGGTTGTAGCAGAGAAACATATTGACTAGCGCAAACACAGACAGGGACCAAAGTAAAAGACAGGACACACGCTAGTGTCCTGTCTCTTAAGTGTAAGAGACAGGCTAGCGTGTGTCCTGCCTCTCTCTCTTACTTTGGTCCCTGTCTGTGTTTGCGCTAGTCAATATGTTTCGCTGCAGGTCACTGCAGCTGCGTTCGCTTTAGGTTGAGGTTGAGGTGTTGAATGCTACAGGTGGGGTTAGCCTTGCTTTGTCTGCCGGCAATTGCTCCACCGCAGCGTCCCTTCGATATTAACAATGCCGCATCTACCCCGCTAAGCGCACAGTCTCTTATAATAGCACACATTCTCTCCCGCAGTCACCATCTATGCACACAATCAATCCACACAGTCCACATCACAGTCCACTCCAGAAGTCACCATCTATGCACATATTCAGTCACACTAGAACATAGGCCATTGTAGTGCCACAATCCATACACACATTCACTCACAGTATAAAGTAGCCCACTCCGGAAGACACCATCTACGCACACATTCAATCACAGTAGGCCATAGTCCGTTCCTGCAGTCACCATTTAAAAACAAGACCCGTGTTCTGCAGAAATGTTAAAAGAAGGCGTGCATCCTCCCTTCTGCATGTCTGGTTTTCACTCGGGTAGACAATGTCCTGCACTGTGCTGTGACGGGTTCCTGTCTTCTTGAAGGAAGCGAACATCACATGCCTTTCCGCATTGTACTTTGGGCAGTACACACCACATAAAGAGCAGAGCGGAGACGAAGCTATACTCCGGTCTAGTGCGCAAAGGTTCATGCAAATTGCTTTCGAACGTAGAAGCGGCAGCCAAAATGGGAGAGACCAAGCGAACGGTGGCGGTGTTGGTTCTTGCCTACTCTCAGGAGAAGATGCGGCACGTATGAAAAAGAAACATTTACCCGCGTTGAAGTCACCGCCCCTGTTTTCAGTGGTTTTGCCATTCGGATGTTCAGCCTCGAGTCGGCGGGTTCGATCGCAGAGAGAGCGAAAGGCCCATGAACACTGACATTTCAACGTACGTTAAATACACAGGCCTAAATAATACAGAGCCTTAAACTACTGTACGCCTCAGAGCCCACAACGTTACTTTGGCATATAACAACCATATTAAAGATAGTAGCGGTGGTAGTGGCACCAGAGATATTTTATTTTATTAAATATTGAAAATAATAACCACAATTAAGATAAACGATGTTTGCCGCTCGCTGAAGCTGCCGCCCGTTATTTTTTGGACGTCTCAACTCTAGCAGGAGGAAATAAAAGGTGGCGAGAGTGATAGGTAGGAGAAAATAAATACGGGGGGAATAGTATAGGAGGGATGACGGAGAAAAATAACTATTTCCAGCTATGTGCAAGGATCACATTCAAATAAAAACACCTAGGCAAATAAAACAGAACGAAAAATAACTACACCAGATCAGGAGCCCAATCATAGCTGCAGTCTAGGCCGCATTTCGCGGTAGTTATCTAAATATGTACACCAGCCACCTGCGTGTCGTATCCGATCCCCCAAAAAACAATGATTCACTGATGCCACTGTGGACATGGTACATTGTTTTGCATGTCTTTACGCAACAAAAGAGAGAAGTATGGCACCCCATCGCGGAGTTAAATATATCCGGTAAACACCAATACTCTTCAGTGCCTTCCGCAATAAAATAATTCCCAATAATTAGCAACATTTTTTTCAGGCTAAAAGTAAAGCTTGGCGCAGAAATGGCAGCCTCTAACAGCGCGGAGCTCGTCCTGAAAAATTACCAAGCACAATGATCTGTATGCTACTCTTTAGCTTCTAACCATCTCCAGTAACAAAAGAAACGAAGTCCTCAGAAGCCTGCTAAGCTGAGGCGCTTAAGATGCTTCACGCGTACACAATGGGTGCTCGGCTTAGGTTGAGGCGCGGAGGATCATAGTTAACAGCTCATTGTTCTAACGAACAGGAAAAAAAAAGTAAAACTCGTGAGGAGATCTTGATGTTCCCGTCTCGTGAACACTGCACGTGATTGTTGTTTTGCTAAAGATCATGAGCTTAAACGTTGCTTGAAAGAACAATAGCCTGAAACGCACAGCGGAGCTGCCACTCTGAGCGCGCACGCGTCAGAGATTGGTAGATAATCTCGCTGCGACGACAGATTAATAGCCCCTAACTCTTAGCGCGCATCAGGACACAAAAGAAATGATTCGCGATCCAGCCATGCATACATAACACTGCGCGCGCCGGTGTATAGCCGAATCTAAAGGCTCGATCACCGGGTCTTGCGGCGCGTCTTTATGAAGGCGCCCGCACAACACCCTTGTCGACCCTATAGTGTATCGCGTAACGCTTATTATTAATGACTCGCGCCGAAGCACGCGCGCTCATTCCTCATCGTTCTCCTGTGATCGCTCAATCACCGCCCGATTCTCAGAAGCGAGCCGGTCATATGCGGCCTGACGCCTCTTCGCGGAAGGAGCACCATCGCGTTCCAGAATTCGTGACCAACCTAGCCCGCTTATAAGCGTGATCTCTTGCTAAGATACGGCTCCCTTGTGGAAAGCGTGCTGTTTCGGAGAATTATTCGGGTTTTGTTTGTGGTTGGACTGTACGCGATGAACTATAGGCTTTCTATCGCTGGTATTGTAACGGGATATGAAAACTCGATGCCGGCGAAAAAAATTATTATGAGTCGGCGGCTTTCTCTTATCTGCAGGTTTTATTTTACTCGTGGTTTTTACGCGTGACAACCGAAACTCATTTCTCGTGACTTGCGAAGAGGGAGGCTTCGTGAAACAATGCAGACGTTTGCTCGAGACAATGGAAATTCCTCTTGACCGAGAGTCGTGCTCTAATGATGGCTAATCAGCCTGCAGGAAACGGAGGGGAGAATAGGATGCTTATGATGATTAGCAGATTTTTGTTGTTGTTGTTGTTGTTGCTATTGTTGTTTTTTCATGCTTTGCAGAAACGTGACCTATACCTCACGCGAATGTTAATTTTTCAGAAGTATTTTCTATGGCACGCGCAAGCTTCGGACACATATTTTGCGGCGCGGCATTTGGTGCATCATGAAGCACATGCAGTGGTTTCTTTTCCATTGCTCCAGAGGCAATGCATTTGTACGCGTACAGTGTTGTTTTCATTGTACTTTAGTTCTTAACCCTCAATAACAAGTAGATAGAAGGCATAAATTCTTCATTCCCTCGTCCGAAGAACCCTTCATGTAAAACTTTTGCGAATGTACGCAATGTATGCGTTAATCCTCTTGAGTTGTATAGGAATCGATGCTCTTGCGGGAAAAGATCTTGCTGCGTGGCTTTGACACAAATAGTTATATAAAAGTATTCCCTCACGCCCATACACTGACACACCAAAAGGGATGCGTTAGCTAATGCTGCTGTATTGTATGATTATGTATATTTATTTCATGGATCTTTCGCAGCCTGCAGGCGAGCCTGATGATTCTCGCCTTGTAACCGGAGAAGCGGGTAGTAATGTTGCTTACGGCCTTCAGTCTTGACATCGCAATGACATTCTGAAGATGACGTTGGCATAGTGGCTGTAAGGTGACATTGGCTGCGTATAGGGCTCGTTTTTAAAACTAGGCCCTCGAAACCGCAGTGGTGGCCAAGTGGTTGAGCATCCGCCTCGCATGTGGGAGGTGCGGGGCTCGATCCCCAGTGCCTCCGGTGATACTATACAAGCTTCCCCTGCCTGATGCTCGGCTTATTTAGGGAGGAATGCTTGGGAACTGGGTCTTTGACCCCACCTTGAGCAAAAGAAAATACCTTGTGCCATGGCGCTCTTTGGCCATATATGCCCTTGCACCATAAAAAAACCCATAAGCATCATCATCACTAGGCCCTCGGACGCGATGCCGGTGACGAATTGTTTGCGCTCCATCACGTATAGGTTTAAGTCGCCGGCAAGCACGATTGGCGAAATGCAATCGAATGAGGCGAGCATGACCGTGGTGATTTGGAAGATTGGTTTGTGCGAGGTGTTGGGATGCACGCACAGTGGAACGAGGACAGTGCTGTTTTCTAGTCTGCATTAGTACGCGTTCGTCCTCCAAGTTTTGCAGGCTTTGCTCAAAAACTACATTGATTGGGTTTGCGGGGAATGTACTTTTGGAACAAACGGCGATCACCCACAGTATAATTCGCCGGTCCTTTTCCTCCGGCTACGAAGCAGTACCCAGTGATTTCCCGTGAATCGACCGGGTCTATTCTCGTCTCGGAAAAACACAGCACCATGGTTTTCGTGACGATGAGTGCGTGGACAAGATCGTCTCGGTGTCACTTAAGACCTGACCTTGAGGGCCGTATAACGGCGAGCGCATGCGGTAGGGCCAACTGTTCGCGGAACGTCATCGTGCCGCCTCGCATCTCGGGGTCCTCGCGAGCCGCGCGTAGTCGAAGTTCAACGGCCTCTGTTTCCCAGGCCCGCACTTCGGGACCTTGGCTAGCCTCGTTTGCAGGTGTCGTCTTGTTCTCGCAGGAAAAGCTTTGCGAGGACCGGTGGCGAAGGCCTGAGTAGCGGAAAGACGTGCTGACCTGCAGCCAGCAGATGCTGTATACATGTTATGTTCTTCCAATGTTAGTACTCAGGCTCCCATCGTCTGCATACCTCTGCGTCGGAAGTGCGTGCACACATGCGCGGTGATAGCGTGATCGCGCTCCGCGGTCGGCCCTGACTAGGCCAATGCTCCGCTATCAGCTAGCTCTGCAAAATTTGGTGCCCGGTTAACGGCAACGCAACTCGAAGTTCAGCTTTTCTTCGACTAATACGGCACGCACTGTGGAGTCCTGGCGCTGAAGCCACTTTGCTTCAGCTTCGGCTGAACGCACTATGCGCTTTTGACGCCGGTGGCTATTTGCTGTGAATATATCAGAATATATTTCGTTTCTGTTGTACTATTAATTGAATGTGAAGCGCAGTGTTCTGCATGTACCCCAATTAGATTCTCGCAAGAAATTCGTACCTCTGATACATCAGGTACAGAGCAGTTTTTGTAACTGTTTTTTTTAATTTAAAGTAGAAACGAAATGAAAAACGCTACAAAAGTAAAGGCACCGATTTATAAAATGCGCAGGAACCGCATTGTCCGCAATTTAGTATACACTGAAGTGATTTTAATCTTATTTTGACTATTCAGTAAGAAGTACGAAGGCTGCCAATTAATACTCTGCGAATCATTTGCAGGTCTGCGGATTCAAGCATTGATTTTGGCAACATTGACGCGCGAGTGCACCGATGCCTGTAAGATTGCACAGCACTAACTCCATACCAAGAGGAAAACACAGCCGATCGAATATATATGCACATACACACACACGTAGCAGAGTCCGGTACTTTGTCTCTTCCCGGGGACCGGGGCGAACTACGCGTGATACTAAACGGCGTTTTCCTACCCGCTATGACATCAAATGGAGCGATATAATAGAGCACTATAGGCACTCCTCACCGAAGACGTGGAAACGAGAAGAAAAAAAATAAACGGGCGAGTGGGAGAGACGCGTCCACGCAGGCAGTACGTGAAGAACTATGGCTTAACGGTGGCGCTGTCTGGTGCCACTATAGTTTTTTATTGCTGGCTTGGCAAGGTCGTGGGGCTACACTCCGAAACAGTGGGGATCGAAAACCGACGGAGCCTGAATGAACTTAATTATTATGTTACAATATCGGAAGAGTGGGACGAGTGTTTATTAGGATCACACCTTCGTCAGCACTCAGCCATAATAGGCCTACGTACGGTGCAGAATAACTGAAGCTGCAGTTACACTGCCAAGACACTGCAGTATTCTAAGTGGAGCCCTAATATAAGAAGAGCTGGCATCATGTATCTCTTTGGTTGCTATCCAGCCCGATCGCGACCAGAGAGGCTGGAAAGGCGAAGTTTGCACTATGCAATCATGAGACGCGATCTCTGGAGGGCGTCGCAACTTGCCAACACCCCGCTTCGTTTTGTCCGACCCTGCCCAACAAGCCACGCCTGTTAACCTATATACATACGTTTTCACCGCGTGGGCTGACGCTGAGGCCATAACTTGCTCTGTATTTTCGCCCCGCACATCGCTCGGCCAAACGTTCAGTCATAGTCTCCGATCAAACTTTTTGCTCTCTTGAAGCCATGAAACACTTTTTTTCCTCCCCATTAAACCCCTGCCAGTGCCTCCTCGGGCGATTGCTTTCCTCTGACGTTTAAACCAAATCCATCTCAAGGAGCAAAACACAAGCGCTCGCGAGATGGGGCGGAGCAGCCTTGGGTCTCGCCCTTCTGTCGCCATAGTCGAATCCACGCCCACTGATTTTTTCCGGAACAGATAAAAGCAAAGGAAATCACACGCGCTGTGCCAGCACTCGCCAAAAACATGGGCTCCGCAGCCGTGAATAGGGTCTCTTTGAGCAAAGCCGCGCGTTTCAACGGTGTTTACGTGATTTCCAAATATGATGCATGTCACAGCGTACACGCGTTATGCGGGGGGTCGTAGCAGCCGGGCAGCTCTACGGCGTCCTCGCTTCCGACGCCCGTTAGTAAGCGACGCAAACAGAGCACGCGGCCATCTCACGCGCGCTTTCACCGACGGCCCAATAACAAAGGCTGCCGAGAAAACAAAGGGGCAGACCGACAGTCCGGCTCGCAATAGCTGCGCTGGCGGCCAAACTGCCACGCTCCGGCGAACGGTTGGCGCCTCCCAAAAACGGCCCATAAATTCATCCGCCTCGCGGCTTTTTCCTTCCTCCTAGCGCTCGCGGCGCCGTCGTATCCGCTCGCTCGGAACGCGTTTTGCTAGCACGCACTCGCCCGAACGCGCCAGCGAGCGCGCCTGACGGTCGGCGCGCCGCCGCCGTATACGCGCCCGCCAGCCGCCGCCGCCAAACGCGTTGGTCTTTCCGCGATGCGGGCGACAAACGAGCGGCGAACAAATGAAAGAAAGCTTTCACGCGTCATTTGTCTCTCGCTCTCTTTCTTCGACGTGCGCTGAGCGTCGACGCGCCGTTCATGCCATGTGGTTGCTGCAGTTCGCGACGCCCTTCATGACGCCCTAGTGAATGCGGCGACGGAAAACAAAACTGTGTTTGTGCCGGGGGCCGGTGAGAAGCCGATGTGCTGCTGAGAGCTGTGTTTGAAAAACAATGGAGGGGAAAGAATCGCGCAATGGCCGAGGAGAAGGGAGAGAGGCGGAAATGACGTGGACGAACGAGGGAACGATCTCGGTGCTTTTGAGGTACTCGCATTTTACACTTGTATCGATGTTCATGCCTCTATAACGCTGTCGTTCGTACGCGGTGCCTGAGGCGTGTCGTTGGCGAGTTGATTTCAACATTTTGCTGCTCTGTATGTCACTGTGCATACGGCTGTTTGTGTGCCGACATCCGACGCATAACGAGTAGTTTAACACGATGCACATTAGCGTGCGAGGCCATACGGCCGCCTCGCTTTTCAACCTTGTGTCGTGAGTTATAAGAAAATAATTTACAGCGTTGTTCGTGCACAACGCCGATGCATCTAACGCTTGGGGTAATAACAGGAATAAGATTACGAACGTGGCATCGTTGCTGTTGTCGTAATGACTACATCTTTAGGTTACGCAATAATACCTTAACATCTGCATAAACAAACTCAGAAATGCGCGCTACAAATCACCGTGACGTAACATTTTACCATCTTGAGGAAAATGAAAAAACATTCTCCCATTTTGAACCCCTCTAGCGCTTTAGCTTCGTAATACCTTAATTTTTTTTTCTTTTGTCCATGTGTGTGTGTCATTCGCAGCAGAACTAACATGCTGATCAACAACACAGAGCAAAAATTGTCAGTCACATTCTAAATGCCGTTCAACACTGAAGGGAGTTCTGTGAATTCTTTCACTCATGTTAAGATAGAAGTTACGTTCAGTCGTGCGACATGACGTGCCATTACGTGACGTAACGTGACGTTCAGCAGCGTTCACTAGTAATCTAGAGAAAGAAGTCGTGCGTCTGAGCATACAATGAACGGCTGGTTGGCGTTCATTGCAGGAGATTTATGTAGATAGTCTTTATCATGCTATTAGTGCGGAAACACTATACCGATGCGTAAACCCCGCGCAGCATTTTGCAATGGTTGTATGTTTGCGGGGTTTGTGAGCTCCTGCCAAGTGAAATAAATAAATATAAATAAATACAATGAAAATCCGCGATTGGGTTTCGAACCCGCGGCGGCGCGAACAGATCAGCTTCGCTGGCCCCTGCACGGGAGAACTAGACTATGGCCGCAGCCGACCACGCCTCGTGTTCGACTACAACACATGCACTCTCGCGCTGTGCATTGCACATCGTCTGCTTCATCAACTAATACTACCACCAAACTAAAAATTACTGGCGGTTTAGCATTTCTAAGCACGAAATATCGCGCGAAAACGCAGTCTTTGCCAGACGGACATCATCGCCACGTACATGAAAGCGCGATTGAGTGTCCACTACGGGGCCAGTTATGCGCGTATTCAACTTTTTCATTGTCAGTACCAATTTGCCCAATGTATACGCCGGCGACATATGCTCCATTGCCGAGTTTCTACAGCAATGTCAACGCCAACGCGTATTGCTCAAGTGCCGCATTTCTCTGTCATGCATTACATCTATCTCTCACTACCGCCACAAAGCTCGAATATTAGTTTGTTGCTAGTATTAGTTGCTAGTATTAGATGCTAGTATTAGGCGATGTTCAATGCACAGCGCGAGAGTGTGTTGCAGTTTAACACGAGGCGCGTTCGGCTGCGGCGATGGCCTAGTTTCGCATAGTTTCGTTTTTTGCCCGCGGAGAAAAACAGTGCTGTGCCATATGATCTCTTTATGTTGCTGGAACTATTTAGTCTCTCGAAGAGCCGCGTGATGGACCGCCACGCCGAATCACCACGGTCGTCGAAATCTTTGTTTCGTGAACAGTGCGCTTTGGTGCGGGGAGTATATGCTGCCCTGCAAGAGCCGCCTAGCTGGCTCCCCTATCTGGATGCATGTCTGTGCCTCCCAGGCTTTTGATGTTTTGGATAGAGGGTTCGTGCAGGGATAAGGTGGCCTGGTGCTTTGTGACCTAAGCGTGCTTAGACTTTTCTTTCCGGCCCTATTTCCATGCAATAAAGAAAAAAACTGCGACGATAGCCTAGTGCTCTCGCGCAGTGGCCAGCGAAGCTGACCTGTTCGCGCCGCCGTGGGCTCGAATCCCAGCAGCGGCGGATATTTATTTGGGGTTATTTATTGGAGTTATTTTTATTTCACATTGCACAAACCATAAACACCGCAAGATCTTGATCAGGATTTACCCATCAGAATAGTGCTGACGCATTAATACTCGCTCCTTCAGCTATGTGGTGGTAGTGACAGAGATGTGCGCTGCATGCGTTGGCGTGGACAACGCTGTGGCAGAGGCACAGCATCAGAGCAATAAACGTTGGCGTTGTCAGCACTGCTGCAGAAACGCGGCAGTGGAGTATAGGCCGCCGGCGTACATTGAATGAATTGGCATTGGCTATGAAAAAGTTGAGCACGTGCATAACTGGCTCCCTGGGTCAATGGACACGTCAATCGCGCGTACAGTTACAGGGGTGGTCAAGTGTTCCCAGGCCACAAGGTCTGATTTCAGGCGTTTTAGTCAGGCCCTCAACGGCGCTATGAATCTACTAAGGTTGTGATAGGCGAGAATGACGCTTCTGCTTCCCCGTACAGATGTATTCAGCTTACAGGACGAAATGCCCAGTCACATGCATCGAAAGCAGACCCTATGGCCTGGAAATTTTTGACCAACCCTGCACGGTGTGGTGGTCTCCAACTGTAAGAAACTGAGCTTTCGCACAATATTCCGTGCTTAGCAATGCTATACCGCCAGCCATTTTTTCTTTCTTATAATTAATATTTACATTTCTGCCCTACAATTATTTATTTAAATCTGAAACCAAAGCTAGCTGCGTTCTTTATTGCGACTGCTATGTTCTATGCTGCATCTTTATAGTCAGTCCTCTGAAGAGAAGGAGCTTTTAGAGCTTTTGCTGCGTGGTCACTGGTCTTGTGCCCTTGCACTTCTCGTTAGCCCAATTAAAGCGAATGAGCCCATCTTTATAATCATCCGGTATTTTATTATGTACTGCTGTCGGCATAAATGACAGGCACTCAGCTGTATACCGGACCGCTGCTGATTGTCGCCGTGCGGTTCCAATTAGTGGCAGCTCTTGCTTATACTCAGATGGATGGGTTTATTCGATGAACCACGCCCTTTGGTCTGGGACATTTTCACCAACCCTGTACCACCACTAGACCAATAAAAAATGGCTGGTGGCTTAGCATTGCTAAGCACGGAATATCGCGAGAAAGCGCAGTTTTTTGCAGGTTGCCACCACCGCCACGTACCTGCAAACCGCGATTAATATGTCCACTCACCCAGGGAGCCAGTTATGCGCGTCTCCAACTTTTTCATCGTCACTGCCAATTTGCCCAATGTACGCTGGCGGCCTATACTCCACTGCCGTGTTTCTGCAGCAGTATTGACAACGCCAACGTGTATAGCTCAAGTGCCGTGTTTCTGCCACAACGTTGTCCACTCCAACACAAGTAGCTCACATCTCTCTGCGTGTCACTACCGCCACAAAGCCCAAAGCGCGAATAGTACTATTTGATAGTAGTATTAGTTGATGAAGAAGGCGATGATGATGATGATGATGATGATGAAGAACAGAAGAAGAAGAAGTAGAAAGAAGAAGTAGAAAGAAGAAAGAAGAAGAAGAAAAAAGAAGTAGAAAGAAGAAGAAGAAGAAAGAAGAAGAAGAAGAAAGGAAAAGAAGGAAAAAGAAGAAGAAGAAGAAAGAAGAAGAAGAAAAAGAAAGAAGAAGAAGAAGAGGAAGAAGAAGAATGAGCGGCAGTTTAGCACGAGGCGTGATCATCTGCGGCGATAGCCTGTATAGCGCTCTTGCACAGTGGCCAGCGAAGCTGGTCTTTTCGCGCCGCCGTGAATTCGAATACCAGTCGCGGATGTTTATTTGATTTATTTTTATTTATTTGTTTCACTTGGCACAGACCCACAAACAACGCAAGATATTGATCGTGCTTTGCGCATATCGGAATAGCGCTTTCGCACTAGAAAGGATTAACTGGTTGTTGCTTTAATCACTCAACGAAATGACCGCTAAAACATTTGTTTCGCAGGCCTCGGACCCGCTGGACTGAGCGGCGGCGAACAGTTCGGTCTGGGGCCCGGCCGGAGTCCACTGCCGGGAGGCGCCGGAGGTCCGGGAGGTCACGGCGGACCTGGGGGCGCCGGAGGCCCCGGCGGACCCCTGCACCACGGCTTCCCTCTGCCCGCGACCTTTCCCTGGGCGGCCACGGCGCGGGGAAAACCGAGGCGCGGAATGATGCGCCGGGCAGTGTTCTCGGATGCGCAAAGGCAGGGACTCGAGAAGCGCTTCCAGATACAGAAGTACATCAGCAAGCCGGACCGCAAGAAGCTCGCCGAGAAGCTCGGCCTCAAGGATTCCCAGGTGAGCTTCCCGAAGCAGCAGCGCTGTTGTTTTAAGTGCTTGTAAACTGTGCGTTTGAAAACAGCTGCAAATAGTCACGAGATAGTTGTCTCGACGTCGTTTCTGTTCCTTGGCGATTCTGTTTTGTAATCCTGTATATGCTACACTAACAACAAGGCGTTCGAAAGGCTGCTCCGAGTCAATTCGCCAACTTTTATTGCGCACCTCTGTGCTAACAGAAAGAGATTGGGTACACAACAAGCACTACCCTTGTAGAAATGCTCTATAGACTGTTTATAGACTTCTTATAGATTCTATTGACTAGTTATGGATATTTCCTTTCGTCTATTTATAGTGTATAGGCTGCCACAGAAAGAAGTGCACAAAAATTTTATGGCCATAAATCTATAGACCATCTATAGACTACCTACAGGATTCGTATTGTCTATAGGCTAGTCAATAGGAATTGTCTATAGAAATTCTGTAAACTTAATTAACAGAAGTCTATGGACAGTCCATAGACTGTCGATAGAAATTTTTGTAGGGGTAAGGCGAGAACGCAGGAATCGATCATTTTCCAACAATACAGTCTGCAGATTTTCCAGCTGGCACATATCGGCACTCCTCTACGAATGTCCCAGTACGCCCTCGTTCTATGGTTCCGTGCCCATCTGGCAGCATTTTGTTAACTTCCAGTACATTACTACGTCTTTCCATATTTGTTCCACCAGAGAAACAAAGTACCCGAACTTGCACATCCGTTTCAGCCAACACCTGCTGTGCGCAACACGTGTAGATGCGAGCCTGTACATTAAACGTATAGAATGCGTGCGCCATCGCCGAGAAAGCACTGAAGAGAAGGCGGGCTGAGCAGCACACGCGAGTCCGGCCGACACACGGCCGGCGCGAGAAGCGAGCGCCTGCTCACGACTCCCACACCACGACCACGCCACGCACGGAAGGCATGGTTAGGAAGGCAAGGCACCGCCGCCAAAGCACGGGAGTCCGCCGGGCGCGTATTTTATTACGCCCGGTGCACCCGCCCCCTCCTCCGTCTTCTCCGGTGCACACCCTCCCACCTCGTTCTGCAGCTCACCGCGCCACCACCCGGAGGATGATGATGGTCATCGCGTTGTACGGCAGACATGAGCGGCGCGCGTCTGAGTGATTGTAACTCTATTCCGCGGTGGGTGGGGCAGCTCGCGTCTCCGGCGATAGATGGCGGGCTTGCCCCCACAATGTCGGCGGCGTCGGCACGCATCACAGGTGGGTGCGGGTTGCACGGGAGGGGGCGTCCAGAGAGGCATCAAAACAACACAAAGTACTAAGGGTAAAATTAGAAGAGGAGTGCTTAAGGGGCAACAAAGACGTCACAACTAAGCACGCACGCTAGGGGAGAGGCATAACGAGGGGAAGGGAAAAGAGCTTACTGCTGCCTTTAATTCACGAGAATGTCGAAAGTCTCGTGACTGACCACAGATGAAGAGGAGGACCTTCTATCAACCGGCTTGTGAGCTGCTACCTCGTACCATAGATACGGACGTGATGCCGAGAGCAGATTTTAAGCTCGGAGCTATATAAATTGCACAACACTTCCGCTGGTTGCAAGAGGCGGCGGAAAACAACGACGATGTCAGCCAGGTAGTGCGGACGAAAGGAGGAGGGGGGGGGGAGGGGGTGTATATAATATCAGAGTTCCCAGATGGTCGTCGGCTATACATAACCCGGGCACTCGATGAAGACATTAAAGTCGGGCAACACCTCCGCCATAATTCATGCGGACCAGAGAGAGAGAGACGACTCCGCAATGCGGCCTCTCCCCATTCCCTCTTCTCTCTCTCGCGCGCCTTTTTATCTGGTTTTCCTTTCTTTTCTTATTTCCCACTTCCGGCCGGCTTCCGGTCAGGCTGCTTCTATATGTTCCGAGCGATGAAAAATACAAAAACGGCATAAAAAAAGCTCTGGCTCCTCTTCGCTCGCTCACGCACCAAGCGCTGTTCTTAACTTGAAACAAAGCAAAGACCGCCTAGAGAGATGGAGGGCGAACAAAGCGCCACTTCGTCCCGTCTTCGCGAGGAAGGCTGCGCATGCGATCAAGCTGAAGAGCCTCATGCGTGCCCGCGTGAATGCCGGCCGTTACACAAAAACAAAAAAACGGGGGGGGGGGGGGGAGGGGGGGAAGGCTCGGCCGCGCACGATCTTCCCCCACCTCCTTCCTTCGACGGCGACGCTACTACTATATAACCGAACCTGCCGCAGCCTTGCCCCGAGCCGGGTTGCCTCCACACCCCTCCGCGTGCCGGCGTGGCGTTACAGATGCCCCCAAGAAGCCCATAAATATCCGCGATAAGGCCATCCGTCGCTTCACGGGGGCGGAGGCGAAACCGCCCACTTTCGCGGCGACCGCCGCCGACGGCGCTGCTCGCCGCTGGGTGCTCCGTTGTTCCTCGCAGCAGCAGCAGCAGCGGCGCTGGCGGCGGCGAGCAGAGAATGCTGTGGCGCGCATTAACGAGAGAGGCATCCATCCGTGAGGAGGGGGAGCTGCGGAGCTCGCATATATGCATGCATGTGCAGCGCATACGCGTTCGCACGCACGCCTCTGGCGCATATACGGGCCGGCCTTATAGAGCAGCCCGCGTGGCCAGTGGGTCGGCCGTCTCTTCCGATCATTCCTGGCGCGTCTTAATCTATCGTCGTTCTTTCTCAAGCCGGTCGTTTCTTTGGTCTTGTTATTAATGTAGTTGTTTATTGAGCTGCCCGCTTTCCATCCTTCTCTTCCTCCCGGAGCCCCCATGCGTCTTGCCGGAGAGTTTTACAGCTTCTTTTCCGGGCCCCGTCGGGACGAGTACGATCACGCCCAGAGGGCGTCTGCTCCGCCGCGGCGGCGACGGGTAGCGACGTTTATTATTATTACGTGCGCCCGCATTTTGTTTTTCATCTTGCACCTGGTGCAGGGCTTTCTTGTTTTTATATGCTTGCGTTAGTGGCACGCTAGGCTTAAATGGGCGACTCATCGATGTCGAGAACACGCTTGTGAGGCCATTTACCGCGCCGCAACACGTGCGTCTCCTGCGCTGTGGGAGACGGGAGTGAAAGGACGTGTTGGCGGCGCTTGATTTTCACTTGCGGCGTCCAATTGGTCTTCATCTCGCCAAGCTGTAACCCCTATAAGCGTCGCTCACAATCTTCAGACAAACACGTTTACCTGCATGCGCAAAACTTCCTACAGTGTAACAATGGTTGGATATTGTAACACCGAAACGCCGCGATTTGTTAAATGAGTACTCGAAGGGTCGAGCGAACATTCGTTACGATAGTCGATACAGATATTCGATAGGATTATTCGATACAGATTCTTTTTAAGCCGCAAAATACATTTCGGTGCAGTTGATGGGTGGAGCGAACATTCTATACGATAGTCGACACAGATATTCGATAGGATTATTCGATACAGATTCTTTTTTTAAGCCGTAAAATACATTTCGGTGGAGTTCGTGCATGTTGGTTCTGCCGCAAGACTTACATTATTTGCTTGATAAGGTGCAGTTAATTAACAGAAATTTATTTTCGATCTTTGTTGATTTCGGGGCTCGATAATCTACAGTGAAACTAAGGGACGTTAATGTCGAAAGCGAGCTCAGTTTTTAAAATGCCGGAATCTGGGTTGTAGTTCGAAATACCAACAGGCTTTTTAAATCACATTAAGTTAGCTTTCTCATTTTGCACGCTGAACAAAGGCCCCTATAAAATTCTTTATGTACACGATACTTAGGCACTTCATGTGTGTTAGGACGTCCAAGATGCTGACGATAATTCCGTGACGACATCACGGTCTCGTTCTTTTCTTTCTTTTTTTCTTGAGTGTGCTTTATTATCATTGTTTTCAAAGCATTGTCATCCCGCACTGCTGCTGCGGCCAATAAGCGGGTTTCACGACTTGTCAAGCTGCTTCTGCAGCTTTTTTTCCTCAAACCTGTCCGCTCTCAAATGTATATTGCTAACGGAAAATAAATCACTTCCTTTTACTTACTTGTGGTTTAGGGGTTTTAACGTCTCGAAAGCGACTCATGCTATGACAGACGCCGTAGTGAAGGGCTCCGGAAAGATTATAGGTTGAGGCAGAAAGAAGAAACACTTCTGCCTGGTCTGTCTGTCTGTTGTTGCCAGGAAGAAAGAAAAGGAAAGTGCACAGGCCTGCCCACTGGCTCAAGCCGAGCCACAATCGCTACCACGTGCAGATAGTAGGAGAGTTGAAAGATGGGATAGAAAGACAGGATAGGAAAGACGCGCTAAAGACAAGGCCGATCCCGGAGGTAGTGCAGTACAGAACCAAAAAGTACGCGTCAGCGCGTCCCTTTGTCTCTCCGCCTTTCGGCTGTTTCAACCCTGCGCTGGCCGCCGAAGACAGGGGAAAGAAGGGAGCCGTGATCGAGGCACGGGTGCCTGACCCGGGAAGGAAAGGCGCTGTGGCCCGGCCCCTTTCTCCTCGTCTCCCCCTAACTTCCGCATCCTCCTTTCTTTTGCTAATACGGCCGGGACCGTGGAGTGGGCAGGCTTAATTAAAAAACCGACAACTGGCAACCACGTCGGGGCGGGGTTCTTAAAAGAGTCGAAGAACGATCTCTCGTCTTATAAGCCTTCCTTTTATTTTCGAAAGTGTCGGAGGCGTCTGGAGTTATGTCCCTTCACTGACTGCTTTCGTTACTGTCAGACGCTGCTTCGCACCCTTTCTGCTCTTTCCCCCCTCACTTTTTTCCTCCTCCATATTTTATCGCGCATTTTTTTTTTGTGAGGCCGTTTTGTTCTGGCTGAACTTTTATCCCGTTCCAGGTTTCAAGAACGACTTAACCGTTCCCGGTCCTTAGCAGCGTTAGGGATCCGGCTATAGTGGGTAATCCACGTGAGCGTTCATAGCGCAACAAAACCGTGTGTGCTCGAAACAAAGAGCTTAGTGGAAGTCAACGCTCGCGTACTGTCTTATTATCTACCTGGCCCTATTGTGCTGGCTTTATACGGCCCCTTCGTGTCTGCGTTTCGCGTGCACGTTGTGCTTGCACTGCGCATGCGCGTAGGAAACCCTACCTGCCATTCCCTGTTACCCTCGCACACGCACGCCTATGTTTTCCGCTTTTGGCAAATAGATACTTCACGCTTTCTATGTGGCTAGTCGAAGAGGCACATACTTCGAGATGCAGGGGCATTCTTCAGGCTAGCAAGGTGAAATAGGAGAAGGAAGTAATATTAAACTAGAAACGAAACAGCAAAAATAAAAATTAAAAAGAATTAACTGCTGAAAAACAGGGCGGACTGCCAAGGATAGCCATTATGATCGTCTTTATTGCGGGGCGTCTCTATAGTGCCGTTGAGAGATTGGTGGAGAGGAGGAAACGGTGGCGGCGGCAGGAAGGAGGCTCCGGGGGGTTCCGGGAGGGCTATTTATTAGTTCTCGCGTTTCGCTTAATTGCTTCCCCGCTGAAACTGCGGTGCGCGCACGCGAAGAGTGCCTATATAGTGGCCGCAGTCAGCTCGCACATGAGAAACGTGCAGGCGGGATGCCGCCGATGTAAGTGGCTGAATATCATCGGCCTAGCGCAGGCTATTGAATGGGCTGACGAGCTGTCGGATGGCTGCGCAGTATAGTGCGTATCGTTACGCTTAATTTCTTGGAATTTTAGTTATTTATTCTCACACTACGTGGCATTGTGAAAGGGAGAAGGCATTTTACAGGACCAATACTGTACACAATAAAAAAAAATGGTATAGTCGTAAAGTACGCCACACTAGTAAAACGACGACAGACCAAACGAACGTATGCCATTATGTTGAAAATAGCATTCAGCTTTCTAAAAGAAGGCAGCCGTTCTCTCGAGTCGTTTTTATTCGTATGCCTTTTCCTTAAATGTCAGAAAAAAAGTCCTACACTTTGTTTCATGATCAGTAACATTGTTCGGTCTCAACAACCGCACACCCATTTTAGTTTGGTTTTAATGGGGTTTAATGTCCCAGAGCGACTAAGGCTATAAGAGTCGCCGTAGTGAAGGGCTCCGGAAATTTCGATCACCGTGGTTTCTTTAACGCGCACTGACATCGAACAGTACACGGGCCTCTAGAATTTCGCCTCCATCGAAATTCGACCCATTTTAATGAAGAATGTAACAAGAGGCGAGCTTTGAGCGCTAATTATACGGACTAGTAATGAGTGCGCGAGAGCGTGCCATTTAGAAGACATATGCAAGCGGGGGAAATTCTCACGCAGTTTATAATAGTGCTATATATCTGCAGATTGGGCGCAGTGAGAATAAACCTTTTCAAGGAGCCATGTCGCTGCTGAAAACAAAGACAAAACAACTCTGCGATCTCACGAATACTTTTAGCAATCACGCCGGCATAGTTCAAGGTTGCACAAAATGCCTGGCTGCCGCGGCGATGAGGTTGTTTGCAATGTTTGGCTGCGAAGCCATTAGAGTGAAAGTGCGGATTGGCGGAGCATGGTATGTAGTATAATAAAGACGTAGAGAATCAGAGGAGCGATGAGAGGCATGTGCAACTACACCAGTGTTGCACGAGGTCGTGCTTTCCAGTCGAGCCTTGGTGACTGCATTTCGATGAAAAAAAAAAAAAAAACGTCCGCGCAGTGACACCTCGGTGCACGTCAATAAACCCCACATGGTCTAAGCTAACCCGGAATCTTTCATTCTGGCGTGCGTATCCCGGTCAGGTGTACTCCAGCAGGTAAAAAGACAATATCATTTCATATGTTTAACCGGCACTTTGGTCGACAGGAGACCCTAGATCGAGTTGGTCATATTGAGGTCGAAAGATATCGCATGGCTTTTCGTCGGGAGCTCGAAGAGGCGTATACGTGTCACCGTGGGGTCATGTGGTTGGGTGTCATTCACTGCGCCGCCAGTGAGGTGTTACAAAGAGTAGAACTCTTTTGTGATTCTTTCCGCAAGCGGCGCGAGAAATTCTTTTACATGAACTTAATCCAGCTGCTTACTTTGCTTGCCATAAAACACATTTGACGATAAATCCGGTACCTTTCCTAGCCGTCGCACACTGCTTAGTCGAACGTTTTTTACATATACTTTGCCGTAGACCTCGCTTCAACTGTTGTTTAGCTCTGAGGCCTTGGGAGTCTCCGCTCGGGCTGTGGGTGGCGCTGCAACCAGAAATGCATTTTTCGTGTTGTCCTCTCTGTATGGTCTCCCTAACTGCTACATCCAATTTTAAAAGAATAAGTGAGCAACTATATAGCCCAGCATCAAGTTCTACTGGAGATGAAACTGTTTACGCTGAGCTGTTAATATATACAGAGGCATGATGCTGTGACCCCGCGCGACGAGATTCTAGTTCGCCTCGTATATCCGACTTTAAAGTACGTAAACTTCACGCAAGCAGAAACCGCAGTCATTAAAGGCCCGAGGTGAACAGACCCCAACGTGTTGGGGTATCAAAACAATTCATCTTGAAGCCGGTAGCTCTTCTGGAACGTGAGCAAGACCGTCGAATGACTGACGATTTTTTCTTTCGTTCTGGATTCCAAATACACTCCAAATTTTTAACCTTAACTATCACTCAATACCTACATGCTCGGCTGCGTCGGCATAAGATAGCAAGCGCCACTAAGTTGCCCACAATGCGTACTAAAGTCGCGATGGCAGGCAGCGATCGCCAGCACACACAAGAAACTCATCCGTACGCCATTCATCAGCTCACAATAGAGTCTACAAGACCCACCCCATCCTGTGAGATGCTCATGGCGTAAGCGCGGTAAGTGCGTTCATGTCGTCAAACGCAGCACTTCCGCTTGCAGCGCCATTCATAAGCAACAACGTATCCCAAGCAGCAGCGCTGTAAGGCGGGCTGTGTGCACCCTGTCCATGCTGCTCCACAGCGCTGACAGCGCAGAGACAGAAAGGAAAATAAAAACAATCGGCGATGCAGCAAAAAAAAAAGAGACGACAGTGTGCTCGCGCGCGAGCGACGCTGCCGCGCGTAGCCGCATCCGATTACACAAGTTTATGCCTGGTCGCCGCCGCCGCTTACATTATGATATACCTCCACTTCGCTCCGGGCCCATCGATCGATGCCTCTCGCTGCGTGTCCGGTCGTTTATTGGGCTCGCGAGCTAAGCCTGTGGCGGCGCCTGTTCGCTGCATAACGCCTCGCCGGCTTCAACGGTAACAGCACCCCCAACAACAGCACTTGTGCGCGCGCGCGCGCGCTGCACATCATGCATGCAGGCCATAGCACGCTCCGATAGAGCCATCAGGAGCCTCATCCCGAAAGGCTTCGGCATATGCGCTCGCCCCGATGAGCATTATGCATTAAGCAGAACAGGCGCCCCGAAAATTCCGCCGCGCTATAACAAGCCCCCCCTGACTCCCCACCCCCCTCCACACCCGCTGTCCTCGCTTGCTCGACTGCTGCTGTTGCTGCTCGTGCTTTGTTGCTCGTCGTCAAAGTCGTAAATAAAGCCGCGGCGATTTTCACTCGCCGGGCTCACACGCACCTTACGCACGAGCTTCTTCATCGCGGCACTCCGATGCCCTTCTCTTGCCATCCGCCCTTGTCGTTATTTATAGAGCCCTTTCTGCATAGCTAGCTGGGCCCCAGATGCACCCGGTGTACACTGTATAGTATGTGCAGTGGCCTGCAGGCGGACCCCAGACTCCAAGTACTCGGCGCATTCGAAAAAAAAAATGATTACGAAACTTAAGTGCGGACACAGCAGTTGGCAACCGTGCCGAGGGTTTTTCGGTGTGCGCGGGTCCTGCGGGATCGCGCAGGCATCTTGTAACGAACTGGCGTGTCTCGCGCGATATATCTCCTTACGTACGTGTCCAGCGTCGCATCTGTTTCCGCTTTCAGTTTTTGTTTCTTCTTTCTTTCCATCGCAGCCAAGCGCTTTGCTGATCATCGAGTGGCGCTTAAAGCGTTGCGTGCTTTTAATTACCCCTCCGTGTATATAGATATATAGACGACGGGGCAATCTTGAAGCGACTGCCTTTTTCTTCCCTCCGCTCAAGCCCACACTCTCTCCCTCCCCTCTCTTTCTCATCGCTCGTTCCCGACCTGCCGATACGCCCACTGCCACATATTTCTCTCGTCGGTTGAAATCTTACACGCTCGGGAACGCCTCATCACCTCTCGCGTACACCCTCTCGTGTCAGCGGCGATGACCAAGGGCTACGTCTTCTTTCCGCGCTCTCTTCTTTCTTTCATCTTCTGTTCTTTCAGCTTCCTTCGTCGTGCATCACGTCCGCCCCGCGCATCTGAGCCGCCTGAAACGTTAAACGCGATGGTAACGCCTCCCCACGGGGGCCATAAAAGTTTCGACCGCACTCTGCACGCAGCTTAATTTCCTGCATCACGTTGCGGGTATTTATTTATGACTCGCGGCGCTGCCCAGCGGGCACCATCTCCGTCCGAGCGCTTCTAGGCGCCGCTTTTCGTATAACCCTGAAGGTGAGGCCTCACGTTGGCTCCGCTTCAGCGCAGCGATGTACATCACGTGGAAAATTTCTTTCACTTGCGCCTCCTTTCATGTTGCGTGCAGTAGCGTCGTCCTTATCCGTGTCGTTTTCAGCACTAGCGTCGTCTTATCGCGTATCCAATTTGCCAAAATCAACTGAGCAGCAGGTTTTCCTTCTCAACCGTATAACGAGCCTTTACGGCACCCCTAAAGACCGAAAGGTGTCAAACGTGAGGACAATGGTGCACTTTACTTTACACAAAATCAGGGCTTAAGGGCCGTCATGAGTGCTTTGCTATACGCGGCTAAGAAACAAACCACCGTTGTCCGGTTACTTTTGGTAGAAACGGTACATTTCGTTCGTGCGTTTACACAAAGTGATGAATGGAGGGGAAGGCTTGGTTTATGGTTTATGGTTTATGGGGGTTTAACGTCCCAAAGCAACTCAGACTATGAGGGACGCCGTAGTGAAGGGCTCCGGAAATTTCGACCACCTGGGGTTCTTTAACGTGCACTGACATCGCACAGTACACGGGCCTCTAGAATTTCGCCTCCATGGAAATTCGACCGCCGCGGCCGGGATCGAACCCGCGTCTTTCGGGCAAGCAGCCGAGCGCCATAACCACTCAGCCACCGCGGCATGGAGGGGAAGGCTTCAGGGTGATTGCCAACGTTTCGACAAGACGACTTGTCTTCGTCTGGCGAAAGCGTTCATCATTGGAGGGGTTTAAATAGGGCCTTCACTCCGATGACGAAGGCACGGTGAGGGGGAGGAGGGCACGAAGTGAATCTTGTCCAGAAACGCTTCGCCAGGCTAAGACAAGTCCTCTTGTCGAAACGTTGGCAAGCACCCTGAGGTTTTCTTTTGTTCGCTCTGTGTGGATAAAGAAACCATCTACCTGTCATCTCTCTACCATATTCGTGCGTTAGTTGGTCTAGTTTATGACTCGACATTTCGGGAACGCTTCTAGTGGCCTCTCTGCACCACCCTTTGCGCGCGTCCATATGTTTTAACGCTGCAGCGTTAGACAGAACGTCCGGAGGAAAAGCCGTGCGCGTTGTCACACAAATTCAGGGTTGTTCGAGAGGGTTGTGACGTTACACGTTGAGCTGGGGAATGAAAATGGTTAAACTTCGAGTTAAATTGAAACTATGAGGTCGTAGCATGTCTTAAATGGGATTATGACACATAAGGATATAAAGTAAATTTCGCTGAAAAGAAAATTGAGGTAATTAGTTGTAAATCGAGCCCATGACCCTTGCATTGCGAGTCAGACATGCTATCCATAGACCACTGAGGCACGTTCGTTCGAATTCGTTAAAAGGACAACTGCGTGTCTTGTGGTGTATCACGTGGCCTAGTATGCCTACTGGTTTGGTTTGGTTTGGTTTATGGGGGTTTAACGTCCCAAAGCGACTCAGGCTATGAGAGACGTCGTAGTGAAGGGCTCCGGAAATTTCGACCACCTGGGGTTCTTTAACGTGCACTGACATCGCACAGCACACGGGCCTCTAGAATTTCGCCTCCATCGAAATTCGACCGCCGCGGCCGGGATCGAACCCGCGTCTTCCGGGCCAGCAGCCGAGCGCCATAACCACTCAGCCACCGCGGCGGCCTAGTATGCCTACTGATGTATTCTAATTAGTACATGTAGTTAAAACAGGCACTATTTATGAAATAAAGTAGCGAATAGCCATTAACGCTGTCGCATTATATCCTTAAGGTGGAGCTTAAGTGACACTTTAGGTTTTCTATACGTAATGTGCCCGACATTCCGTTAATACTTTCTCGACTATGTATCTCAGCAATGATGAAAGATAGCATAGCGCTTCGCACGGGCATCCACTAAAATACACCTGATGAATGATTTCGGCTCGTACCAGATATCCTGGATACGGTCAGCCCTTAGTGGCCAACAAATAAGTTGAGCGCTAATTTATTGCTGACAACAAAAGCGTGTTTAACGTTGCACTCATGGTATCCGTAATAGTCGCAGTACACGCTGTATGTGGTTGGTCTCTTGTGTTTAGCCTAGAAGCTATGTGCCCTGGCCACTGCACTTTTCTAAAATCTTAGCAGGCCCCCAGGGATACAAAATCACACTTTCTCAGGCCTTCTACGTTTATCTGCGGCACCAGTGTTATAAAGACGCCCACAGAGAGAGAAGCACTTTACTTTGGAAAGGTATAAACCTCGAGACTCACTCCTGAGGAAAGTGCATTTTAGGCACTGAACATCCATGATAAGATCTTGACTCCAATTCAGACAATTCAGATGAAACAAGTGATCGATGCCGTGTTCTTGACCACAGCTGGAGGACGGTAACCCCGGGGCATGGATTATGAAAGGTCTATAGTTCCGTCTCGCGCGCGTGGCTGCATTCACTGCGACAACAGATCAAAATCGAGTTGGTAAAAGTTCTAAGCGTACATGCCACGGCGTTGGTTAAAACATTATAGCGGAACCTCCGTGAGGTCTAATAAACGTTTGTGTCTAAGGCAGTCTTGTGATCTAACTCTGACGCGTCATTATGGATCACCTCATCTGGGCTCGAGTGGTTCGTTTCATGAGAACGTCAGAAGCGACTCCCGGATCTGGTACAGGCTTCAGTTTATGCATAACTCGAGTGGAACCCGAAATAGCATAGCGATTTGCATACGAACTATTTCTTTTTTGAGCAGCGATGTGCTTCCTTTGCCATTTGCCCTTTTCTTGACCACTGTGTGCCATAAAAACCAGGAAACGTTGCACTTAATCTTTAGAGGAAAATTCAGTAGTCAAGGGAGTGTCATAGCCAGTTTGGCTCCATTTGGAATCAAAGCTTTGAGCAATTCGTGTATTTATTTATTTAAAATTTTTTACCGGCCCCTGTACGGAGCATTGAGTAAGGAGGGTTGTCCGCGTTGTTTTGGTACAGATGACGGTGACATTTGTCGACATTGATCAATTTGGGGTGAGACGCACGCCAAGATACTTTTAGATGAAACAACCATGTTATTAGTGAAATGAAAGATGTAGGAATTGGAATGCTACGGGCGAAGGGAATAATCTTTCATTTAGTCACGTTTAAGGGCATCAGTCAATTTTTGCACAAATTAAGATGTTAATATCACCTAAGCGGACAGGGTTGTGACATTCCGTGTGTGCTACGAGGATCCACGTTCGACGGCGCGGCGTAGACGGAGACCCGTGACAGCGGCATCATCAATTACCCAGCCATGCTCTTTGAGTGACGACCAGAACAACCGGACCCCCCGCCGCCCCGGGGAAACAGGCTTTATCCTCCCCAATTTCCGGGCACATTCCAGGACAAGGGAGCTGTCAGCGGGCCAGAGCGCGCCGTACCACAGCCGACGCTATGCGCTACCGCGAAGACAACATTCTTTCCCTCCCCCCCCTTTGTCGTGGGCTATCGCCGGGAAGGCACCCACAGCTTCCCAGAAGGGCCGTGACGGACACCTGTCATGGCGGACAGGCAGTACTCGCCAAGAATGTGGAAAGACAGGCGCTAGTGAATTAGCTCCGAAGAGAGAGCCTGTGTATACTCTCACTTGAGAGAGAGTGGTGGCGTTTTTGTTGTTTATTTAGTTTGTATTGTTAACAGACTCTGGGTTCGAGGCTAAGCCCAACCCAAGGGGTGGTCCTCATCTCGCATGTTATTTTGGATTGGAGAATTGATGCTTTGGGCGGGCCACTGGAAATGACCGCCCTTAGTCCTTTGTTAATCAAGTGCTTAAAAGCACATGTAAACGGATGCAGTCCAGTCTGAGCTGGGGCTCCATGCTTAGCATGTAATGTGATGCTACTTAGGCACTAACCTGCCCGGTCGATGAGTAAAGTAGTGCAGAGTTTGTTCTGTTGCAAAATTATGCTCTGCTGTCATCATCTACAAGCTCGCCTCCTGTTCATCTTCCAAGCCGAACGACACTAGAGGAAGGGTTTGTGAACCATCCTCGAAGAAACGGACGACTATTGAAATTCTACTGCTGAGCTGAGGACGACATCGTTCGCCAAGAGGGCCTTCAGTGCCGAAGCCCGACGGCGTGCAGCTTCTGCCAGCAACCGCTCGAGCCCAACTCCGGAGCCACTCCATCGCCCCCATGAAGTCGTCGGCACGTAAGCTCGGACGCCCCAGCCTCTGATGTATAACCTTAACCATGTGTAATTATTGAATATACCTGTTTGTTTAAACTGAGCCATACGGTGTCTCTTTGCCTCTCCGTCCCGTGTGGACCTGCGCATTATGGGGGTCATCACACTGGTGTCAGAAGTGGGGTCTCAAAAGCAAATGTCCTCTGAATGCTGTGACATTCATGACTTCAAAATTGTAATCAAAAGGGAATCACGGGACTGATTGTGGGACTTTTACCCCCATTTGAGAGGCTTGAGGCACTGGAGGGCTTGAAAAAAAAAAATGACTGTATCTGAGGGAGCTCCCACTCCACAGCCGTCGCTCGGAGCAAGCATGCTGGCATTAGGAAGCGTCATTCCGACGTTTACGGGAGATAAGACAGGGGTTCCAATCTGCGATTTCTTTTCCATGCTAGAAGAGATTGGGAAAATGGGGGGATGGTCCGATGCTCAAATGCTGGGAATGGCGAGGTGTAAGATGGCAGGAGCTGCTCATGATTTTGCATGGCGAGACGAAAAAGTAAAATCCACAAAATCATTTGCGGAATTTAAGAAGCTCGCGTTTGAGCATTTTGACACTGAACCACGTCACGTGCGAGTACAGAGGTTCCGTGACGCCGGACAGATGGTAGGGGAGGACGTGCGAACGTTTGCGTCGCGGCTTCAGCGCTTAGCGCGCGATACGTTAAGCAGGGAGGAGGAAGGAGACCAGCTTAAGAAGAAATACGCGGAGGATATACTTAAAGAGGAAATGACCGCTTTGTTCGTGGCTGGTCTGCAAGACCCCGTGCGCCGGTTCGTGCTCTCGCGCAAGCCGAGCAATTTCGACCAAGCCGTGGAGGCCGCATTGGATGAGGAACAAAATGAGGCGTTAACGACAGCCGCAGCGAGAGTACGCGTCATAGAGAGAGCGGTGCTCAACCCTGAGGTTGCTCTCTTGACAGAGCGGTTAGATCGCTTAGAACAGCTGCTATCTCAGCAGGTAGAATGCCAGGTTGAAGCGCGCGCTCAACAGCGCCCATTCGCTGGAAACCGGAGACCGCCACAAAGCTACAGGCGCGGTATGCGAGATTTTGAAGAAATCGTATGCTTCGCTTGCCAGGGTCGCGGACACATCGCCAGGTTCTGCCAAAACGTGCGCCGTGGGGAGCCACAAAGAGAAGCAGGCGAGACACGCCCTAAGCAAGCCTACAGCGGGGCTCCAGATACCGAGTCAAAAAACTAGTTAGTCCTCCCCAGCCTGAGGAGCGTGGGGAGGGAGCAGTAGATGATGAGGTGGTGGTAGTTTGTGTGGCCGACGAGGCATGCCCTGTTGTGCGTTGCAAGTTAAATGGTTGTTGTATGGAATTGTTGATAGATACGGGGTCAAAGGTGACATTGCTTAAGGAGAGCAGTTTTAACACGCTTCGAAGGAAGGGGGACCGCGAGGTGTTGGAAGCGTCTGGTGGTATGGCAACCAAATTTGTAGGCATAACGGGGGATCCTCTTGGCATAAGTGGACTCTACCGGTTACACTTCTCTCTCGGCGGAATTGCATTGGAGCACCCCTGCTACGTATGCCCGGACACGGTGTCTCTGCCAAACGGAGTGTCAGGTATATTAGGGCAGGATTTTTTGAGAAAAGGGAAGGTAGTAGTCTCATTCTCTGAGGAAGAGGTTAATGCGGGCGGCTCAAAAGTTCCGTTTTTGAACAGGAGAGGGGCTGAGATTCGCATTACCGATATTGACACCCGTCAAACAGTGGGATCATTGGAGAAGGTATATTCGCGGGTTGCCGTCCGGCTGGTCGAGGAGGCGGTCGTCCTTCCTTGGTCGGAGCACATTTTGTACGCGTTTGTGCCTTCAGATGTAGAGAGCGGCGCCGTGGGAGTGCTTGAGCCGGTCGACTCTCTCAGCAATGGCCTGAAGGCAGCCGCGTGCCTCGTGACAGTTAATGACGCCCACAGAGTGCCCCTACGGGTGGTTAACTGTAGCCAGCAGCCACTGAGCCTTCCCATGAACAAAACATTGGCTTTCTTCACCTCTGCGATAGAGCAACGTGAGCCCACCGATACGGTACTCGCAACTGTAGAGCATGCTAGTCCTTCGGCTGCTCCAGAGGTGTCGTTCGATCTTTCTCACGTAAAATCCAGGGAGAGGGAGGCTCTGGCTGGTTTGCTGAACGACTACTCGGAGGTATTCGCCGCGTCCAACCTGGATTTGGGCTGCTGTGGCGTTATAAAGCACAGGATAGAAACCGGCAATTCATCGCCCGTTTACCAGCGTGCGTACAGGATTCCTTACTCCCAACGTGAGGAGATGGAGCGGCAGGTGCAGGACCTGATTGATCGCGGCATTGTCGAACACTCAAAGTCACCCTGGGGAGCACCAGCACTATTGGTGGAAAAGCCAGATGGCTCGTATCGATTGGTAGTGGACTACCGCAAACTAAATGCCGTAACTCGCATCGATCCATACCCCATCCCCAATATACAGGAGACGCTTTCTCAGCTGGGCTCTGCCAGGTACTTCACGGTAGTGGACATGGCGGCGGGATTCTGGCAGATAGCAATGGATCCGGCAGATGCCGAGAAAACGGCATTCAACACGCCCTCAGGGCACTATGAATGGAAAAGAATGCCGATGGGTCTGGCCAACAGCCCTGCTGTCTGGCAGAGAACCGCTGATGTTATCCTGGCAGGTCTTCTGGGAAGGCTGTGCTTCGTGTATATGGATGACATTATCATATACAGTGACAGTTTTGATAACCATTTGCGCGATATTGAGCAGGTTTTGGTGCGACTAAGAGCAGCGGGTCTCAAGCTGAAGCCCTCTAAGTGCCAATTCCTCAAAAACGAGGTGAAATACCTCGGGCACGTTGTTTCAGCTGACGGCGTGCGACCGGACCCTGAGAAACTAAGGTGTGTCTCGGATTTTCCATCCCCCACTAGCGTCCGCCAGGTCCGGCAGTTTCTCGGCCTGATCGGTTACTACCGAAGGCACATAGAGGAGTTCGCCAAGCTCGCTAAGCCGCTCACCGCCTTAACAGCCAAAAATGTCGCCTTTCGCTGGGACGAAAACGCGGAGAATGCTTTTGGGGCCCTGAAAAGGAAGCTAATGAGTGCACCGCTGTTGCGCCACCCGGATTTTAATTTGCCCTTCGTTATGGCCACAGATGCGTCAAAGTTCGCAGTGGGTGCCGTGCTATCTCAGGTTATCGAGGGCAAAGAACATCCCGTTGCTTTTGCTAGCCGACAGCTGAGCCCCACAGAGCAAAAGTACGGAGCTACGGAAAGGGAGTGCCTCGCCGTTGTCTGGGCAGTAAAGCACTTCAGATGCTACCTTTACGGCCGCAAATTCAAGCTAGTCACAGACTGCCATCCTCTGAAATGGGTGATGAGTGTCAGGGACCCTAGCTCGCGACTCGCTAGATGGAATCTACACCTGCAGGAATACTGCTTTGAAGTTGAGCACAAGTCAGGAAAGACGCATCTGAATGCTGATGCACTCAGCCGCACAGCTGCCGTGGCAGCTATAGATGAGTTTGTCCCCGTAGTCGACCCCGCCGAATTACGCACAGAGCAGTGCAAAGATCCGGACCTGAAGCGAATAATCGAAAGCTTAGAGGACGCACCGTCTCACCCCGAACAGCTAGGTTATTTCATTGGCAAAGACGGCACCCTGTGTCGGCGCACGAGGCCAACCAGGAAAGGGAGACCAGAGAAAACCGCTTGGGAGAGAGTCGTCATACCTCGGTCGTGGACAGAAAGGGTTCTTCGCGCGTTTCACGATGCGCCATGCGCCGGTCATTTTGGCGTAGCGAAGACACGCAGGCGTGTGGAGCGTTTGTACTTTTGGAGTGGCATGCGACAGGATGTTAGAGACTACTGTGCGAAGTGTCATTCCTGTCTCGAAAGAAAAACACCCAAGGGACGAAGACCAGCTCCAATTCAGCCGTTCCCTGAGGTTTCGGCTCCCTTCGAGCGGACAGGTATGGACATAATGGGCCCATTGCCCACGACCACTTCCGGAAACAAGTACATTTTAGTATTTGTCGATCACCTTTCAAAATACGCGGAAGCGGTAGCACTCCCAGATCAGAAGGCAGACACGGTTGCAAGAGCATTTGTCGAACAGATCGTGCTCCGACATGGACCCCCGAGGCAACTCTTGACAGATCGGGGAACGAACTTCGTGTCGCAGCTAATGAGGAGAGTTTGCGAGCTGCTTAAGATCGCTAAGAAGCAGACAACACCGTACCATCCGGCTTGCAACGGCGCGGTGGAGCGACTGAACCAAACCGTGGCCGGGTTCCTGTCGCATTTTGTTTCGCGCGACCAGCGGGACTGGGACTTGTGGCTCCCGTATGCAATGTTTGCCTACAATTCCGCAGCACACGAGAGCACGGGCGAATCGCCATTCTTTCTTCTCTACGGCCGAGACCCGGACCAGCCTAGTGAAGTGCCAGAGGGCCCCCGTCGTGTCCCATACGCTTCACTGGGCGACTATAAGGTGGAGCTAGAATCGCGCTTGCAAGTGGCGAGGGACATCGCAAAGGAGGCCTTAAAGAAAGCGGCGAAGCGCAGAAAGGAGGTGCACGATCGCAGTGCTAGAGACGCGCCGTTTAATGTGGGGGACAGCGTGTACATTGAAAACTGCCAAAGGCAGATTGGGCTAGCTCGTAAGTTCCAGACGAAGTGGAGAGGACCGTGCGAGGTTGTCGAGAAGCTTTCTCCGGTAAACTTCAGAGTCCGAGACGTGAACCGGCGCTTGATAAGGATACACGCAAATCGCCTCAAGTCGGCACCGGTTCAGTATTCACGAAATGAGGAAAGGGAAAGCGCGGATTTTGATGGGGACAGAAGTGAAGCGGAGCGCGCAGATAGTTCGCAAGAAACGCCCTCTCCTGCATCTGTTCGGCAGGCGCCAGAGGTGACGGCCAGAATGCCACCGGATTTACTTCATGCATTGCTAGAAGAAGAAGCGCGCGAGGTTGCCGCGCAGATAACGCCAGGAGAGGCTCCTGCCACGAGCCCTCGCGAGTCCCAAAGCAGACAAAGGGGCACAGACTTACTTAGTATGACTCATGAAGGCCGATATCCGCTGCGAAATCGGAAAGCTAAGTCGGACTAATGGCGTAAACAGAGCGGAGTTTTTAACTGGTTAGAATTGTGTAATGCCACAGCTCATAACATTGCTATGTGCTTATGTGTTAAGTTATCGGAGTTGGTAGTTAAACCTTTCTGTCATTAAGTAACACCTTCACAGGAGAGCATGCGGAGCGCATGCAGAACCTGCCCTACTTCCTTTCGTTATCTATATTTTTGTCTGTGCCGTGATCGTGCTAGAAGTGGGAGCTCCTTTGTAACTGTGGTAAATTTATTTCGTCCAGTTTGGACTAGAAAGGAGAGGCTTGGGTGCTGAGTTTCATGTTTATCTGTAAAAGAAGATCAGTGCTGCCCCTGGAGACGCCAGTATTGACAGCGGAGGCATATGGTGTTGTGCAGTGGTGTTGAGGGCAGCGAAAAGTGTTTTGTCGGACGCACTGTGCGAGGCGATTCAGAAAGACAAGGGGAGCTGCGTGGACTCAAATGTTCGGAGAACATTCTTCTGGAGGGTGAGCGAGTGTGACATTCCGTGTGTGCTACGAGGATCCACGTTCGACGGCGCGGCGTAGACGGAGACCCGTGACAGCGGCATCATCAATTACCCAGCCATGCTCTTTGAGTGACGACCAGAACAACCGGACCCGCCGCCGCCCCGGGGAAACAGGCTTTATCCTCCCCAATTTCCGGGCACATTCCAGGACAAGGGAGCTGTCAGCGGGCCAGAGCGCGCCGTACCACAGCCGACGCTATGGGCTACCGCGAAGACAACATTCTATCCCTCCCCCCCCTTTGTCGTGGGCTATCGCCGGGAAGGCACCCACAGCTTCCCAGAAGGGCCGTGACGGACACCTGTCATGGCGGACAGGCAGTACTCGCCAAGAATGTGGAAAGACAGGCGCTAGTGAATTAGCTCCGAAGAGAGAGCCTGTGTATACTCTCACTTGAGAGAGAGTGGTGGCGTTTTTGTTGTTTATTTAGTTTGTATTGTTAACAGACTCTGGGTTCGAGGCTAAGCCCAACCCAAGGGGTGGTCCTCATCTCGCATGTTATTTTGGATTGGAGAATTGATGCTTTGGGCGGGCCACTGGAAATGACCGCCCTTAGTCCTTTGTTAATCAAGTGCTTAAAAGCACATGTAAACGGATGCAGTCCAGTCTGAGCTGGGGCTCCATGCTTAGCATGTAATGTGATGCTACTTAGGCACTAACCTGCCCGGTCGATGAGTAAAGTAGTGCAGAGTTTGTTCTGTTGCAAAATTATGCTCTGCTGTCATCATCTACAAGCTCGCCTCCTGTTCATCTTCCAAGCCGAACGACACTAGAGGAAGGGTTTGTGAACCATCCTCGAAGAAACGGACGACTATTGAAATTCTACTGCTGAGCTGAGGACGACATCGTTCGCCAAGAGGGCCTTCAGTGCCGAAGCCCGACGGCGTGCAGCTTCTGCCAGCAACCGCTCGAGCCCAACTCCGGAGCCACTCCATCGCCCCCATGAAGTCGTCGGCACGTAAGCTCGGACGCCCCAGCCTCTGATGTATAACCTTAACCATGTGTAATTATTGAATATACCTGTTTGTTTAAACTGAGCCATACGGTGTCTCTTTGCCTCTCCGTCCCGTGTGGACCTGCGCATTATGGGTGTCATCACAGGGTGATCATCAGGATGATTAATTCTGCAAAACAGATTACGCCGTCATTTGCAAAAAGCCGGTTACATTAGTGGGTAGGTCGTCATATACCGGGTGTTTCAGCGAACACTTTCAAAAATTTTCGCAAATAGGCTTTTTTGGGGTAAAAATGTGGCTTTTGTGGCATAATATTACCATTGTTGGCGGAAACGAGAAAACCGGTGAGTTGTCTTAAGTAGTAAGCTGTTTAACTAATGTTTAACAATTAACTTAACTAGTAGATGTAGGCGCCTAGTTGGAATTAGATTTGTAGCCGGTCGTTAGTAACGGCCATATCAGTTTTTTAGAACTTCGAAAACTCGATTAGGCTCCCCGCTGTGGCTCGACAAATTTTTGCTGCATCGTGCGAACATACATGTGCTTTCGAAAGCATGTAGGCAAAGCAACCCCTCCAGTGTGCGTAACTAGTCGAAAAAGCCAAATTTTGCCGAGCCACAGCGCTGAGGGTAACTGCGTTTTCGAAATTCTAAAAACTGATATGGCTTATTAACGACCGGCTACAAATCTCTAATCTGCAATTAAGCACCTAACTGGAGTAGTTAAAAAGTTAATTAGTAGAAATTAGTTAACCAGCTCATTACACAAGACGATTCACCGGTTTTCTGGTGTCCGCCAACAGTGGTAATACTATGCCGCAAAAGCCACATTTTTATCCCAAAAACCTTACTTTTGAAAATTTTTGAAAGTGAACGCGAAACACCCCGTATGCAAGAGAAAGCGGTGAGATCAGAAAGGGATGAGGTGAAGTTACTGATGGCTGTAAACTGCCGGTGAAATCACACACAAAAAAATCTATGAAGCTGTGATAAAGCGTTAGTATCAAGCCCAAGAGCAGATAACTTCGAGTTTAAACTGCTGTGAGCAACGCGGTCTAATGCTTTGGACAAGTAAAATATACTGTCGGCTTAGCTGTTAGCATCCATTATAAAATGCAGGTCATTATAGTTAATTTCCAGAGTTTCGTGTCACATGAAAGGCTTTTTCCTGAATTCATGTTGAATAACAAAAAAGAAATTACTGGACTCTAGGTGACTTAGAGACGTCGATATGCTCAGGCCGTTTGCAACAAACGCATGTTAGTGGCTCGGGGTGATAGTTTTATGGAGTATTTTTACTGCCTGATTTCAATATGGACATTACCTTCGCTGCCTTCCACTCTGCAGATAACTTACCTGCAGGCAATGACTGCGTGCAAATATCGTATAAAATCCTTGTTTACAGTAGCAAACTATTTTAAAATTTTAAACTTTATATCTGGCGCCAGGTTTGTATTATGAGGAGACTGCCCTCTAAGGTGAGAGAGCTGGGTTCCATGTAAGATTGACCTAGTTCCCGCTGCATTGGCGTAAAGGATTCATTTCAAGTCCCAAGGTCTCCCCTTTTGATTAGGGTACGTACTTCAAGCCATAAAAGAGATGTTCACAAAACGTTGGCTAACTTCTTAATATAGGTTTCCTGCGGCAGGTAATAGAGCAAACTTTGTTGCATACTTGTTTCTCTGTCACCTGACTGATAGTGTGTGCAGCTTACGCCAAGAGAAGATATTACACTCCTTGGTTAAAATTTTTCTGAACATGAACGCTAGTATTTCCTAAGGAAAAAGAAAGATTATGTTTGCACTCTTCCGATTGATTGTATATTCCGGTACCGTCAGCGGTGGCCAAAAAAGGAACCAAGTTGGGAAAAGGGCTACAAAAAGCGTATTTTATCAGTGTAGCTTGTAAACAACTCTGCCTGGCCTGGACGAAGTTCAAGATCAGGCAATCTTGCTGTAACTGGACACGGGGCGTCCTAAAATGGACCCAACAGGTTACTCCGCCGAGGCGTCTCAGATTCCAGGCGTCGAGATTCTGAGACGCGATAAAGGAAGACCCGCGAGACGCTGATTGCGCGCGGGGTGACGCAACGCGCGGTCGTCGAAGGGCACGCTTTGACCTTTCACACGCATGCGCCCACGTCGGCTCAGGCCCTGCATTTACAGCACGACCAGCCAGAACAAGCCTATCATCATTACGCGTATGCGAAGCCGCGAGAGGTGCGGGGAGAGGGGGATGCCGGCGGCTTTGGTTCTGCTGCTGTTGGCTGCAAGCTCCAATGCAGCCCCCTACTCGATCCCCTTCAAGGAATATCAGCCTAATGGCGATCATTTCATATTTATCGCCGATGTGTAATGATGATTAAGTGTTCTCTGCGCGCAATTTGACAGCGAGGCGTTGGCTGCTGGCACGTGGTAGGGGTTGTTGCGAAGCCGACCGACACAAAGGCTTTCGCGCTTTGTATCGAAACAGTTGTCGAGAGCTGGAAGTAGACACCATGACAAGCTGTGGGCAAAGTCGTGTAATTAACGGGGATGCGTTCCGAAAAATCGGGTGGCCTAAGCTGGTGGCGGCCACCAAGCGATGCAAGAGCTTCGTGTGAATCCTTGGCTGCACGGTGCTTAAACGTCGACACCCTGCAGATTTACTGTTTGACTGTTAATGTTTGACGTCGTCGCTTTCCCTGGTACGTGCAGGCTGAATTCTAACGGGAATATTGACTATGGTCAAAATACGATACGACGCTAAGCAGATTCTATGCCGCCTGGTCACATAGACGCACCTCCTTCGGTTGCGACCAGCAAGTTTGCTTCAGTTTTCTTTTTCGTGACTCGCTGAAAAACTTAAGGTTGCAAGTCTTGACAGGATCATTCACTCACTGCGTCGTGGGATGTCGTGTGTGTAAAATGATTAAGTACAGAATGCCCTGCATTGTAATCGGTCGCTTTTAATGGTTATAAAATGTTAAAATGATGAAAATAAACTGCGGATAATCAAGCTTAAGTAGATACAAATGATCTGGCTCCTAAGCTATAGAAGAATTTTATTTCTCGTTTGTCAACTAATGGCACAAGACGATAAGCATGCTTGCAATTAGTTTCCTGAAAAATGCACCAGGAAACTGTGTTAAAGCTCGCGGAACGAAGTTGGCGCCATGCTTTTAATGACGCAAACTCGCTTTTCGTCAAATAACGGATCAGGCATTGGAAATGTAGGCACACTTTCTCTAAATAAGCACTGACCCTTCCTCATGTGCCGCACAAGACTCAAACGGCTGAATCTCTGCGCTGTGCTGAAGTTTTGTATTCCATTCAATGCTATTCAAAGCGTTGAGGAGCTCTTACAAATTGTTAGAATTACGCACTCTTCATGAAAATATTTATCTGAAAAACAACCCTCAACATATAGCAAGACTCGAATAGAGCAACAGCTGTCGCCTCAGAATATGGTACAAAACGCCGGGGATTTTATTTTCGCCCTTTTGGCATTTAGCTCCTGCTCAGGGCATAAAATTTGCTGAAGGAAACCATCCTGCTTCGCTCCTGAAACTCCGTTTTCTCCGCATATCTCGACGCACATGCCAAGAAGCAGCCGCAAAGGAGCGCAGCAGCAGAAAAACGGTCGGTCGCATGCATCCAAGGGCCGACGGAGCTCCTTTCCAAAGCTCCTCATACCTAACCATGAATAATACATGCCGCGCCACGCAGATGAAGCCCAAACGCAAAACTCGCGCTCCGCCGCCGCCGCTTCTCGGCTAGACCGCGCGAGATGCGAGAAATGCCGACTCCCGCGGAAGTGGCGGCCGCTTTTCCGAATTTCATATCGGAGTCAACTCGCCGGTTCGCTCAAAGGCAGCGACGCGGCGACAGCGACATCAACTGCCGGCGCCGCAAGGCGAGGCGGGCACTGTTTATGAAGCAGACTACAAAAACGGCTCCCGACGCGTTCGTATGCGGCCTCGGACTACACCGCACTCGGCTCCGCTCCTCGACTGCCACTTTTCTTTTCGTTTATCCCCCACGCGTGTACCACCTCCGCTGCTGCGGCTTCTGCTTCTTCGCGTCTCGCGCAGGCGTCTGGGGAAGAGCGGAGCAGATCAGTAGGGAAAGGGAGGCATTGCGTCTGCTTGGCTGGTCGTGCGGGCTTGTGTCTACATCCTTCTTTCTATTCTCTATTTCTTTCCTTTCCGTCGCGAGGTTCAAGCTCGGGTTGCTCGCTCGGCTGAGCGTTCGCCGGCGGCTGCGTCGGCAGGCGCGACTGCTGCTTGAATGCGCCCTTCTCGACTATGTACGCCGGGCGTACGCGGTGCTGCACCCGGGCCTCCCCGCGATTCCGAGGAGTCGTCGGTTCTTCGCTTTTGTCGCTCGCTTGGGTTCGGCCCGCGGCAGGCAGCAGCCCCCGGCGCTGCTGGCCGTGTATATGACGCACTCAATGGAAGAGGGGGCATATGAGGCCGGCGCGGTTAGGGCGACCGCCGGTGAATTATTCATGCAGCCGAGGCAATTCTCGCGCTGACGCCGGCGAGAGGAGCGTGGCATTCGCCGCCAACGCCGCCAAGCGGCGTCGACGTTGGCGACGACGCCAGCCTTTCTCCCCGAGTGCGCCACCGCTGTCGCCAGGTTATTGGCTCGCTCTCGCCTCCCCGCGGACCCGTTCGCTGGCGCAAGCAGCCCCTTCCAGCCTCGCCTGTATATGACTCCTCTACTGGGTTGCTGCGCGCGAAGGGGCTGGGAGGTGCTTGGCGAATGTAGATATGGGGACCTCTTTCGGTCAGCCTGCCTCCACGCCTACGTTTCCGAAGTGAAAACGAACAAAAAAAAATGACGCCTTTGTTAATCTCCTGGCTTCGAGAGCGACAAATTGCCCATTTAGTTTTAATTTCGTGTATAACAAAATGTTTGAAGGTGCCTATAGCGCGCAAGCCAAGCCAAACTCTACTACATGCACCCCCCCCCCCCCCCCGCCTTCCTTGCCCCCTTAAATCTGTTCTTGATGTGCAGCATGGTGCGTTCTGTTTTCTGACTATGCACTAATAGGGTCACAGCTTAAACGCTCTTCTGTTCTCATCTAGAGGGGCAACATTCCATCGAGCAGTACACTCCCTACCACACCACGGGGAAAGTTCGCGGCCGCTCCTCGACCAGAACACCAGTATATATCTGCCTGTGCGACACAGATTAACATAGACGGCGTGCATAAGCTGCATAAGCTGTACTCAGCTTTGCATAAAATTCTGGCTTGTCCCTCCTTTCTCTGGAAAGTCACAGTGACGCATGTACTTGCAGTCATGAGTTTGTGACATGCAGCATGGTAAAAAAGGGAAAAAAGAACTGCATATCGTCTTGAAACGCTGCCCGGCATGTATAGATACACAGAGTCTGATATCTAATGTGCGAATTATACACCGTACCGTTAAATTTCAATCCGCAGTTCACTGACATGAAGAAATTAAATTTATTATTAATAATAATAATTGGTTTGGGGGGGAAAGGAAATGGCGCAGTATCTGTCTCATATATCGTTGGACACCTGAACCGCGCCGTAAGGGAAGGGATAAAGGAGGGAGTGAAAGAAGAAAGGAAGAAGAGGTGCCGTAATGGAGGGCTCCGGAATAATTTCGACCACCTGGGGATCTTTAACGTGCACTGACATCGCACAGCACACGGGCACCTTAGCGTTTTTCCTCCACAAAAACGCAGCCGCCGCGGTCGGATTCGAACCCGGGAACTCCGGATCAGTAGTCGAGCGCCCTAACCACTGAGCCACCGCGGCGGGTTAAATTTATTTGCCGAATTCGTGTTCTACAAGCTTATTACATGGGTAAATATGACATATTCTATATTCAAATGCGTACTCAGCACACGTACTCCGTACATAGCTAGAACCTACCGTGTGCATTACCGCATCTAGCCTACACTGCCGAATCAGTTATTCAGACCGTCGTGAAGCTTTAGAGCGTGTTTTAAAACCGAATTCGTTTTGATGGCCACTTGTGTAACGTATCTAAAGCGAGCAGGTACAACGTGGCCGTCATCCGTAGTTATTCTACGCATAAATAGCACGTAATTCCGCGTAGCGGAAGGAAAGTATTTTCATTTTTAAAATCCTCGCACTTCGAAAAGCGGCCACGATGTGGGAAATACGCCGCGTCCTAAACTAAGCGCATACCGCCAAGTTTGCGACTTCGGATAGCGCCATCACCATCATTAGAATGCATTACACATTCAGGCATAGCAATGCGCGGAATATGACCCGTGAACCGGCGAGACCCTCCGCTTGAACATGCACGGTATTGCCATCGAGGGGTGATATAGGAACGCGGACCGGTGAAGTTCTCTCTCAGGGCGTTCGCGCCAGCGCTCGTGTCATAATCATAAAGCGAAGCTTTGCATACCCAAAATGGTCCCTCCTATCGTTTCCCGGTGCACTAAAGCACGCCTGTGCGAGGCGGAACGCTTTCAGCGCGGCAATATCGTCGAAACCAGCCATCAAGGAAATGCGCGGTGATATCGACTCCGTCGGCCTCTTCGCGCGTTTAGGTTAAACGACGAGCCTTTCCACTCGTTTGCGCGAGCAATATCGTGTGTGGTAGGATTATGCGAAATATAAAGGCAAGGAATGAACGCGCAAAGTGTTCCTTCCCCAAAGGTTGTGCCTCGTAGTCTAGCATACTGCATTATGCTTTTTTTTTCTTTAACAGCTCTGGCCCTGTACGATGCAAAAGCCTTGAATTTCATAGAATTAAATTTCACAATAAGGTTTATGTTGTTCCCCGCCTAAATGCAGTAATAATTTAGAACTGGTCTACAGTGTGTGGACAAAGCTAAGCTTTTTTTTTTAATTTTTAATTGGTTTTTTAGGGAAAGGAAATGGCGCAGTATCTGTCTCATATATCGTTGGACACCTGAACCGCGCCGTAAGGGAAGGCATAAGAGAGGGAGTGAAAGAAGAAAGGAAGAAGTAGGGGCCGTAGTGGAGGGCTCCGGAATAATTTCGACCACCTGGGGATCTTTAACGTGCACTGACATCGCACAGCACACGGGCGCCTTAGCGTTTTTCCTCCATAAAAACGCAGCCGCCGCGGTCGGGTTCGAACCCGGGAACTCCGGATTAGTAGTCGAGCGCCCTAACCACTGAGCCACCGCGGCGGGTAACGTTCTCAGAATCTGTTTAGCGCGGGTATAACTAGGAAGCTTTTTCGCACTGTCATGTTGAGAGCTGGCGAGCGCTTTTTGCCGCAAGTCCTCACTAAAGCTCTAGATATATGTCGTGGCTACATGGCAGCTGACGTCACAAAACATTTCTTTAATTCATGCACAACACAGGCCTTTAAACGTATAGACTTGGTGTAAGCCACTTAAGGGTATACCTTCGTTCAAAATTAGAAAAAAAGGACAGTTGCTTTTGAAGGCCGTTAGGTGGTCGTGAATTTAACGTCTGTTAATTTTAATTATCGAAGTATGCCGAAACATTAGTGTAGTGAATGGCGGGCAAGTTTATTGGCTACAAAAAGTAGCCCACCCAAAAGGATAAATGGAATAATGGAATATAATGGAACACGGTTGAGTGGCACAACTTCTTATAGGAGGACAGGAAGAACAGATTTGTTGAACACAAATGAGACCTTCGTTAATTCATCGGCAGTACAATCATACTCAACATGACCACGCTCTATATGAAAATATATTACCAGCATACTCGTATATCATATTTTGCACGGCATTACTTCAATCTCTTAGTGCCTGTTTCAATAGCAGGTATATAACATCTATCGGTCATTACAAATCCTTCTTTTTATTTCCTGAGCTCTAGTCAAGCCACCTGCCTCCCACGCGAATGCTACATATAGATGATTAGATATGAAAATACTTGACAGCATTCCCATTTTTACAGTAACGTATGGAGAGTGTATGGAGAGTATATGGCTCAATATGAAGACTCGGAGTTGCTGAGGAAACTGTTGACCTCCGTTCCCCAACTTCACTTGCATTGCGTTAAGTGATACGTCTGTACAAACACCACTTCTCCCCATTCTTCGTCGCCAGGCAGCGCAACACAGAAATGGTCCCCGCCTGATTTTGCAAAGCAGTAGCTTAAATACATACTCTGCGATTGACGTCGTGATGCACCTCCATAACCTCACATCCACGACTTCGTATGGCACCGCTTTTCAACCAAAGCTCTGTATTACACGGGCGAGAAAAAAAAAAACAGAAGGGCAAACGGTGATAGTGGGGAAGGGGGGGGAGGGGCGCAATAATCGTTCGAATGCCCAGATTTCACCTCGAAGCAGCTGACGCTTACTTTCGCTTAACGGGGCGCACTGTAATGAGTCCGGGAAGCTATCGAGAGAGAATGCGAGTTTCCGGGCGAAGGCCTTCAACGAGGCTGGTACTCAGCTGAGTGACGCCCAAGGAGAAGAAGCTCAGGCACGCTCCATTGCTCTCGTCAGAAAAAATTACAGCACCCTACCCCTAATTTCATTCTTTTCTTTTTTGTTTCGTTGGTAAAGCGCTGGTGCTGTGCTTGTTACGCAAAAAAAAAAACATCAACGAAGCAAAGCTGTTGATGAACGCCGCCACACCAAGCTAGACAAAGAAAGGGAGATAGAGAGAGGTGGGGGGAGGAGGATGAAGAAGAAACGCCGATGAAAGTTCGCATCAACTGGCTTCTATCGCAACTCGTTAGAGTATGCACAGAGAGATAAGCAAGGATCAAAATGCGTTTAATTCATGGCTGCCACGGATGAGAATTGCCAGGCGAAGCATGCGCCGCGGAGGTTTCTCGCGCCGCCGCTACTTTATGCGCCGTGGGTTCCAGCTGCTGCGAAGATGGTTGGTTAGGCGGCGGTGATTGCCTGCACCCCCCCTCCCCCCCCCCCCCCTGCCTCGTTCGAGACAGTTTCTCGCGCCTCCTGGCAGCGATAATGAAGACGCGCTTGAAACACCCTTCGCCGCGTAATAAACCGTGGCCTCTTTTTGTGTTCATTTTTATGCGCGTCACCTTAGCCGTCTCTCTCTCCGCTTTCACACGCTTGGAGGGAACGAAGTATCTTTACTAAGGAAAGGATTCTATGTGACTTCGTCAATCGATTGCTGTTCGAGTATATCAAATGCGTAAATTTCACCAAAACCACAACTTTGCTAAGTGACAACAAAATTGAGTTAGTGTGTAACCCACGGCGACATTCTGTGAAGAGCCTGCTGATAAGCTAGGCATCGTAGACATTTTGTAAGAAATAACAGAACATTATGAAAAATGTAGGTTAGAAACGTTACGTCTCGGTCGAGCTGGTTCGTCATACTTTTGAAAATGACTGTGCACACACAAGACAGGACATGAAAGGAAACATACACAGACGCAAACCTCAACCGGTTTTTGTTGTGATTGCAATCACAATAAAGTCCATTTGAAGTTGGTGTCTTTGTGTGTTCCCTTTCATGGCGGTCCTGTCTTGTGTGCGCAGAAATATTTCCAGAAGCATTACAAAAACTTGCTAGTTTATGGCATAGAGTGGGTTCTGTTCTTTCCGTCAGATTTCGAGATGCATCGATAACGAAATGCTCAAAAACACAATAAATTGCAAAGTTTTGTGACCACATGCATCCAGCCAGCCGGACCAGTCAATACTCTCAAAATCGTAACATCGTGCTTTTATTCCAACACTGAGCTCTGAGTGGCTAAATACTCCTTTATTGATTAAAATTAGGCTTTCCGCGAGCAGAACAAACGAGAAAATGATTGTGAGCAACACAACTGCTCGCCTGTGCAAGAAAAAGGAAATGCTCAATGTCTGACAGCACCGTCCCTCCAAGTACAAGGTGATGCAGTGCCATCCGTACTTTTGAGTACAACCAAACAAGAAGCGCAGTCTTGCGGTCGAATGTTTAAAGAAATGTGCACGATTGCGCCTGAACACTACGATTACCTGTAATTGCGAAGTTTTTCTAATGTGTGTCGCTGAGTTCTCTTGATTGCACCAGCGCGTGTGTTCGCAGCCGACCTATCAAGATGCCCAGGTCTAAACAGTACGATTTTTTCACTACCAGTAATCTCCCGAACTGAGCGAGAGCTTGATTTTTTATTTAGTATAGTTTTCCGTAGATGCATGATCTCTTCAGTGCCTGTTCAAGTTCAGTGCAGTAGCATAAACAGATATTGTTCTGGAGTTGTCCTTGAGCTAAATTGCTCGTGTCTGTTTATTTACTCGCATTCTAGTCAAGAGAAGCGGAAAATAGGGCTAATAATAATAATAATAATAATAATAATAATAATAATAATAATAATAATAATAATAATAATAATAATAATAATAATAATAATAATAATAATAATAATAATAATAATAATAATAATAATAATTGGTTTTGGGGGAAAGGAAATGGCGCAGTATCTGTCTCATATATCGTTGCACACTTGAACCGCGCCGTAAGGGAAGGGACAAAGGAGGGAGTCAAAGAAGAAAGGAAGAAAGAGGTGCCGTAGTGGAGGGCTCCGGAATAATTTCGACCACCTGGGGATCTTTAACGTGCACTGACATCGCACAGCACACGGGCGCCTTAGCGTTTTTCCTCCATAAAAACGCAGCCACCGCAGTCGGGTTCGAACCCGGGTACTCCGGATCAGTAGTCGAGCGCCCTAACCACTGAGCCACCGCGGCGGTTGGAAAATAGGGCCCATATAGATATACGTGGTGCACGTGCTAATCGACGCAGCGCTAAAGAGGGCCAACTCACTCTGCGCTCAACTGCACAAGATAGTTCATGCGTATATTTCGGCAGCTTTGCTCTCTGGTCGGCCTTCGAACAAGTGTAGAGGTATAAGAGTTCTTGCGAAGATAATAGCGTTGGAGGCTGCGCTGTTGCACCAGCTATGCGCTCTGCCTCTGCAGCTTCGTGTAAGTTCTAAACGAGGCACTATGCAATTCAGCACATCCTCTTGGTTCCTGGAACCGTAGCCTGTATCTTTCGCCTAACTATACGCCGAGTGATCAAGAATTCAGTGCACAGTGCTTGGGGCCTGCTCTTAAACGCGCTGTATATATCTGCTTCCAGCGCGCTACGCCTCCTTGGCCTTTTTAGGGCCTTAGAGTACCGCAAACTTTTCACATGCTGAGTCACTTTGTCTACGCTGTTTCTGGCTAAGAGATGGGAATATTCAATGATATGTTCAACAGTATACGTGGAGACCAGTGGTGTGTCGTTTAAAGGTGTTAGCCCTTTAATCCGTCTACTTGAAAATCATTATTTTCGGCTGGTGCTTGTAACAGGTAGGAAATGGATAAATGGCGGTTCCCTGCAGTTCCAACTGTTGGGAAAAGGTGGGCACATTTGCGTAAGACAGCGCTTACTGCAGAGCAATGACAGAGATTTTTGCTGTGCAAGGGAAATAACCGGGCGATAGATAATGGGGTGTATGTGGTGGTGGAGGTAATGGTGTTGGTTATGGTAGGGGTGATGCTCCTGTTCGTGGTAATCGTGATGACAGCAGTTGCAATGCTAATAGTGCTGGAGGTACTGGGGCAGTGGTGGTGGTCATATTAGTAATGGTCAGTGCTGATGGTGGTGGTAAGTAATGTTGGTGGGGTTGATGGCTATGATAGTGCTAATGGTGGTGTTGTGGTAATTGTAATGGTGGTGGTGATGGCAGTAACAATGGTACCAGTGATGGTAGTGTTAGTGATAGTGGTGATGGGGATTATAATAGTAGTGGTAATGGAGGTGGTGCAGGTGGTGGCTATGGTAACGGTAATATTTGGGCTGTGTTGACGGTACTGTTTGTGCTAATGGTGCTAAACATGGATATTTTTTCTTTTCTTTGCTTGAACATTGGAGAGGAACACAGGCTAACACAGGTTTGGCGGCCCTAATGTGTCGAACCAAAGCGTTTTCTTGCATTCACAGTGAATCCCAACATAAAGTAAAAGGCGTCAGCTCCACTGCAAAGGAGGCGTGGTTTCGTGGGTCCACCGAAGATTATGAATCTGGCAGTCACTGGAATTACTTTGACCATCACTAGCTGGCAATGCATTCTTGCCATTTCGATTCAAGTTTCAGTTCGATTTAAGATGAACATATCCTCGGGTAGCAGTTCGGAAGGTGGTGGAGATTTGGAAAATTTACAGAAATAGGATGAGATGTGGCTTGCACAGGACAGAAGCTAACCAGAAGTCAACAAAAGAAGCCTTTTTTCTTTGGCAGTGCACGTAACCTTGCTGATGGCCACGACGATCATGACGAAGGCAGCGATTATGATGAAGACGAATGTTCTAGATTCCTCGTCTATATTCTTTTTTTTTCACATCTTCCCTTATTAGAACGAAAAGCGGGCTGTTAGGCCGAAAAATGCTCATACAAGACCTGCATCCACGGCGCGGCTTAGAAACGGGCGAGCGAAATAGGCAAGCAACAGCAAGAAAAAAAAAATGTGTTCCGCGATGAGTGCCTAATTGCCGCCGTCGTCGCCACATTGCCGTCAAAAGACCGGCGTTGCGTGCGGGTGGCTCCCGCTTGCAACGCGCCTGCGCGCCGGGGTGGTTTCTTGCATGTACGGGAAATGGGGAGCAGTGGGGAGAGGAGGAGCCACCCAACGAGACGGGGAAGGCAAAGGGGCGGAAAGGAAACAGCGGAGGAGGAGGGGAAGAGGTCGGGGGAGGAGAAAGGCTCCGCGAGGAGGCGCACGTTCCGACATATTAATTCGCTAAAGGCGCGCATTACAGCGTCGGCGGAGGCTCATTTCGGAAGGAGGTCCGCTTAATTAACGAGTTCGCGCGGTCCGCGAACACGCCGTCGCAGCCGCTGCCGTCGATGACGACGAGGACGACGGCTGCAGCCGCCGCGCGGGCCTGGCTTTGAGTGTCTTTCCTCTTTCCTCCTCCTTCCTCCCCTCTTTCCCATCTTCGAACGGCTTCCATTCGCCCCTTTCTCTCTCTCTCTCTCCCTATCGCCCTCTCTTTCCTATTTGTGCCTGGGGTGGTGTTCGGCTACAGCAGATTTCCGCACGCATGCCTATATGCGAGCCACTCACTGGAATCTGAGAGCCGAGTTGGTGACTCCTCTAGTCTCGGAGGGCGATGCGGCTTCATTTTTCAAGAAAGTGGAGAGAGAGAGAGAAGCAGAGAAGAAACTTGGCACTGCGAAGACAGAAACTGGCGGCTGAGTTTTTATGGAGGAAAAACGCTAAGGCGCCCGTGTGCTGTGCGATGTCAGTGCACGTTAAAGATCCCCAGGTGGTCGAAATTACTCCGGAGCCCTCCACTACGGCACCTCATTCTTCCTTTTTTCTTTCACTCCCTCCCTTGTCCCTTCCCTTACGGCGCGGTTCAGGTGTCCAACGATATATGAGACAGATACTGCGCCATTTCCTTTCCCCAAAACCAATTATTATTATTATTATTATTATTATTATTATTATTATTATTATTATTATTATTCGCAGTAATAAAGCGAAGGTTAAGATTGAAGATCTTGCACAGCGCTACACACAGAAGACGTGGACACTGGAACGCAATGAAAACAAGAACTTGAGCGTGCTAGCGGCGGTAATCTCGGAACGGTGGAAAATTAACACATGTGTGCATACGATTTCTTTGCATTTCTCTATAGCTAGAATTGTTTGTCATCTTCAATTGCCGCCAAAAGTAACCTGAGGCCCACTAATACGTTTTTCAATAATCTTTAGTTTCCTTGTCTGCAAGACCAGTCGAATGAGTCGATGACACATCGATTAGCTCGATTAGTGATTAGCGTAGGGATTATAGATTAGGGATTAGCTCGTCTCGATTAGGGGTAGGTTGACCATTTATGTTCTTTGTATATTTAGAAAAAAAAGGCTCCCATCTTCAAATGCACATTCTCCTGTTTCACACTCATCCATTGCGCAGACAACAAGCAGAACGACATCAACTAAGTGGTCCAGGGAAATATTAGCACATACACAAACAGGGCATTAGCACATACACAAGCGCGGCAGTTACTATTCTCTTACGTACAGCAGAATAACACGAAGAACAATTTTCTGTCATTCATTGTTACTGTAACTTAAGTATTGTTGTGTAAGTTGAAATATGCAGTGGGTGTTGTGACTGTGTCCGCTTGCAAATGATGTGTGAATTTTTTTCCTCCGATCTGAAAAGAATCAGCCGACGTCACCGCCAGGCACCAAGCTCTCGTTGCATGTTCATATCAAATAAACAAAAATAGGATTTATTTTTACTACACGAAACTTTTCGGGTTTCGTTTCTTGAGAAGGCATACGAACTGGTACTTCTTTGAGTAATCAGCTCAAGAAGCTCGACACCTTGCAAGTTTCGGGATTTGTCCGAAAATTTAGCCACATTAGTCAAAAACAAATGCTTTTATAACACGCGCTTGCCCGAAACCTGACGTGTACCTACCTAGCGTAGCAACTACGGCCTCACATCTATCAAGCACACGTTACCATAGTTACTGAGCAAGTTAGAGCAGAAAGGCCTCTTCTATGATGGATTATCATTTCATATTGCGTTCAACATATTCTCCGTTTTCTGAGCGTTTCCAAGTCAGTTTTCACTGAAACCCTCCATTTTATTGTTTTATTGGCTGTTGCTCATAGCCTGCCAATTTGTTCCTGTTGTATACGCTGTTAACAATGTTAAAAACCCACAATACAAACGCATGTGGTTTCTTTGTTTATCTATGTAGCAGCATTCTGTTACGATGACGTGTGTTCACGATATTTAGAAGTTTTGCCCTACGTTTGATGCTAGAGCTTTTGTTATTTGTGTGTTTGCCTTCTTGTGCTGTATGCAATATGTTCTAATGTAATTGGCGCCCGCTGACGACTGCCAACTTTTGGAGCTACAGGGCCTCGTCAAGTTGCTATACGCGAAGCTTTTTTTGCCTTAGTCACTTTCTTTCTTGTAAAGAAATTAAATGAACTCCGTATGTCATCTATCATCTAAACTGAATGAAACCGAAGCGGGGCCGGCAGGCGCATCTATTCAGCTTATTGTTGAGCAGCGCAGGTTTATACTTACGGTCGTTCTGAAACAACCCACCAGGGATAGGAAGCATAAGAATTCAGTTCTGAAGTTAGTAATGTTTCCCACAAAAACAAGACGAAAAGAACTATGAATCCTCTTCTAAACAAGGCAGTTTACTTTTGTTGCCTAAATAGGCCTTGAATGTCGTGTCGAATATGTAGTGTACGCGATATGTTTGGCTTACCGTCCCGAACCTCCATGTGTGCTATGACTGACGCCATAAGGGAAGGACACCAGATTAATAACAGTCACCTGATGTTCTTTAACGTACATCACGCAGGACACAGGCGCTTTTCGGTCTCTCCTCAAAATGCACCCGCTGCGAATAGGATTCGATCCCTCAACCTTGGGCTAAACTGTCGAGCGCCATATCAGTTGAGCCACCACGGCAGGCTATCATTTTGCATAATTCCGATGAGGCACCAAATTCTCCTTTTAACGATCAATCCATTTTCCCGAGTTGTAATTCTCACTCTCGGAGCTTGTGGAATGTTTGCAGAGCGGCAAACGCATCTTTTAGGGACCCATGACGTTGTTGTTGTTGTTGTTAGCCTATCAAAAGATGGCACATACCCACACTGGGGGATCGGCCAAGAATCGGGTGGCTGTTCACCTGAACGCAGTTTACAAAAAGGAAAAGCACGTGGGAGTGCAACACCGGTGAATTTTTCATCATGAACAGAAAAGGGATGAGTGTTTTGATTTTAAAATTTTAAGAATAATAATAAAGAGAGTGATTAAATATTAATGATTTAGTCAAAATGTAATAATTGATAAAAAAGAAAAGGTTGGAACACTTAGCAAGGAATGACCTTCCTTTCAATCCCTTTTTTTTTTCTTCTTCCCAGGTCAAGATCTGGTTCCAAAACAGGCGCATGAAATGGCGCAACTCCAAGGAGCGCGAGCTGCTCTCAAGCGGAGGCTCCCGAGAGCAGACGCTGCCCACCAAGAGCAACCCGAACCCGGACCTGAGCGATGTCTCCCCACCCTCTGGTACCACCACGAGCTCCACCAATGGTCACGGCAGCCACCCACACCAACCAGTCACCGCCGCTGCCAGCCTCGCCGAGCACCTCATGAGGGCCTCGAGGGACGAAGACGACGACAGACGCTCAGTGGACGTGGACAGCGACGAAGACGTCGAGATCAAAGTCCTCTGAACCCGCGAACCACAGTATGAGACCTGCCTTCTCACGTGTCCTCGCCGTCTTAGGAGGGCCGCTGGACAGAGAGATGACCGTGTACAGTGACTTGTTATGAATCGCCGGGAAATCAAGCGTTGTGCAAGTTCTTCGGGACTCGGGACGGGCCTAAAGCTTTATCCACGAAGGCTGGGACATTCGCAGACGGCGGCGTGGAGGGCAAGGAGACTCGTAGAAGCCGGCACCCCACCCACATTGCGGCGATGTGAGGAAACGTCAGAGAAGATGAGCTGTGTACCCTGGCACACGTTGCGGATGAAGACGCCTTTCATCGGAATCACGTGGTTTTTTGGTGCGAAGTGACTCATTCTGAACTCAGAACTACTGCAGCGTCATTGCCTCCCGGACTAAAAGTTCTCGACCGAAGAGGGGTCCGCTGAACCGGTGCCAAAAGAGACACTCTCGTTAGCCACGCAAACGGACACTTGGAAACGATAATATTCCTGTACATCTCGCAATTTACCCCACCCGAGGGATGGTTCCCAGATTTCTTCTAGGGAGTTCGGGGTAGTACAACCCGTTAAAGCCTCTAGTGGCCTTGAGGCCGCCACCATAGCGCAAGTTTTGAAAATGTTAGCCTGACGCGATGGTAGCTTTGGTAATCGCATGAGATTTCATCGAAGCTGACTGAAAAAGTCACTGGCTTACCCTTTGGTCACACGATGCTGGCAGGCTATGTCCGCACAATATAAGTTGTTCGATTTCACTAATGGAGGATGATCACACACACACACAAATGGTCCCTGTGTACAGTGACCTACCTTGTGCTGGCGAAAGCTCGGATATTTAGCTGTGCTCTTGCGAAAGAGGGACAGGGGTAAATGCTTTGCCAAACCGGTGAACACTTACTTGTTCTCTTAGGAGAGAAACTGCGTTTAAGCGGCGCCTATCAAGATTATGGAGCCTGCAACCAGTCTACAGTGTCTTATTGAGAAAAGGAATAAGAAAAATGCGGGCTCACTTTCAACAGGACTTCGAAAGCTTCAGGTGTTTTAGATCCGCGCAAGTACTACCTGGCATAGCAGGCCAGAGAGTAGCCAACCTTCATCTCTGAACAGCGGCTCATTATATCGCCCACTGTTTAGAACACGGCGGCCGCCTACGTGTAACAAAATGCCGCATAGAGAACTCTGGGTTACTCCAATAACCCAACCACGAAAAGAAATTGTATGTATTTCACATCAAAGCTACCTTTCGTTTTCGAGTTCCGTCTGCAGAACGGCATCAAATGAGGGAGCCAAAGTTTCGAACAAGCTTGAGAAAATGGCGGAAACTCAGGGCACAGAAAACCATCATGACTGGCATGCAGCTTACACAAGTTACTTTAGTCGAATGAGCCTTTGTGGTGTGGACACGAAAAGGGTTAAGAAAAGTATTTTCATTTGCTTCCAATTTAAAAAAAAACATCATTCTTATGAAGGAGTAAGTAGCATGTCGTGCGCTGCGATATGCGACCTTTAAAAGAAATGCACCGAAAAGGCGTTCCGGCGCAAAGAATTCGTGATAATATCAAGGTCAGACTCACGCTAACTTTGTTAGAAGTACAACTAGCAGCGTTCTCAAGCGTGAGCATGCATGACACATATGTGATGCGCTTTTAACGTGACAGGCGCAGCTTCTATGAGCAAAAGAAAACGAAGTCCGCCCCTTCTTGTCCTTGCGTTCGCGCCCATTCTGGAAGAAAAAAAAATTAAGCGGAATGTAATGCTAGTTCGTGATCTGCGCCAGAGATGCTATTGTGCACTGAAACACGAAAATCTTCCATTTTTCTCGGTGACGCGTCGGTGGAGTAAAGATGCTACAACGTCTTCTGTTTATTTTCGTCTTCCCCGCGGGTGTACATTAGTCGACTGGCACCAGGGTGACTACATTCTAGTGAACACTATGAGACTTAGCCAGAAAAGCGCTCTGACATAGAACACTGGCCTCCACAAATAAGGTTGCCTCCCTAAAGCGATACGGTCCACTTTTGCACACCACAGAAGGCATAATGATGCTTCTACTGTTTCGGGTTCGGTACTGAAGGATGGATCTCGGTACATGGGTGATCAGCGAGAACTCGATAGTGCGATTGTGATTACGGAGGACAGTGTGGTTACGACAGATTCTGGGATAATCAGCCTGTAGAGGAAGAATCTGGACAACAGCCCGATGGTGGACAGGTAACGATCAACAAAGGTGATCCCAGAAAAGAAAACTGAGGGTCAGCTTTAAGTTGGCTCGTCTCTTGTTGAGGAATGACCTCTGCAGGACTTGTACAATAAATACATGATGAAAGTTAAAATGACTATCTTCTGTTTTCACGCTAGCCCACGCCAGCCTCGCTGCATGCAAGGCGGCTGCAGCGTTCTGAAGGAACGCTTCTGCGTCTAGAATAAACGCAACATAAAGTGCACGACAGAAAATCCGGTAATTAACAAAGTTAGATGGGGCACCACTGGCACACTGTTTCTACTGCTAACACACGAGAAAAGGGGCTCTCCACAGGAGCTCGTTCTTGATCATCCAGATCCAACACTGTCAAACTCGCCAAGTTCCACGACTCTGCAGGAGGCGCAATAGTACGCGCGCAACGACCATACTTTGTTACACGCAGTGATACGCATATTCCATGAAAAATTGGAGTGTCTCGTTAAAAATAAAAGCAATACTCGTGCGCAAATGTTCATCACTGAAAAAAAAATAATAAGAGAAATTTCCTCGACATTGCACAACGACGAAGCATGCATAAAATTTATTGTTATGGTTACAGCGGCCCATCTGGACTTTTGCACCAAAAGATGTTGCAAAGCATTAGTCATTTAAACACACGGGAACATGTCTTGTTACCGTCAATTCTTGCGAAGCCATTGCAAACTTTTTTTAGAGCAAAGCAAACTAGTGCCAATTGAAAAGTCGATACTGCCGTTCTTTATTGCACGATATCTGCCCATGAAACTGCTCAGGCTCGAATTTAACTACTTCGCCAGAAACGCCCGAGAAGGGTTATTGTTAAGAAGCGGAGTTTAACCAGAAAAAAATATTAAAGCTGGTCACGCATAGACTATACGTGACATTTAACCAGCTCCGAGCACAGTAACCAGTACCAAGAGCAGTAGCTACATACTGGACATGCGCTCTTCGACGGATGTCCAAATGGGACAGTTACAACAGGTAGGAATATACGAATGAGGATCAGCGTTGTTTAAAGCCTGAGGCACACAATTTCTGCAACACTCTGCAGCTGATGTGGAAGCGCAGAAAGATGAAGCCTTCGACAAAGATGATAGGAAGATTCCCAGGAGGAATCAAATTATGCGTTAAAAAACGCTCGGACACCACAGACAGCAGGTCAGAGGTACAAATAAAGGGCCGGAAAAGTAAAGTTCAAAGTGTCATTTTAAAGCCGCCGCTTTGAAAGGTGTTTTCACTTACCTAGGCTCAAACATTTGTAGCGAAAAAAAAAATAAGCAGCCGTTTAGTGTTTCGAAAAAAAAAACTAAGATCGCAAGTGAAGAAAAGAAGACTGCAGCAGAGGAAGTTAGAAGATACTGACGAGTGACAAGGCGACAGGTTAAGGAGGCGGAAGATGAAAGCTCTGCGAATAGAAAAAAAAACAGATTAAGCAGGCAGCAGGAGGGAAAAAAAAGGAAAAGCCTGGGAGGCAACTGGAGAGGTGCGACTCCCACAAAGAACCCGCTCTCAAAATGGTAAAAAATGAGAAAAGGAAAGGCAAAGATAGCTAGAGGATAAAGAGAAGGAAAATCGGGACGTTAAAGAAGGTAAACAATCGCCATTCCAACATTAGCTAACCCAGCACTTAGGAAGAAAAGGGAAACAAATTTCCCTTAACACACACGAGGAAGCACATCATCCAAATAAACAAAAAGTGAGGGCATGAGGGGCGAAAAGGGGGAATAAGGAAAGCAGACACCGGCGATAGGGAAGAGGGTGTTCCTTCCCCGAGCATGCTAGCAAGGAAATGGGGGGAGGCGTTAATACGAAGACGGAGGTCAGAACGGGAGGCTGTTGAGAGCTGTCACCGACAGCTCCAGTGGCGTCTCCTTTGCCCCTTTTAACTTCTGTTCCTTATGGGGAGTTGCCTGTCTTTTTTGCCTTTCCCCCTCCCTCGCACCCTTCCTCGTACGCCACCATCGGCCCTTACTCCCTTCCGCGACGAGGTGCCGGCGTAGCGTGCGCGCGTCGCCGACCGAGCATAACGCAAACAAGCCGCCACCCCCCCCCACCCCCCCCCCGCGGCGTCGCATTTCCTCGTCTCCCCATCTTCCCGCCAGAGCCGGCTGCGCGCGCCCGGCAGACTCTCGATGATAAAAAGAAGCGTATTGTCGCTGCTCGATAGGCGCGAAAGAACAAAAGTGTGGCCTCGGTAGGCGTAGGGAAGGAGTAGACGAAAGAAAGAAACAGAAAAATCAAGCAGGAAGCAGCAATCAAAGCGAGCGGGGAACAAGTCTTATGATAAGATTCGGGAAAAGAGGGAGATGCTTCGGACGACCAAGGAGGTACGAAGCATGCAAAGATCAAGCATCGGGGAAGATGCAGCCTCGAATGGGAGAACGAAGCGAATAAGAAGCAGCTACAACAATCGAAATCGCCAACAGAAGAAAAGAGAAAATCGGGACGCGAGGATCAAGACGTGACGACTGTAGGGGAAAGTAAGAGAAGACGACGAAGGAAGCAACTTAGGGAAGTAGTACTCTGGAAAGGAAAAAGAAGGAGAATTCTTGTCACATCGGCGGTGCCGTGGCGGGTGCGTGGCAAAAAGAAAAATGCGGGTGGAGAGAGGGTGTGGAGGAAAGCGTTTGGGCACGCTTGATTCTCGTGTGTTTGTCCTGCTAGGGGTGGCCGCGAAAATGCTTTCCGCCCCGTCGCGCCCTGTGTGCGGGCGTCATCATATATTGCGCTCACTGGCGCATTTCTCTCACTCACTGTTCCCCTCTATCTCTCTCTTTCTTCCTCTTTCCATCCCGCTTGGTGGCCCTCTCTGCATCTCCGGGGTAAAAGAGCCGCTCTTTACTTCACACTTATGCTCGTCACCGACCGTAGTTTTCTCTTTCAGTTGGCCATTTCTTTTTCGTCGATTGATACCCGTGACGCGAGAGTAGTAGCGCAGCGGGTGCATCCTAATGTGAGACAAATAGGAGCAGCGTTGAATAAATAGAGACGCAACATAATGTCTGCGTGGCACTGAAGGAGGAAGAAACATTTGAATTCAGGGATTCGTAATAGATCACTTCCTGCTGTTCTGCCGCCGCTTCTCTCATTTGAAGAAGCGTATTTTGCAAATTTCATTCCATCAACGGGGCTTGCCTGTGTCCTCCGAAGTTGTTCTTTCCATTGGCGCTTCTTTGCTTGGACGAAGCGACAGGAGTGTGCGCTCTGCTGTGCAAAATTTCCTTCAAGAAACGCAGCGACTTCCATTCTAATTCCTGTTTCCCGCTATCAGTCACTACGAAATTGAAACATTACAGGCATTGTATACTATTATGCACATTAAGCCATTGTCCCGTCCTCGATCTCCAAGTTAACAGGAGCCCTGTCCTTCCCTCTTCCAATCTATCAGACTACATACTATTACCACTCCTTTTCCCGTCACAACTTTCCTGTACCCAGCAATTAACTGCCTGTGTCTTGGCCACTCCCCCGTAGTAGGTATGTACCAACAACGTCTGAGGCCTTCCTTCCTTTGTAAACTCGGGTATATAAAATAAACGCTAAGATTAAGGCTTCGATTGAAAGATGGTACAGTGGCGCACGCTTAGTTGACAGCGGTTTCGTGCATGAATTAGCGGGCCTGGAAATAACGAAGGCGCTCAATTAAAACTTGTTGCTGAACTGATTAGCGCATATTTTTCCTTGTAATGAGTAAAGCTCAACAAAAGACGAACACAAGCGAGCTCTTCATGCCGTGTGACTCGCTTTTGCTCGTTTTTTTGTTGCGCTTTACTCGTTACAAGAAAATGTAACGAAAGGTTAAGGGGAGGTTTATAAGCAATTCAGAGAAGAGGTAAACGATATGTACCTCTTTGGATCATTAGTTGAGACGCTACTACACTCAGCTCTGTATAGGTTGTGGGAATAATTGTAACGTGCAATTATCCACTTATGCAGTAGGCATCTTACCGTTGCGGTGCTCTCAACGAACTCTTAGAGAGGCTCATGCACTCTTCGAGACTATGCTCAAGGTCTGTAAATACACGAGTGCTCGTCTGCTATCTCTACGATCTGTATTGATGAGCTGGACTTCCACTGGTGTTCATGTATTAAAGCGCTAGATGTGTGACGGTGTACGGCGTCCTCACATGTGCACAGGACAAGCACAGGTAGAGAGCAGGGCAGGATTAACCCATGTATATGCGCACAGGACAGTGAAGGACCTGACACGAGAAAGTCTTAGTGTAAAATTATATTTATTTTCATGCATTAAAAAATACAAACATCACTACTTGCTTTTTTCGACCATTCCACTTGAATACCTCCGTGGAAAGCCTGATTATATACGTGAACGCACACTGCTCAAGTCGAAGACGAAATGTCTTCAGCCTTTCATTTTCACTTTTGCAAAAAAAAAAAAAAACTCACAGGACGGTTACGACTATGTAAGCGAGATTCAGCTTTAGGTGTTTATGCGTTTAGTTTTGGTGGTATTTTGTGGTAGAAAAGATGCAGTGACATCATATCGCACTGGTGTAGTGGTCACGTGATGCACCCCTGCACTGGCAGGCGGCTGTTCCGAACAGAGCCACCCGTAGGCTTATGCGACCCAGGCTGACCGTGACATAAGGTGACATCGGACGACGAGACACAGACAGACGCACACCGTTAACAAATGCCTTAACACATCTATACTGGCGTCATGCGGGATGATAACCATACCCAGGTTGCCTTGGTAACTATAGATGGTAACCATGGCAACGCACCCAGTGGTTACGCCGACGGCGACGACGCGGAAGCCAGGGAGGGACGCCACACAGCAATAGCTGTAAAAATCCACCAGTTGTCACAGCTTCTTCTCGTTCCGCGGATACAAACGCATCTACAGGAATGTTCCGTATAAACACGGAGGGTCTACAGGGTTTGCGTGGAACCTGTCCGAGAGAGGGAGAGAGAGGCAATGCGCATCGTGCTCCGTTACCGCGCGAAGCTCTTATACACAGTGCTACGTTGCGGCACGCTGGCGGACTGTGGACCCGTGAGCTCCGCGAACTATTTGCGACGCAAGCGCTCCGGCCTACCCTCCGCGCCGCAGTGTGCCGGCCTCGTCGCGGACACGCGATTCACGTTTGCCCGAAAGCGCACCCTTCTCTGACTTCAGATGTTTATGAGGGTTACGAAGCGAGGCTGCCCTCTCCCCCCCCCTTCCTTCCTCACGCATAGGGACCCGGGGTGGTCTGGATTTGGCCACCAACGACGCTTCCTTCCTGTAAGCCGCAGTCTGGTCATGTGACCACGGCGCTCGGAAACGCGACCGTCAAGGGACAACGGAGAGTCTTCCTCCGGAAGTGGGAGGGAGCAGTTGCTGGGGGAGCTAGTCTGTACCTTGCAACGGCCTGGAGCCCTCTTCTAAGGCGTAAGCCTTTCTTGGCTCATGAGTGGCGTGGACGGAGGTTGTAGACGCATGTTGTCCGCACGAACTGTCAATCAGCAGTTGATAAGCAGCATACATGCAATAGAAAAAAAAATGCAAGAAATAAAAGATAACAATAAATAAAAATAACCAAAATAATATAATAAAAATGAAGGAGAAAGAGAGGACAGGGAAAGGCTTTAGCATTTCCGCTTATAAGCAGACTTAAGTGCGAACCTGTAATTTTCTTACGATTCAAGTTCTCCAATGAATACCCAATTCTTAACCTTCACCGAGTCCGCAGCCAGTACTTCGCAACAGCAGCTCGAATTATTCGGCAGCAACTGGCTGCAATACTCCGCATCTCATGGACACTCACCGTAACGCCATGCCGGATTTTAGTCCTGTCGGTAATTAAGCGTCACGCGTATTTCTTCTCCCCCGGAAAAAAAAATACAGTGGCTCGTTTTATGATTTGGACTAGCGTCAGCGCATAACTACTTACCCTCGCAAAGTGGCGTCTCATTACGGGTGTTTCCCGCTCTCTCTCGGCAAGACCTGCTCAGGCGTGGGTAGGGGCTTAACAGATCGCAGGAAGTTGTTGCTGCCATCATGTCCGGGCATTCACTCTTCATCGCTATGTGTCGTGTTCTTTACAGTCTCCTTGCGCACAGCGGGGGTTGCACGAAATCGGAGGTGAGCACGGGCAGTAAAATACATCGGCTCTTCAGTGCTTTGCTGAACAAAGTGCAGGCAGTACTTTCTTAAGCCTTGCGCAGTCATCTCCTTGAAGCTACGCAAGTAGCTCAGTAGGGAGATAAAGGACTGCCAAGGCTTGATAAAGAGAGGAACGCGGAATAAAAAGAAAAGCAGTGGGGTTGAAAGAAGGAATAGTGCACAGCCAGTGTTGGATTTAAGAAAGGAGACATTTTTGTCGAAAAACAGCACTATTTCTCGGTTTTTCCGGGAAAAACTTGTACAAATGTATTGTGTCATTAGCACCGCAAACGAAGCGAAAAGAGCATGTGCTCCCGGCAGACGCATGACAATTCAGTATGGCATCTAGTGACTGTCTACGGCACCCGCGATACCGGTCGGATCTAAGCAGCAATGAAAGGAGGTTTTGACATGGGCACAACCGTAAGTTAAACGGCGGAAGAACATGTGTCTACAGATTTCTTGCACCGGAGAAGCCCAAGCGTCCGAAGTGCACTAGTTAAAATCAGTATACTCGCTGTCGTGTGCAAAATTAATAAAGAACACTCGTTTTTTATTGCTCTTCCCACTAATCCTACAAGTATAAAACACGAAGTGTTTCGTTTCTCGTTCTGTGGTTGCATGTGTTAGCGCTGCTATTTTTTTCTAGAAACACGAAGTTCACTTGCCTATACATCCTTTACCTAATAAATCCGATGAGATTCATGATACCGAATTCGCTTGTGTACAAGCTGCCGTCAGGTGTTTTAAGCAGATTCCGTGGACGATCTGCACACAGAAGAAAAATTCCTGTGATAGTAAGGTCCTATCGAGCGTCTTCGTTTCCTGTTTCAGTGGCGTAGCCAGGTGGCTGGCCGCTGTACTAGCGAGTGTAGGCAATTTCACTTTTTGGTTTATGTTGAAACGGCCCGAGAAAAGTACAGACGATCAATCCAATTAATGGGGCAGAGTATGCGTTAGCATTAGTGCTCGCCCCGGAGAGAGCAGCCGCTCACGCTGATTGGTTCAGTTATGCTCGACGCCTGCCGCAAGGTCACCTGAGAACCGGAAATGAGCGGCTTCCTGGAGCCAGCCTTGGTACAACGGAAGAACGATCCCGCTCGGGTACGGCCGGTCAGCAGAGGACGTGGCCGCGAGACGGGCTCGTGAGAGCGAAGCAGCAGCAGCGTTCGGAGGCAGTGACAAGTCACCTGCACGTGGTGGCGACAAGTGCACAGAGGCGAGTCATCACCGGAACCTAAAGGGATTAGCGCTGGTGTCGCGCAGTTCAGTAACCCTCCCCACCCAATGTGCTGGGCGGGGGCCCGGAACGGAGCTTCATGCGTGAAGACCGCTGGCTTGGTGGTTGTGCTACTCCCGGGTTGCGCCGTGCAGCGAGTTAACAAACATGGTGTCTTTTACGTAGATGTAGCTGGGCCGACCCACGGGGGGTGGTACACGGCCGCGGTCATACATCAAGAAATACAGGTGGATGGGCTTTCCTTTCGAGCCCCAGGCACAACACAAGCTGAAGAGGTTGCCATCGCCTATAGCTGCTTCTGATTCAAAATCCAAACACATAATAACAGACTCGCGTTCGGCATGTCGCAATTATGAGGCTGGCTGGATAACTCCACTAGCTGAACGAATACTAAGGAACTGCAGCCGGGATACCGATCCTACTCCCCGCTGCCTGGTTTGGACTCCGCGCCATCAGGGCCTAGCAGGAAACGAAGCTGCAGACGCGGCGGCCCGAGCACTCATTCACCGGGCGTTCCCATTGGCTCCTGAGCACCTGGAACCTGAAGGTAGCTGCTTACTCTCCTTCAAAGCTATCACATCCTATTATAAGGATAGGCATCGCCTCTACCCGGCCCCTGCAAAGGGACTGGGGAAAGCAAACGAACGCGCTCTACTCCGATTATTCACGAACACAATGCTGTGCCCGGCAGTACTAAAACACTTCGATCCCGCGTTCACTGGCAGGTGCAAACACTGTGGGGAGGTGGCTGACACCTACCACATGGTTTGGGCTTGCCAGCGCAACTCAGCTCTCTCCCCCCACCCCAACCCTACCAGAGAGGAATGGGAGGCGGCCCTGCTTGGCTGTTCGGACCTTCAGGCCCAAAAGGCTTTGGTCAAGAGGGCTAAGCTGGCGGCTTCGACCAACGGGGTCCCGGAATAAGGACTCCACCCATTGCGGGGCTCTTTAAAGAGCCTCACCTCTTTCAATCAAATGAATGCTTTTCACCACCACCACCACCAGCGAGTTCAGTGAAGTCAACAGCACTTGCGCCGGTGCGATGCGCAGAGGTTCGCACCCAACCTTGGTGGAAACAGCAACGGGGCCGGCGGCGCTGATGAGAGCAGCGACGACAAGAGGAATTCATCCCACAATTGGAGAACGCGCAGATGAGGCCCAATTGTGCGATGGTGTCACCACAGCGACGGGAGTGTGTGTGTGCGATGGTGATTCACGGCCATCTCCGAGGTATAAAAGGAACAATGCCGGAGGGCGGGCGGTGCCGCCCCGGGTATAAAACCTTGGACCCGATTGGTGTTCCTTGTTTTGTAACATTGTTTAATCGTGCGTTTTAGGGGGACTTTAGAATCGGATGATGTCGAACGAATATATTTCAACCTGTAACCCGATGCTTGTCTGGGAAGCTTCTTCCACCTGCCGACAGATAGAAGGAACTGTATGGAGAAATATAACTGGTTCAAACCGTGCGAGCGGGTGACGTGATCCAGTGCGTCGATCACCATGGGACACGCCGTGCCCCCACTCCACTCTCTCCCACCCGTCGCCTCACACCCTCTCTTCGCCTTCTCTCTCCCGTTCTCTTTTCCTCTGAAAGTGCAGAGAAATATTTCTCTCTCTCCACTTCGCCACCTGCCAAGCGAGGCTTCAGACAAGCGGAAAGATTTTTCCGACATGATGTTTCTAATGGCCACGTATTAAAAGACGGGGCCCAGGGATGCCTCACGGATGCGTGTGGTGTTAAGCGCTCAGGGTGTGTCTCATCTCCCTAGGTCTCGTCTTTTTTCCCTGCCGTCTCAAGAAAACAAAGTCGCGCTCTACCGGCGCCGACTTCGACAAGCTATCCTCCTTCTCTACATCTGACGTGCATTTCAAAACAAAGTACAAAGAGGCACCGGCGCTGCGCAGGAAAGGTGGAACGCGCGACACTGTCCCTCCCCAATACGCACACTCTCCTTTGCGCGATGCAAGTTAGGGTAACAGAGTTTTGTTTGCATGCATTGCAGCCTATGAACGCAAATTACGACAGCAGTTTCGCGACGAACCCAACTATAATAATAATAATAATTGGTTTTGGGGGGAAAGGAAATGGTGCAGTATCTGTCTCATATATCGTTGGACACCTGAACCGCGCCGTAAGGGAAGGGATAAAGGAGGGAGTGAAAGAAGAAAGGAAGAGAGAGGTGCCGTAGTGGAGGGCTCCGGAATAATTTCGACCACCTGGGGATCTTTAACGTGCACTGACATCGCACAGCACACGGGCGCCTTGGCGTTTTTCCTCCATAAAAACGCAGCCGCCGCGGTCGGGTTCGAACCCGGGAACTCCGGATCGAACCCGACCGCGGCGGCTGCGTTTTCTTCGTGGGGTTTCAGAGGCGCTCGAATAGGAGCACGTGCTGTCGATTGCGTAAACGCCGAAGACGAAAAGAGAGGAAATGTCGAAACCCTCTTGATTTGGGGGGGCGGTTGTGTGGCTTGAATGCTACGACTCGAGTCAAGCGCACCTGACACGAAGCGAGATGAGAGGGTCGCGAGAGAACCGCAGTCTCTTTCTCTCGGAGGACTCTTTCCGAGAAAGATAAATATAAACGCAGGGAACACAATTTAGACTGCACGAAATGGGGCTTTTAAATCGAACGCCTCACTTCACGCAGACCTATCGTCGCGCACGTCAGAAAAAGCAGCTTCGCTTCAGGGCACTCAGATGCGTAGCCGTAAACAGTAATATGGCATTCCCTTTATTTCTTTTTTTTCTAGGGTGGGAAAGAAGTAAGGGTATTCACACTTTCGCTCCTTGTCTTTGCTATGTTTATTTTCCTTGCTTTTTTTTTTCTATCACGATCGTATAGCAAACTGGTGCCGGAGCCTGTATTCCAGTACGTGTGCCTTTATTATCCTTCCTCTGAAACGAATTCACTTCTGGCCATTTTTCTTCCCCTGGGAGCCTTTTCAACTCTTCTCTAGCGAGCGACGTCTTTGGTTGCGTCTTGGCGCCTTGGCGTGCGATTTGATATACACCTCTGGCGATATCATATTAAAACTGTCACAAAAGCGGAGCTCCGTATGTTGTTTTTCTCTCTCCCGCCGTACAGCAGAAAATAACTCTTCCAGTCGCTGTGCACCTCCGTATAGTATTAGTATGCGTACACTAGCTTTCACTGTTACCTCATTTAAAAGGCAAGAGATAACCTTACTGTTTTTGTTGAGCAAAACTCAGTGGTTAAAAACGAATCATAAATGGTGTTTCAGCTCATAGCGAAGCATGTAACCGTTTTAAATACACGTGGTTGGCTGATTTAACCGTCATAGAAGGCCTTCTAAAACCAAGAACTGGAGCTTGTTTTACGCAACCCGCCTGCGTTGTTTGTTTTTGCCTTGTTTTTTTTTTCGTTTATATTTCCGACCCAGCGAGAGTTTAACTCAACCGTTAACCTTCCTCGAGTTTGCGTTTGTAGAATCGAAAGAAGTAATAGTAATCATTCAGCACAGTACCTTGAAATATTGAAATGTTAATTTTTTTTTGTACAATAAAGTTGGTCTTGTCTTTTTCCCAGTACAAGGTTTACAGTTAGGAATTTTTTTAGGCAAAAGAGAGAGCCTATAAATGCAGTTTTATAATTCTTCAATTATCGTATTTATCCCCCTGTGGATAAAAACAATTTGGATAGCTTCTCAGACCGTGGGCTCTCTCGAATAATGAAGCCTCTAGTATAAAAATCGAGGTTGCGTTTGTAGAATCGAAAGAAGTAATAGTAATCATTCAGCACAGTACCTTGAAATATTGAGATGTTATTTTTTTTGTACAAGAAAGTTGGTCTTGTCTTTTTACCAGTACAAGGTTTACAGTTAGGAATTTTTTTTAGGCAAAAGAGAGAGCCTATAAATGCAGTCTTATAATTCTTCAATTATCGTATTTATCCCCCTGTGGATAAAAACAATTTGGACAGCTTCTCAGACCGTGGGCTCTATCGTATAATGAAGCCTCTAGTATAAAAACGGGTCGATAGCAGTGATAGCGACAGCATGCAGTAATAAAAAACAATTCCAAAAGAAGCCGTCTTAACGAAGGCTTCCTGTTGTTGTGGCCGGGCCTGCTACAGAAGCCGGAATGCAGTCTTTCGCCGTACATGCTCACGAAGCGCACGTTACGTCGTCTACTAAACTCACAATGGTGTGGCTGGAACGCATCGGCAAGCTCACTATGCGCAGGGCACGCAGCAGCGGCGTGGAGTCGAACGCGCCACAAGCACAAGCCATTGCCCTTGCTCGCAAGTTTGCCGCCTTGTTACTTGTGATAGGCAACATGTGCAAAAGCCGCCATCGACTTAGGGAATTAGGGACACTATTGCCTTCCTACAGATTTTTTTTTGTGTATTCATAGTCTATAGAGGGTCTATAAACAAAATTCTATAATAGTGTATGGCCATAAATCTATAGATTGTCTATAGACTGTCTATAGAATATTTGTTGCATATAGACTGTTCCCTACGGTTCGTCTATAGAGAGTCTAAAGACTTTATAGAGAAAAGTCTATGGACAGTCTATAGACTGTCTAAAAATTTTTTGTAAGAGTAGGGAGCGGCAGTGAGCGGTCTGAGCCGTACCCGTGGTGGGTGGACTCATGGTGGACTCGTGTGGTATCGCGATGTGGAGCTATCTGTCCATGTTAAGAAGCGTCCGTCCACACTGTAGGCCTATGTACCCTCATGTGCATAACGTAGATATAAAGTCTATTGTTCTTCCTTCCCACTGAAAAAAGGCCTCGGGGTACGTGTTCCTTCGACACACAGCCTGGGTCCCGGTCTCAGCGCAACCCGATTCATATATCACTGTTAATGTCGCAAAAAGTTGTTGGGGACTCATATTCTTGGCCACCCGGACTCCATGCTAACGTGGCGGAGTCTTCCATGCTAGCGTGGCAGAATCTGAAGGCGGGTAAGGTAATTTGGTAAGTGGATCGTCTAATACGTTCTAATGATTCAATTAAACGAAAGTAACAAGAAGAACTATATGGATTGGAATCTCTGCAAATCAGCTATGTGAGGAAAAGCGTCCCTATGGCGCCTATTGGGTGATTTTCTCTTGGAACAAGAGTAGTTTTGCGACCCGCCAACGTGTCCAAAAGCTCCCATCTCCTCGAGATGTACTAAAGAGGCGATTTTGTGCGGCGCTATTAGCTGTGTTGCCGCAAAGTAGGTGTGGCAGCCGCGGCCAAAAGCAGCCATGTAGTAAATGGAACACCATCTTTCACCAAGCAACCCTGCTTCATACATTGCCTGGATGCAGGGACCGTACGATCGTTCTCTACTGGACTTCTTCAAATCCGCTAACCTTTTTCCATTCATTTAATCTCTACTACATCATTAATCACACCTTCACCCACCATTGATGCCCTGGGGCAATAAATTTCGCTTTAAAAAAAACGGAACACCAGGAGCTGCTTGTGAAATCATTCCTTTCGTGATCTGTTCTATTCCTTCCTTGATATTGGTCACCCCTGCCTTTAACACCGTAAACGTCAAACGATATAGCTTGATGGATATCAACATGAGGGCACTGGCGACAGATGCAAATAACAAAAGGGCAAAAGAACTAAGGGGGAAATGAATCATTGCAAAATGCGACGCCAGCTTAACATTCTCGAAAATCCCTTTTAAGATCCTTCATATGCTCCTGCGATTGTCTCTAACTCGCATGCGCGCGCATATGAACTCTTCGATCTATCTTCTGTCCCTTTTTGTCTTCCGCCTCTTTTCTCGCACACTCTAAACACGAATACGCATATATGAGAGTAAAAAGGGAGTACGTTGCCCTCTAGCGCCACTCCCTTTCATAAAAAGGTGTGCACTGGAGGAGAGCTTACTCCCTTCTTACTCCTTTCTGTTTGGAGTGTAGGTGGCATCTGTCTATATGCGAACTAGAGACGATCGAGTGAGTAAAAAAATTAATGTGGATTAGCCCAGCTAATCCAGGATATACAAAGCGAAAGCGAGATTGAGGTCTCCACGGACCCACGGAGCCGGTTGTGCGCCTTTCCTTTCGTAAAAGAATGGTCTTTGCAAAGTTGTCAACGCCCATGAACTCCATGAGCGCCGTCGGCTCACTTGTTTTGTTTGGTTTTTGAGGAAAGGAGATGGCACAGTAACCGTCTCACATATCTCGGTGGAATCCCGAACCGCGCCGTAAAGGAAGGGATAAAGGAGGGAAAGAAAGAGGAAAGAGAAAATTGAAAATTTAAATTTGGATTTTAAGGAAAGGCGCGGCGCTACGCAACGGCGGAACACCTGTAGCTCGGTGCTACTGGTGGCGCATGCGCAGTAGTGACTAGGGAGCGAGAGAGAGAGAGAAAGATGACGTATAGCGCGCTGGCAATGGCCACCTGCGCCGCGCGTGACGTCACGCGCGGCAGCGGCGAAAGGTCAGGCGACGGAGCCGGCGACGGCCACCTGCGCCGTGCGTGACGTCACTCGTGCTCCGACATACGCCGGCTCGCGCGAAGCGCGGTGTTGACTAGCGTAGTGAAGCTTTTCGCTTCAAAATATGCAGTTGTGCAAGGGCATCTAAGAAGGCTAAGCTGGTGTTCTGAAACAGAGCACTATAGAGACACTTTTACCAGCCCAGATAAGGCACGAGTATGTTCCCGTAGGCAAGAAGCAGCGAACCGGATTTAAGACAAAATATGAACTCTCAAAGAAAAATAGTAAGCCCTTTGTAAAGGATCGGTGAATCCTCGCGGCGTGGTTGGGACCATCCGTCATCTTGTTGCTGTCCCTGCGCCCCGAAGAGGGATCTCCTCGTTAACCCCCGTCGTGTGTGTCGGCAAGAAGTTCACAAGGCGAGGCAGGCAGACATTGACCCGCTAAGGCCACGACAGAGTTAGAGGGAAGGATTGGGGCACGTTTTCCCGGAACCACCCGAGGTCCTGTCTGCGGGAACGATGCGACTGCGCGCGGAGACGCGGGTAGGGTCGCACGGTTTGCTAATTGCCCTCCAAGGAGTTTCTTCAGGCCAGAGACACCAAGAGCGGTGTTAGCAGTCACCCTGTCGAAGCCGCCATACTCCGATCACCCCTTCGTCCTAGCAAAGACCGTCTAGGTTGGAAGGTCGGCAGAGCCTTTGAAGGGTCAGCACCGCCGGACGAGACGGGTCCGGGCGCTCGCCCTTGACCGGGAGCACTTAAGCGTAACGTACTATCAGCAAGGACGCGGATAGCAGGCTCTCTGACGGCTCCAACGCCCGATGGCGGTGTATGTCAACAGCTCTCGGGAAACGGGCTGGCATAACGAAAAGCAGCTGAACAAAAGTGATGCCACCGCACGTTCAAGGGCAGCAACGGCAGAGTATGTGCCACGTCCCGGATTTTGGAGGACGCCTGTCAACAGTCGTCGGGAAGACGAGTAGGATAGGAACGCGGTTCAGCGCTTCTGTTTGTTACTCGTGGCGGTAGCGGCTCGTTTGAGGCCGATAATTGCCCTAATTGTGGGTGCCGCCAAGGTCACGAGTCTTCAGGAAGCCGGCGACACGTGGAGTGTGTTTGATGTCTTTTCATGTGTTTTTCTTTTTTTTAAGGGAGAGAGTTCGTGTAATAGTGTGGAAGTATGGGGCGTAGCACGAAACCTAGTGGGCCAATCATTTTGGGCCCATTCCCGTAATGCCGTTTCTTTTAAAGCAATTTTGGTGTTCTTTTCGCGCTGTGTATTTTAGGGAGAGGGTTTTGAACCTTGCAGAAAGTGGAAGGCGTTCCATGCAATTTGTAAACCAATCATGTGATAGTTTGTTGTGGTTTGGTGATGCAAAATGTGGGCCAGGCTCCTAGGCCTTTAATACCGGGCTCCGGAGTCTGCAAAAATTGTTCTGAGCTAGATTTAGATCCCTTCCATCTTCGGTGATGTTCACTTAGCCAGTTCCATGTCGTTCGCCTCGCTGCTCAATCTGTTGCAGATATGTAAATTCCTTTGTAAAGCTTCAGTTTACCTTCCCTTAAGTCAAGTGTTGCCTGATCTCGTCTGTTATACCGTCTCGGAGGGTGCGGAACCTTTAACGAACCTCAAATTTTAACTCCCTTATACAGGGGTTAGCGAAACATCAGCTCTAAACAAAGAGGAAAACAAATGCTTTAAAATAAACAAGCCGTAGTATTTATACCAGAAGCATATAACTTTGACAGCAAAGTGTGAGCGCAGGAAAAATTTACACCTTCAAAAGACTTCGATCAGTCCATGTGCGAAAAGCACTCCAGCGCATTGTTGCAAATGCCCGCGACGCAGGCCCTCAGCACTTGAATTTATATCTGGCTGTCTGGCAATCACAAGCAGTTTTTTAGTCAGCGCGCATGCTATTACCTTACAGGCTAAGTAAATTCAATAAAACAGGTCTATGAGCAGACGCCAAATAAGGTCCAATTCAAACACTAGGCTTTCCCAGATAGAAACGGGAGCTGAGCTTCGCTGAAGCTCTGCTAGCTTATAAAGACAGTCAACAATGACAGCTTAAACCCGTTACTAGTCACTGTTATAGGGCAAAACATTCAACATTTCCGTCGCCAAACGGTGTCCAAATAACTGCCGGACTAAAAGAAAGTGAACGCAACTCACAAACTTTACTGAAGTAGTTGAACTTGTTGTGCACTGCCTAATTTTTCATAATTCGATGACATCAGTCGTGCATGAATGTGACATCATTTATTGATTGATTGATCGATCATTCGATTGGTTTGTTGATTGATTGGCTGGTTGATTTATGTATTTATTATTAGTACCGATTGATTGATTGATTGATTGATTGATTGATTGATTGATTGATTGATTGATTGATTGATTTTATGGTCGCCAAATATTTGGGAAGACTCCATTTAATGCACATAAAAACATCAGTCATCGAAAGGGAATGCAACCACGAAACAACACAAACTGTCGCATTCATCCATACACCATCCGCCTCCGCTACGCAGAGTGAATTAGGGGGAGTCAAGTGCACTTTACACTTGAATGCGCTCTCTTTTCGTGACGAGGTTAAAGCAATGCTGCCACGGCTTCGACAGCGCGAGAGCAAAAAAAAATAAATAAGCCAAGCGCGAAACGAACCAGTGGCGCGCTTCTTCGGTGCACAGCAGGCGCTGACACGAGCATCGGCTGTGCGCGCATACTTCCTCCGGCAGCCACTGTCGGAGCAACCCCACCTCCGCAGACATCTCCCCGACGCCAGTACGCTGTCGCCTTCCAATTCGCCGCTAACAAGCTGCGCAAAAAGCCATCGGCTTTTCGCAACACTGGTCGCGCGCGTCGCTACCGCCGCGACTCTCGCGCGCACACGAGAGCGACGCCGGCGCAGCGCCAAGCGGAACCAAACACGCAAATCAGGAACGAACCACCCCCGCGGCTTCTACTTTTTTTATCTCCTACTTCTAGTACAAATCAAAGCAAGCTGTACATAGGAGAACTGCGAGGGGAAAAAAGAAATGGGAGGCAGGGGCGGGGAAAAACAATCTGCGCTGTGCAAAAAAACAGGCCGCGGGAGCAGCGACTTTAGCTCCGCAACGGCGCCGAGGACCCCGGTGCTTGGAAGGGGACTGTTCGATCTTTCCTCCCTTTCCCTCGTCCTCCCTCTCCCATCACTGCCAAGTGGGGGCTCCCCGTGCACCGCTCTCGCGAGGCGCCCTTCCCCCGCCAGTGGCAGGATCCCGGTTTGATTGCTTTCAATTATCCGACAGCTGTAACCGGCAGGACCTCCCCGGTCCCGCCGGCTCTGCCTCACCCTGTCCCAAACACAGCCGCCGCTGGCGAGGGTACCGAGAACACGAGAACCGACGCGAGCGCGATCAAAGGGAAGAAGAGCTCCCCCTATGCACGCACCGCCCCCTCGCACCGCAAACGTGCGCGCGAGCGCGGTGCGAGTCCCGCAGTGCACGTGTACATCGAGAGCAACGCGCGCCGTCCTGGAGATGCGCGCGGCAAGCACTCACGGAGCGGCCGTCCTGGGTTTTGCACTTTACTTGTCCACCACCTTTCGTCGTTTAGCTGAGTGAGCCGTGCTTACGTGCTTCCATTTAGAATTGGGAAACTCAAATTCGCTTAGTAATTTCTCAGTAATTGCTCAGTAATTGCTCTGTAAATAGATCAGTAATTGTTATGGGGCCGCATTCAAAGAGTAGGCGGGATTTGCCTGCGAGCTGCTCTGTGCTTCAGGTTTCTGTGCAGCTACCGGTTCCGATGCCCTGCTTTGTCTGCGTACGCCGCCCGCTTCTTAAGTGCAAGCGGCGGATGTCGTACCAGCATTGCTGCAGGTACCACAATCACCACGGCTTCCGATTCCTCTGCTACTACTACCAACGCAGCTACGAATACATTCGACTGCGCTAAGAGACGCGGACAAAAATAAGACGGAAGTAGACTGGACTCGCGAAATCCACTTCCGTCTTCCTGTTGCCTGCTGTCAGTGCTGAACTGTTTTGTCGGCATGCATCTGCGCGAACTAGTCCAGTTTTTTGCCCCCCCCCCCATACTGCAGTTATTACTACTGCTACTACTACCAATGCTATAACAACGAGTGCTACAACTGATACAGCTACTACCAAAACTGCATCGAGTATAGTTCACGTTCCCAGTAGTGCTGCTGCTTCCAGGCCTACTACTTCAACTACTGTTCCTAATAGCGCTTGCTACCGCTGTGAGGTGGCTGTTGTACTCCTAATAATACCATGCGGCATATACCTAGTTGCCCTGTCGCTATTATCACTGCTCTCTGACCTATATTACTGACATACGACCAACTGATGCTCCCACTATTTTGCTACATCACTGAGCCTACTACTACTACTACTTCTGCTGCTTCTGCAAATCTGCAAATCATTACTACCTGTTACTACTGACTGTAATGGATTCTGTTACTATTACGGTGCAACTGCTCTTAGAGAAAGGTCCTCCAGTTATCACTATATCAACACCCTAAACAATTATCATTAATAATAATACAACTGCTACTATTACTGGAGCTACTTTTGAGGCCACAGCTAGTATAACCACGATATTCCATCGTGGCCACCGATACTTCTATTATTCACCTGTTTCTGCGCACTAATGGCCAAAATTCAATATACATCTCCAATACAGTTATCCATATCTCTTAATATACTGTTTGGCACTTTGCTGAAACCTTGAGGATCGTTGCAAATAGAAATTCACTGCCGTGGCTACCAGCAACAAATAAACCCAACAGAAGGATGACTGCAATAACCAGAAAAACTTTCTCCATTAAACAGCACCTGCTGTACGATTTCATTCTAAAGCAGCGTTGTGAAGCACACTGGTCGTTAACTAACACAACATGCAGTGACAGTATGAAACGTACTAGGGTTTCCACACAGTAGTTTCCTACAGAACTTGTGGGGAGCACGTACTGGTGAATTCTTCTGCATTCTTGCAGCCTTGCAAAAACTAAACTTCACAAAACAAATGGCGCGGACAAATTTAACTCTATTTAACTGGCGGCAACAGGGAATCAATGATTGCGACCTTTCGACAAACACTCGAGAGTGAGCAAGAATAAAGTGCAAGTGAGATGAAACCAGCCAACACAGCAAAAAACAAAAGAGACAAACACGGGAGAGAATTACCGCGAAGTACAAATGCTTCTTTCGGTCCATCATAATTGGCTACTTTAAAGGAAGTGGTTCTCTAACAAAGGCAAAAAATTAAAAGAAAGGAAGAGTTAGAATAACGAAACGAATACAATGCTTTGATTTGTTTTTGCTATATACAAATTCCCATTGCCCGCCAAATTATTTTTAACTGCTTGCAATGGGCCTGCTATAGAGTATACTAGTACTTTTTAACAATGCTTCTCGATGATTCGCGCCTTTCAAGTTTAATGACGACCTCAAGTATTCAGTGTCAATCTCAATACGCTCATCCCGTAATAATGCAGCGACCTCTCTTAACAGCGTTAAATAAATAAAAATTCCTTTTCGCTATTGAACTAAGCAAATAAATCAAAGCGAGAAAGAACTAACAAACAAAGAGACAGAGGCATCTTTGGAAAGGAAAAAAAAGCAAGGAAAGAAGCGAGGAGTTTTATACGCAAACGCTGCCCGAGGCGCCGAGCAGATGAAAGCAGCGAGGTTGCGAGTCGGCAGCATTGAAATGGTCGCACTGCCTTTGCAATGGAGCGCGTGACGGCGACGGAGACTATTTAAGCCGTTTTAATAACAATAGGAGAGGAGGGGGACAGTGGACCGCGCTTTCTCGATTCCTCGCCCTGCCTTCCTTTCTCCTCCTTCCTCTTTCCTCCTTTTCAGAGGCCTTCTTCTCTCTCCTCCCCCGCGCATCTGCCCTCTCCGCCAATTATCGGGAAGCCCGGACGTCGAGCGCAGTGCTCCCGCTGATCGCTTCCTAATGGCCCGCTCTAAAAGGACGATCCGCCGCCGTTGGCCTCTGCGCGCCGGTTGCGAGCGCGCTCTTTCTCAAAACGCCCTCGTTATTCTCATCTCGCCAAACCTCTCCTCCGCTTACTCTCTTCTTCTTTCCTCTTTCGAAGAGGAGATTGTCCCTCCAGAACTCCTCATTTAGCGCTGCCGCGTGTGGCCGGTGGCTTAAGCAAGGTTACTATATTTTAACGAGCTGAGTGCGTCTGCCCGCTCCTATAGTGCGACAGTTTTTCTGCCGAGGGGGGGGGGGGGGGGGGGGCGTTTAGCACAGGCGGCGCATGCGCCGTTTCTTTTCCTCTCGTTATTTTTTTTCTTTGCGTACTGCCGCTGCGGCTATTTAATTCGCTCGTTAGGCCCGCTACCATGGTTAACATCACAGACATAAGGCACAGCTTTCCGCGCCCTGAGGTGAAGGTCTAGGATTGGTTCATTTATGTTTACCTTTTCGCTTTCATTGTGAGTCAGTAGTCGCTACTATTATGAGGATGGTACAAAGAAGCTCATTAAAATCCCTGTCACTCGAGGTATAGAAGGTAGGACAAGCAGCGCGAACAGTCATTTCCAGTGATTTGTAAAGTCTGCTGCTCTGTAAAGAGACCCTTATAGAGGAGAAGCCTCTTCCTAATTTCCTGGACGGCCAACGGCGAAAGTAATATGCATGAACCGCGCAAACCCTGTGCCCCGGTAAAGTGTCAATCCAATTCTAATTTTCTTTTAACGTGAGAGCGTAAAGGAGCCTCGTGAGGCGGAAAAGCCGGAGTTGTCGTCGCCGGCGTCCTTACATTATAAGGCTACCGCTGCTGCCGCGGCTCCGACGCGTCGTTAGTGAGGGAAAAACCTTGCGCAATCTTTCCCTCTCTCGCAGAGACCACTGGGAGCGCTATGAGTGAGTGTGACGTCATCGTTCGAACTTGGGCAAATGGTGCCGAAAGTTTGCGCATGAAGGTCACTATAAGGAAATGCAGAGCGATGCTGTCATGTGGTTTGTAAGAAGAGCGGGCGTTTGCTTGCTCCTGAGACACGTGAATGATGGAGCCGGTAACGTCTACCAGGGCGGGGCTTTCTTCTGTCTGCGAAATCTCTGAGCTCTGATGTGCCTTATGCATCGATAGGTGCTCGACCACGACGGAATGCTACAGCGTTTCACTCTTAAGACGGAGCTTAAGCGTCCCCTTAGCTTTCTCTGCGTGCGTGCGTGTGCCTGTGCGTGTGCGTGCGTGCGTGCGTGCGTGCGTGCGTGCGTGTGTGCGTGTGCCTGTGCGTGTGCGTGTGTGTGCGTGCGTGCGTGCGTGTGTGTGTGTGTGTGTGTGTGTGTGTGTGTGTGTGTGTGTGTGTGTGTGTGTGTGTGTGTGTGTGTGTGTGTGTGTGTGTGTGTGTGTGTGTGTGTGTGTGTGTGTGTGTGTGTGTGTGTGTGTGTGTGTGTGTGTGTGTGTGTGTGTGTGTGTGTGTGTGTGTTTTGTGGGGTTTTAACGTCCAGAAACGACTCAAGCTATAAAAGACACCATAGTAAAGGACTCCGCATTAATTTAGACCACCTGGGTCTTTCATTTAGACCACACGGGCATTTGTGTATTTCGCCACTATCAAAATACGGCCACCGCGCCTGGAATCAATCCCGCGACCTGTTTATTCGCAGTCGAACTCCAAAACCACTAAACCAACGCCGCGGTTTTATTCTGTTTTTAGTATTTTCGTCATTGATAACCAGCCCAGGCAAATACTGTCTTCACCAACGCTACGGTTGGCCACGCTGAGAGGCGGATAATAGGCACTAAATAGACTAGGCCGAATAGAGCAGCTGTGCCTGTAATATATCACCTTGGTCTGTTGGGCCATAAAGGAAGAGAAGCAGCTTGTTTGCTGAATAGTGTAAGTATGCAAAAAGCATAAGAGTGAATAACATAAAGACCCGTACAAATACCTCACCGTTTGTAACAGCCAGTCCTGTTATGTGTAATTTTTGTGTTCATTATTCTACACACATTCTCAGAGACATGCTGAGAGTAAGTAAAAGTGACATACTTGCATTCTAGGTGTAATAATGTTCTAAGTTCTTGAAGTTACTAAATAAAGTGCCATCATGCGTCTTCAAATACTAAATTTTTCCTGTTAAAGAAATTTTTCTCCCAGAAAATCTAAAAATGCCATTTACAATTCACTGATTACTCGTGGAAAGAAGTCAGTCCCTGTGTTTCCCTTTCTTTGATCAAAGAGCATCCCGCATTGCTGCGGGACTATTATATTTAGCGCCTAGAAATGTTATGTGGTTTGAGGAAATACTTCTGACATCTCAACTGCAAATTCCGTGCTGATTTTTTTAAAGCTACTGCACGCAAAAAATAACAATTAACTTAATATAGGCTTAAAACAATTAGCCTACATATAAGCTCATTTAGGCGTCATTTTTTCTCTCATTTTGTTCAGGCAAACACATAGGCCACCAGGAAACCGACAAATTGAGTTAATATCCACGTTCCCACCGCTCATTTTCTGAACGAATGCATACAGGGAAAGCTTGATAGTTTGCGTCAAGCACCAACAGATGACGTCAGACAAATATTCGGTTACCAGGTGTGCACAAGAATGTTTCAGGCTGTTTTACCAAGATGTGGTTTAGTGCCAAAAAGGCAACGTGGCCAGACATTTCCGTAGGCGTCTTTGCCATTCCTATCAGCTCTCTATTCCCTATACAGCAAAAAGAAAACACGAGGTTGAGGGGTACAGGTAGAATCAGAATAAAATAAAACTGTTGGTAACTGAGATCCATTATTTTATTCTAACTTCTCCACAGGACCTTAAAAATAGTCATAAACATGTTTTTTTTCTAGGAAAAGATTATTCAGAGAAAGCTCTTGAAGAAATGAGCTCATAGCTTTTAATACACACATTGAGAGTGTACATATTTGGTTTGGCGTGCCCCTACAATGTTCCCTATTACGTTGCTTTTATACATGCATGCAGCCAGTGGCCCGAGCTGAGAGGTATAGCTAAACGCGCCGCCTTCTGGCGCTCCCTTCTACTGCAAATCTCCAGTAGCAAACCAGCAACAAGGCTAACTAAAACTTTTTTTCGCATTGCCGTTAACAACAGAGCTACTAGTCACTTCGGAATGAAACATGAGCACCGCCTATGAATAACAACCAAAATATTTTACCTGCGCACTTTCAACTACAGTTTACAACTAGTCTGATTCACGTTTATCGATAAAGGTTTTCCCGGATGACCTGTTTATAAACCGGTTGGCAGGGAATACGTCGCTGCAAAGTAGCAAAGTGCAGCATACGTGTGTTCGCGTTTCATTCCGGACTGAATGCACGTACGTGAACATCCTGTTCGAACGACCCGGCGGGCTCACATGTCATCCTACCGCATTTTCTCCCACGCCTTCTTCTTCCTACCTCGAGCCCATAGCCTCGGTGATTTGCATCCAGCCAACTTATTTCTACTTAACCTCCCTGCGTATAAAAGCTGTGCGTTTTGCCCCCGAAGAAACAGTTTAGAGCCAGCGCTGTGTTAGTGCTTTCCGCCCCTGTTCCCTCTGTGTGTCTACTTTGGCCCGGAGCCGTTGCGCTGTTATTCTCTGAATATGCCCCTGTATGGCTTCTATTTTACCCCTTTTGCGAAGTGCTGGGAAATTATTTTTGTGCATTAGACGACAGCTATCTGTAAGCAGAACCACGGAGTAGCCTTCACGCGTTCATTAAACATCGATATATAGTGATATCATCAATTGATACCATTTATTTTCTGCATTCGTGTTCAGTGTCGTATATTACGTTCTCATCAGTCCACCAAGAGGAAAGAGGAAAACCTCAAATTTTTGGACACTAGGCGCATACCTCAGCCTTTCGGCCGTTCTCGTGACATCGGGCACCAGATTTCTTTTCATGAATCTTCTTTCCACTTTCACCGAACTTTGTTGCGTTGCCGTTACCTTATTACATTCCTTATACTTTACATATTCGCACAAACGTGACGTTAGCATCCTTCAATGCATCCTGAAAACGCAACGTGTTGCACTGTCAGATGCCTCGGCGTACTTCAATGTAAAACGCCTCAGTTACAAAACGCCCTCCAATAGCTTTCGACCTGTAAGGCGAGACGAAAGAGACGCAATTTAGCTCTCCGCATCATTTCAAACTTTTTTTTTCCTCTTCTTGACTCTATCCTTTGACTATCGTCAAATCGGCACGACTGCTACAGTAAAGCGCCGTTAAAATATGCGCGGAATCAAAACCCCCTCGCGTCCCACTCGTTTCCTACGTCTTTACACGTCGTGGAGAGAAAGTCAATCTTTTACGGCACAAGGTACACCCGGAGAAACGGCGAAACTGAAGCCTAAAAAGAGGGAGCACGAAAAGTAGAAACGAAGAGGGAGAAAAAGTAAAAACGAAGCAGGCAATAAGGGAAGCACGTTACCCGCCATAAGTCACCACAAGTCGCCCGTTTAGCGCACGCTCGACTGCATTCAAACCGGTTTTCGCTCTCCAAGGGGGTCTGAATGTCCTTTTTCTCCCATGGTGCGGAGTCGACATAAATATTCCAAGTAGGACTGCTGCGCAACCAGCGGTGCTTAAGAAGAAGAGGGTGGAGCATAGGAAGTGAGCAGATGCCAGGAAAAATATGGAAAGAAGTAATGGAGTCGCGGCAGAAGGGGAGAACGTTGGGTTACCTGAAGAGCGAATGAAGAGAAGAACCAAAGAAGAAAAGAAAAGCAAAAGACACCTTAGTACAGAAAAAAAAAGTTGAAAGCGAAAAAAGAGAGAAATAGAAGTGGGAGGGGGGAAGAGGAAATCGCCGACAGGGGCCCGTGCAGCGTAATTTAATCCTCCAGGGTGAAATATGAGCTAATGCCACTCTTTCAACGTTTCCATTTCGCTCTTGTCGGCTGGGTTCCTTGCTTTCATAAGCTCCCAAACCGTGTACCTTTGCGTGTCTCCGTGTCCTGATTCAATTTGCAAGGGCCCAGTCCGCTCTAGCATATCTTCATCCAGTTCCCTTTCCCTCACTGTCTGTCTTTCTTCACTATCGCCATCCCTTCCAGCACACCTGGCATACAGTCGAAAATTGAGCTTTATCTTTCTCGCCTCATCTCTCCATCTTTTTCGCCTTTCTTTCGTCTCTTCACTGGGCCTGTATAAAAAGGCCCAGCGTGTATTCGCGCGCATGCCCAGCGTTCATCTGCTGATGAGTTCTGCTTATATATTGCAAGCTTATTTGCGCTGTTTATACGCATTCTTATTGCCAAGAGCGTCTGATGCAGGCGATTTTATTATTTCACTTTATTTTTCTTCCTCAGGAGTACTTAAGATAAATAAAAATAAATAAAAAAGAATTCAGGGCAGGAGTGAACCGGCGGGGAGCATGAAGCCCGAACTGCGCGAAATTACAAAACAAAAGTGGCATTTATGCACGAACGGTAGAGGCGCTATTTCTTTTTCTCCTCTATTTGCTATCCTCCTCCTCTCCCCTATCTCCTCCTCTATTTGCTATCCTCAACACCTAAGGTGCCGCGTTTTAAAGCCTCCTTCCGGAGCCTATTGCTTCACGTTACTGTGCCTTGCAGTGGGAACACACGTCCGTTGTCAAGAGTAAGTACTCCGTATATTTCGTCATCGAAATCGACTCCGGAACTTGGTCAGCATACCCTGCCTCTAAAAAGGACTGCGCTAGAGGACAGCTTTTGAATGTCACATAGGCTTATTCGTGTTGAGTGTGCCCGCCTGGTAACAGCGATTTTAAAGAGCTTGAGATATATCATGAATCAGGCCCCGGTATGGCGACTGCTGCACAGACTATGAGCCAAACCAGTGCGCATGCGTACGGCGGCTTCTGAGGCTTGCGCGCATGCGCTGTAGTCCTGCAGCAGCCAAAGCTCTGCACAGGGTTCGGATGGGTCACCGTCAGGAGCTCCGAGTTTACAAGCAAACGCTGCTCAAGTCATGCGCTGATTGCAGAAACAATAATTGCAGGTAATAACAGTAAAAAAACAAACAAACTTGGGAGCCTTCTTAACCACATTCCTAAAGAATAAAATGCGATAGTATTTATTCTAATGTTCTCTAATGTCTAATGAGGGTCTAATGAGTTTCAAGCGCGGCTACCACCCCGGTGCGGCTTATAAAACCCAGGATGCTCTTTCCAAGCTCCGGTAAGTCTCACGCGCAGCGCCACGGTGGACACGTGGCAAGTGCATTGAATTTGGCAACAGTGCAAAGTTTGCTCACAATCCGATGGGCAGGTTGCCACCTTTCCCTGTGGGCAGGTTGGGACGACGTCACAAGGTTGCGTGACCAAACAGAAAATTTTATGGGGAATTTCAAGTTTCACGGTGTTCCGATTGGTCAGTTGGGGTCACGTGACCCTGATAACATTGTCAGAGAATCGACCAATCAGAAAATTTGGTTATCGAGAAGCCGGAAATTTTTTTCCGAGGTGACAGCCTCAATGCTGTCGCATTAATAAGTTTTATAACAAGATAGGAAGAAAGAATGAAAGCATGCGAAGAAATGATGGTGGAGAACGGTGTAGTGCCAGCAATCAACAACGCAGCGGGGAAGAAATGCGCCGGGAGCGATACCTCCGCAGAAATAAACGACCCTGCTACCGCCAGCTGGCAGCACGCGCGAGGACGCGTTAAGCGCGTGCCGTTTTCAGCGCGGGATGACAGAAGACCCACCCGCAATGCGAGGAGCCATGCCCGCGAGAAATACGGCCATGAACGCCTTTCTCTTCCGAGCTTCCCTTTCAAAACGGGAGTTTTCCCGCCACGCACGACAGCCGGGAAAAAGCGAAATAAAGGACAAAATAAATCAATAAACACATTCTGAACGTTCTGTGTTCTGATCGCTCTTCTCTCCTTTTCCCGCTATGCGTGTGAGCGCATTTGCAAGCGCGTAAATCCACGACGTCTCAGGTGCTCGCACTTTATATATGCGTGGAACGTACCTGTATATAGTGCACCGGGCAAGTTTGAGCAGAGTCGCACGCCGGCATTCACGCATGGCAGCGCGGAGATTAAAATGAAACCGGGAGACATTTATTAAGGTGGAGCCGGGCTCGGTCTCAATGCTAATTACGCTTTCGCGCACTCTCGCTTCTCTCTCTCTCTCTCTCTCTATCTCTCTCTCTCTCTCTCCTGACGTCGCGTCGGAGTGTGGGAGCGCCTGTCGTCAGAAGCGTTCTAGTGCCGCCGCGGTGTGAGCAAAGCGAAACATCTTTTCTTTCTCTCGCTCTTTCAACGCTTGTGTTTTTCACTTGTTTACATTTTTCCAGGACGCGCTCGGAAACCTCCGAGGCAGCCGACCAATGCCAGCGAAACGAAGTAACAACTTACTTTCTCTCTAAATAATACGATTCACGTCGTGGCGTTCAGGCGTTTATCCCGAGAGAAAGCGCTGCACCAGCGCGCTCTGCCCAGCGAAGCATACTAAGACTGCATACGTATGCGAAATTTGAGCGGTAGTGTTTCCATATTTTCGCATTTCTTTAATAATGATAATAATAATTGGTTTTGGGGGAAAGGAAATGGCGAAGTATCTGTCTCATATATCGTTGGACACCTGAAGCGCGCCGTAAGGGAAGGGATAAGGAGGGAGTGAAATAATAAAGGAAGAAGGAGGTGTCGTAGTGGAGGGCTCCGGAATAATTTCGACCACCTGGGGATCTTAATAATAATAATAATTGGTTTTTTTGGGGGGAAAGGAAATGGCGCAGTATCTGTCTCATCTATCGTTGGACACCTGAACCGCGCCATAAAGGAAGGGATAAAGGAGGGAGTGAAATAAGAAAGGAAGAGAGGGGTGCCGTAGTGGAGGGCTCCGGAATAATTTCGACCACCTGGGGATCTTTAACGTGCACTGACATCGCACAGCACAGGGGCGCCTTACCGTTTTTCCTCCATAGAAACGCAGCCGCCGCGGTCGGGTTCGAACCCGGGAACTCCGGATCAGTAGTCGAGCGCCCTAACCACTGAGCCACCGCGGCGGGGCTGGGGATCTTTTCGAAAGTTGTATTCTTCGCACAAGGAGGACCGCCCCTTGGACACCCTGGTCGGTTTGAGCGGGGCTCGTCAAAGACTGTAAAATCTAAAAGAAAAATGCGAGGCGCTAAAAACGGTCTTTGCAGGAGCATTTTTGCGTGCGTTGTCCAATGTCCGGCGATTTTTGTTTGCCAGGAATGATCCGCACTGCGGCGTCCAAGTCCTTTCTGAATGATGGTCAGAGTTAAGGGCTGTCGTACACTCTAAACACGAGTACGCCTCTATGAGAGTAAGAAGAGGGTAAGCCTTCTTTTAGCTCACACCATTTTATGAAAGGGAGTGCGTTAGAGGACATCTTACTCCCTTTTTACTTATTTCTGTTTAGAATGTAGCTGTATAAATGGCTTTGCGCTTTAGCCATTCATAAAGGAGAAAATAACGCTGTGCAAATATTCCTGCTCTTAAGTGGAAAAGAATGCACTGCTCAGAGTGGCATGCTAGCTTTCCCTGTTCGGCTCAGACCTCCTCTGCCCATCTGTATACCCAACCCGGAACCCGTGACGGCTGCTCAGTGTCATTTGCATAGTTTGCTCGTGGGTTAATAATAATAAAAATAATAATAATTGGTTTTTGGGGAAAGGAAATGGCACAGTATCTGTCTCATATATCTTTGGACACCTGAACCGCGCCGTAAGGGAAGGGATAAAGGAGGGAGTGAAAGAAGAAAGGAAGAAGTGTGTTAGCTGCTGCGTTCCCAGCGGCGTTGTTTCCGTTTGCTCGAGAGGTAGGCCACAATGTGTTCTGGCACAACGACGAGCAGAATCGTGTTCTCGACACAGTAAAAACTAATACAGTTCGTACTAACGGTCAACTACAAATCTATAATTACAGCTTGAGTCTTAATTGGTTGACAAGCACCAACTGCAAGTTCTGACTTCCGCCAGCGCTGGCATTACTATGCCGGAAGAGTCTTCTTTATACATAAAAAAAGCCAGTGTGTGTGTGAAAATTGCTGGCAGTGTTCTCCGAAACACGCTCTATATTGAACTTTCGAGCTCAAAGACGGTAGCATCATTTAACGAACCATGGACAAATCGAAAGCGAAAGACCTTTAATAGAAGGAACACAAAAAGGATTACCCAGAAAAGGTAAAGATAGCAAAAGCCGTGAGAAAGTTCTAATGCCGGAAGTGTCTTTAAGCAAGAAATTGGCTATATTTCGAAGCGAATACTTTGGAGCCGAATTTCGAAGTGTACAAAAGTGCCTTTAGAATCAGGGGGTCAGGTTCCAGAAATAAATACCGACGTATGAGATAAGGGGCCTTTAATAGAGATGCACTGGATACTTCAGGACCCCTGCATGATGCCAACTTAGTTATGGATGTTGTTTTTTTTTTTGCTTTAGATGCGCTGCGCGTGAGCGTCAAAGGAGTGGTCACAGTGTCGAGCGTCGGGAATTTTACTTGGGACGCCGAAAATTAAGTGAGATAAGACACCTTTATCGCCCACACACTTGTTCCTTTCCTTTGGGATTTTGAGTCGGCATGGTCAGAAAGTGCGCCGACTCCCCCCCAAACTGAAAAGCTTGAATGATTCCAGCGGCAGTCTTACGAAAAGCACGTGGGTGTAGACACACATTTGATTGTCATGATGATGATTATTATTATTAATTTTTATGGCGCACAGGCATCTTTAGCCAAAGAGCACCATGGCACAAAATTATTCACCTACACAAGAGGGTTCAGAGACCCATTTCCGAAACATTTCACGCCAGACAAGCCGAGCATCAGGCCTGGGGAAAGCTTGCACCCATTGCACCACCGGTAGGGACCCGGTCGCACAGGGTATCGAACCCCGCACCTCACGCATGAGAGGCACGTTGCTCAAATGACTAGGACACCTGTGGGACAAAGATAACCATTTGCTGACAGAAAACAGTTTTGAACATCTTAGGTGCGCTTCCACGCTATATACGAAAATATTCGGTCGGCAAGAACTGAGCCCATGCTGCTCGTCATTAGTCTTAAATGGTCTGAGATGTCGTCAACAGCTCGCGATTTGTGGATGCTAAAGGAGATGTACCAGCGATATCATTGCGCACATGGGCACGTACACATAATTAGTAAAGGGATCGCAACGGTTACACGGAGATAATTAACAAGTACCACAAATAAAGTGAACCCGACAGCGAGAAAGTTCTAAGCTTCAGGTTCCCTCCAGACGTAGCTGGAATTAATTATTATAGACGCAAACACCAATGGTTAAGATCATTGTTTGCATGACGTTCTTCGAGTCGGCGATTCTTTTCGCTATCTCGCTTTGGCCGAATCACGGCAATCACTCTACGGATGCAAACAATGCTAAGTCATGCAAAAAGCCATGCTTTTATTCTATTGTCTACTCGACCTAATGGAAAGAAAGGAAGAGAGAGAGAAAGAAAGAAATTAAGAAAGAGAGAAAAATAAAAAAGCAAGAAAGAAGGAAGGAAAGAAAGAAAGAGAGAAAGAAAGAAAGGAAGAAAGAGAGAAAAAGAAATCAAGAAAGAAGGAAGGAAAGAAAGAAAGAAAGAGAGAAAGAAAGAAAAAGAAGGAAGGAAGGAAAGAAAGAAAGAAAGAAAGGAAGAAAGAAAGGAAGGAATGAAGGAAGGAAGGAAGAGGAAGAAAGAAAGAGAAAGGAAAAGAAAGAAAGAAAAAGAAAGAATGAGAGAAAGAAAGAAAGAAAGAAGGAAGGAAAGAAGGAAAGAAAGAAAGAAAGAAAGGAAGGAAAGAAAGAAAGAAGGAAGGAAAGAAGGAAAGAAAGAGAAAGAGAAAGGAAGAAAAGAAAGGAAAGAAAGTAAGGAAGAAAGGGGAAGAAAGGGAAAGAAGGAGAAAGAAAGAAGGAAGGAAGGAAAGAAAAAAGAAAGAAAGAAAGGAATCAAGGAAGGAAGGAAGGAAGGAAGGGAGGAAGAGAAAGAGAACGAAACAGAAAGAAAGAAAGAAAGAAAGAAAGAAAGAAAGAAAGAAAGAAAGAAAGAAAGAAAGAAAGAAAGAAAGAAAGAAAGAAAGAAAGAAAGAAAGAAAGAAAGGAATGAAGAAAAAGATCCCTTGGGCCCCGTCGTCCTAACCGTAAGGGTGCTTCTCCGCAGAGCGGGAATGCGTGACGGGAAAGAGGGAGTCGATTCGGGAGTCTATTGATTTATGGCCGGGCACCTGGGCTCGTCACGGACAGCGTTCTGTTTACGCGCGTCGCCAACAGGTGTCTCCTCGGCGCGCCCGGCGCTAGTTTGTCTCCTGTCGGTGGCCGCCAATCGGATTAGTGCGCGGCGTCCGGACGCGGCGGCCTCTCGCGTTGCCGCCATCCTCCTCTCCCCCTCGCCATCTCCGTGTACGTGCGTGCGTGCTCGTCCGCAGCGGGTGAGCGCTCTCCGGCGGCGGGAAGCACACGCTCCATCGACGTTGCCGGCCGGTCGAGAGATGTGCAGTGATCAAGTGCCGTGGAGTGGAAGTCGGCCGAGATTAGGACACGGCGTGTGGCGCGGTCGTCCAGCCCAGCTTTGTGATCACCGCCAGGGGAGCAATTGAAAAGGAGAGGAACTCCCGCTGGCTGCGGTGAAAGCCGGGAGCAGTTCGGCCGGAGCGCAACGGCTCGGTCGAAAATAGAATCGCTTGTTATCGACAACTGGCGAGGGGACGCGGAATTTTATACGCGTTTGTTTCGTGAAATATACCGCGGAGGATATGTTTCTTGTAGTCTTAGAGCTTGTTACAGCGCCGTACAAAGCTGTTAAGCTCTTAAATATATATTTTTTTCCTGGTAGGCGGGAGTCTTTATTATTATTAAATGACTCCAGCTTTTTTGCAGTCTGTTAGCCCCTCTCAAGCATAATCGTATTTCGCAGGCATAGTATTTACTTTTATTTATCTAAAATACCTTACAAGGCCCAAAGGGCATTGAGTTATAGGGACCAAAGAAAAGATATAAGTACAAAGGGTATAAATACAGAAACAGAATGCAAAAATGTAACACAAAAAGAAAAAGGTAAAGGTTGGGGCATGGTAGAACTCAAAGGCAAAAATACACAGGGTGTGTCTACTAAGGCCTCACGCAATTTTTAAAAATAGGCTTCTTGAGTTTAAAAAAGCGCTTTTTTCGGCATAGCATTGTCAACGGTGCAGTACATCGAAATACGGCTAATGCATGCTAACTATAAGCTAATATTGAATAGTTAACTTTTTAAACTAACACTGTTAGGATCCTTAATTATTCACAGCTGTGTAACCCAACGTAAGCAATATCCAAACCAGATTATAGAATTTCGAAAATGCAGTTACCCTCGACGCTGTGCCGAACAAATTTTGGCTACATTGAGCCAAAATACATGCGCTTTCGAGAAGCTTGCAGGCAAAGCAACCTCTCCAGTGAACGTTACTTGCCGAAATAGCCAAAATTTATTGGGCCACAGCGCCGAGGGTAACCGCATTTTCGAAATTCTAAAAACTGGCAAGGATATTACTTATGGTGGGCCACATGTATATCATTAATTAAAAAGCCTAACTGTAATGGTTAAAAAGTTAACTATTCAATATTAGTTAACCAACCTGATAGTTAGCACGTCTTAGCCGTATTTCTATATACTTCACAGATGACACTGATATATGCAGGAAAAACCGTTCTTCAATCTAGTCGGTGATCCTTTTCGCTACCTCGCTTTGGCCGAATCACGGCAAACACTCTACGGATGCAAACAATGCTAAGCCATGCAAAAAGCACGTGCTTTACTTCTATCGTCTGCTAGATCTAATGAGAGAAAGAAAAGAAAGAAAGAAAGGAAGAAAAAGGAAGGAAGAAATGAAGAAAGAAAGAAGGAAAGAAAGAAGGAAGGAAAGAAAAAAAGAAAGAAAGCAGGAAAGAAGGAAGGAAAGAAAGAAGGAAAGAAAGAAAGAAAGAAGGAAGGAAAGAAAAAAAGAAAGGAAGAAAAAGAAAGAAAGGAAGAAAGAAAGAAAGAAGGACAGAAAGAAATGAAGAAAGAAAGGAAGAAAGAAAGAAAGAGTTATAATACGCAGAAGCCTTGCTCGGACTAGGCTCCCTATAACAGGAGAAATGGGAGCAAGCAGGGTTAAATGGGCATGCCCACACCATGTGGTACAGGTCCGAGAACGCGTAACCACTCCGAGAATGCTGGCACTCCCAGTTAAAAGCCCCCTACCCCCTCCCTTTCTCCTCACCTACCCTAGAGAGCTGGGAGTCTGGCCTGCTCGGCAGCTCTACGTTAAAGAGAGCCAAAGAGCCCTCTTCGATAGGGCCCGAACTGCCACGAAATCGACAGGGGTCCCGGACTAGGGACCTCTCCTAGGTCTTCTAGACCTAGGAGAAAACCTAGTGGAGAGATCTCCTAGCCCTTTCCACTCTCTCCTGTAAATGGCCTTTAATAAATGTTTTTTACCACCACCACCGCCACCTATTAAACGTTTTCGCTTTAAAATACGCATTCCGTAGGTTAGCGTCCTTGAAATGCGAGTCGGTCGTGAATTCTAGTAGTCACATGCCACATCAAAATTATTTTCGGAAGCCGTGCTGGTCATTAAAATGGTAAGGAATTGGGTTAGGGGTCACAGTAAATGTGAGAAGCAGAAAACTTCGGCAGAGATGCTTGAGATTGCTTACGTGTGGGAAAGCGAAAGCATTACTGTTCCTGGGAGCATTGACACCGACCCAAACACACACCACCCACTCCACCCACGCAGATGCACGCGCGTATGACACCACCTGAGCAGCTGTGCGACGAATGGTTGCATCACGATTTTGATACGAAAATTGTTTTTTTAGGATTATGGAGCAGTAACTGTCTCACATCTCGGTGGACACCTCAACCGCGCCTTTAGAGATGGGGTAAAGAGTCTGGGAAGGCATACAGCTGAAGGTTCATATGCCGTCGGTTCGAATCCCTGCCGCAAGCTAGCCTCCAGCTTGAGCTATATGCAACAAGAAATCGTATGACACCACCTGGAACAATGTACGACAAACGGTCGCGTCGCAACTTCGGTGTGAATATTGTCGGGAAAATGGGCGCCACATTGAGGTCGGCCATTGACGAATATATATAGACGAACGACGTGTATAGGATTGTCTGAAGTGGCAGTGCTCGGCTTGCTGTTTGCATCATACGGTCGTTTGATGACGTCAACCTATTTTTCTTGTCATTTTGGGGATTTTCTGCGTCATCTGCGAGTACACACACTAACACACACCCGCCGCCGGTTTTTCTCGTGATGGGATTAGTAAATGCTTTCGCATTAACAGTGTGTTCTAGTAACTTACCGCAGATGCATGTAAGTGAAATGGTGTGGTAGTCTTCCGGTGACTTTCTGCTTCCGTTTTTAAAGACAATGGGGATCGCTTTCGCTGATAGCAAAAGCGTTAATGGCAAAAAAAATACAAGCCTGCCGATGGGAGATCTGCGGATATGTTGATTGTTATAGTGAAGTCTTACAATATATGAAAAAATTGCGTTAAAGAACTCTTTCCTGTTCAAAAATGCTTTTGTGCAGAATTGTTGAGTATGTATATCTGCAATGAATGAATGAATGAATGAATGAATGAATGAATGATTGAATGAATGAATGAATGAATGAATGAATGAATGAATGAATGAATGAATGAATGAATGAATGAATGAATGAATGAATGAACTGTCGAAGTCTTGTTAACGAAGATTTTCAGTTGGATGGTCTATTACGTACACTGATGTCTTGGTGCCTACTGAAGCGAGGATAAGGGAATATATGTATGGCAGTGACCTTGCCCCAACAGACTACAAGGTATCCAGGAAAGATCGCGACAGAAGAAGTGAGGGAGTGTCCTTTCAATTCAAAGCGTATTTGCAACTCATAAGGTTCCCAGACGTCACTGGAGTCGAGGGCATATATTGTAAAGTTTATGCTAATAACATCAGATATATCCTTGGAGCCGTTTGTAGACTTCCCAACACTTTTGCCGTATCTTACACCATTTCAACGAAGATTCGGTGTTATCTAAAGTCATAAGGCAGATAAATTACGGCTAGGGATTTCAATTTCTCTAACACTGATTAGTGCGATTTTTCTACCCAGTCCTTTATTGCTATTGAAAGCGAAATGCTGGATCTCGTCTTTAGTTTTGATCGCATACAAGTCGTGAATGAGCCTACACAGTCCAGCTCGATTCAACGTCCATCCTGTATCTCTCTTCTTTTTTTAAGTGGAAGCATTGTGGGCAAATTCCCTTGCGGTGTTTTCGCTCGTATATCAGATCATCAGGCAATCTTATTGTCACCAGAAGATGTTTTCTTAAACTACCAAGATGATATTCAATGTTTTCTGGCCTTTTCACGAGCAGATAATAAATCCATTATTTACATGATTGACCTTCGTTACGGCAATTTTGAAGAGAATCCTTGCAGTGACTTCTGGATCGTTTTCAAGAGCATTGTTCATGAATGTAGTTAATGTTTCGTGCCGAATGCATCCAAGAAGCCCTATCACCGCAGTCCTTGGATTAGTAGAGAGACGTTGTATTTGCAGCATGGGCTAAAACGCCTGAAGAAGCGAGCAAAATCAGCTGTCCCTTGCAAAGCTGAAGTTATTGAAAAAGTGTAACGAAAATTAAAACTACAGGTAGCACTCGACACAGATATTTTGGCGCACAACTTCTGTCACTCATTAAAACATCGCCTAAAACATTTTGAATGACGGATACTCCACGTTATCGATGTCCTTGCTTGTTTTCAATAGATGGCAAATGTGTACGGGATGGCTATGCAGCCTATGTTGCCATTATTAATCACTTAAAAGCAGTTTTCGCTGCATACAATAATTATATTTTATCATTCAGCTTGTCTTTATCCCCTATCCTAGATGTAGCCATATCTGAAAATGCAGCGTTTTATTTATTGTTAACTAATGGCAGGAAACCACCCGGCCCAGATGATATCCCAAATGCTTTTTTGAATCAATACGCATAATGGGGTTCCAGGTGTTTGCGTGTGATATTTGAAAGATTCCTAGCGGGAGGCGCTTTACAGGATAACTGACGGGTTGCCAGAATTCAATCTGTAAATAAAACTGGCGACAAAAATCTCTCCAAAATTATTGCCCCATATCACTTACTTCTACTGCATTCAAACCTCTAGAACATATTATTCACAAACATGTATCTACCTTTCTCGGAGAACATAACGCATTATCACAAGTTTGATATGACTTCAGAAAAGGGTATTCAACATGTCCACAGCTAGGAGGAACAATTCCCGATTTTTCAGAAGCAATTAACGAAGGAAAACAAACTAATGAAATATTTTTGGATTTTCACAAAGCTTTCGGCATGGTTTAACACAGAAAATTTATTTAGAAATTAACAAGACAGGTGCCAATTGTTACCCTAAACGATGAACCACACAGCATTCTAGTTGAGTTGGTCGTGATTTCAATACCGCAGTATTTAAAAATGAATAAGTAACCTGCCTTTATATAAAAATGCTTTTTTTGTTTCGACAACAGCTGAGAGATGTGATGCAAAGTTTCAAAGTGGCTCAGGCTATGAGGGACGTCGTAGCGGAGGGCTCCAAATAACTTCGACCACCTGGGGTTTTTCAACGTGCACCGACATCACACAGTTCACGGGTCTCTAGCATCGAAATGCGATCGCCGTGGGATTCAGTAGTTGAACCATACTGGACCATACTGAACCATAAATCATTCTACTATGAAGAATGAGCAAAACAAAGCATTTTGGACACAATTGCACATACACACGAAAGGAATAAAAGAGGGCACGCACAGCCCTGTGCCGCTTGTGGGCAAGTGTTTCCAAAAGCATGAAGAACCATCTCGCCCAAAACATGACGCTTCTAAAATTCAGCAGTCCTGGTGAAATGAGACACGATCGAAATTTCAGTACTCATAATCATCACCAGTCACGGGCTACAGTTACGTTAGTTATCAAAGAAAATAAGATAATTTGATATAAAATAGAAAATAACCGCTGTGCAAGAAACATGGACAAGAGCGAGCGCTCGCCCTTCTTACAGTCCTGTTCTTAGTCCTGTTTTATGCGCTGCGGTAATTTCCTGTTGAATACCGCAGCGGTGACCGCAGTGGTGCTCGGCTTATTTAGGGTGAAATGCTTGGGAAATGGGTCTCTGAGCCCACCCTGAGTAGAACATAAAACCTTGTGCTATGGCGCTCTTTGGCCACAGATGCCTTTGAGCCATAAAAATTTCGGAGGACGCTTAAGCTTCGCCTTTAAGAGCAGGACGCGACAGCGTGCTGCAGCATTGCCAAGGAATCCACGGAACGCCATCGTCCTTCGGAGCGACCCCCTGCCCGGACAATTTAAGGAAAGGAAACATATCTTGGTGGACACCCGAACCGCGCCGTAAGGCAAAGAAGATGAAAATAAAATTTTTTGAGCAAAGGAAAGGATGCCTGTCTCACATATATCGGTGGACACCCGAACCGGGCCGTAAGAGAAGGAAAATGAAATGAAAATTGGTTTTAAGGAAAGGAGATGACGCCTGTCTCACAATTCTCGCTGGAAACCCGTACCGCGCAGTAAGGAAAAAATCCCCTTACGGCGCGGTTCAGGTGTCCACCGAGATGCCCAATTTTTCGCTCACGGCCAAAGACGCCGACGACACCGGCTTTTCCGCGACACGAGCTCCTTAACTCTATCGCGTTAAAATTCATCGTCATCATCAATTTCCTGTTGTATATTGCAAGTTTGTCAGAAATCCAGGTTTTACACAGGCATTTTTCACACGTAAAGGTTTCCCCGGCGTCCTGTCTTTATCGCTTCTTTTTTCCTTTGCCTTTCGCATCCACCACGACCTACTATACTGCTTGTAAAGTACTGGATTTGCATCCAGTCCCTACCCGTTCCGGTCCCTCTTCGAAAGTTTAATCTGGAGTGGACGCAAACTCTGAGAAAAAATTCTTGAGTGTTCTCGCTGAAGCTGATAACGCAAGGTTGTAGCCTATAGAATTTAACACAACGCTGTTTTAGCCGACCCAATCTCCATGACGGGATGACTCATCATCTCTCATGTTTCCTCAGCGCTATACAACCTCCTCTAATTTAGACTAGCAAAGAGGCCGCTCGTTAATAGACCCCCATCGTTAAGATCAATCTCCATTGTTAGTTAAAATAATGCTCAGGTTTAACCATCCAGTTTAAACCTTCCTGTGCGTTCTGGCTCAAATTATCCTGTTCGCGTTAATTTCTTCTCGACTGAATGCCATAGTTTTGTCAGCCTGCGCCAACAAATAAAAAAATTTCATCGGTCGCTTCTATATACATTCTAGCGCTCTGTTTCGAACAGTACCGCTATTTACAACCATAGAATAAGCCATCCCAAGAGTAACAGCATTGTTGTCGCCTCATTCAATCCACTATAGTATATGCCTGTTTAAGCACTTTACCCTTTCCATTACGCATGAAGCTGTGCACGCCGTCAAAAGGGCATCGATACGACACCGCGTTCCGAACAGACAACTCTCGCTCGACTCGCTTTCATTATGTGACGCGCACGCCGCTAAGTATAGACCACATTTTGAAATGTGCCACGCGCCGATAGGCTCTCTTTTGGGCCCGGACGACGAACTTGCATCGCACGTGGCTGGCAAGCGTACAAACACGCACAAGCCTACTGGGGCATGTGTGCTGGCCGAACGGTGCTCAGCTCCGTTTATGTGCACAATACAATAGGCTGCTGCGCGAGCTTCAATCGTATTTTTTTGTTTGCTTTGCTTCCCCTTTTTTAGATGACGGAGGCACAGTGACGTGGTGGCTGGGCTCAAAAACCGTGCTGCGCTGGGGCTCGCGTCAGCAGGCCCGCCGGCAGAGACGAGCGGGGCGAATCCGCCCGTAGGGCAGAGTGATGGCCGCGGCAGCAGCACAATGGAGCGAGCCGACCGACTGACGACGCTTGGTCGCGGCGCGCGCAGCATTTCGCCGCTAAACGTCGCGGGGGCGAATGTGCCCGTCGCACACGCGCCGTCGCTCCTGATGAGTTCAGCCCGGGGCGAGGATGGAGCTTTCGCCGATGCGTGAGAGTATGCGGCGACGAGTTGGCAGAGCACTACAGCTCTCTCTCTCTCTCTCTCTCTCTCTCTCTCTCTCTCTCTCTCTCTCTCTCTCTCTCTCTCTCTCTCTCTCTCTCTCTCTCTCTCTCTCTCTCAGTGCCATTATTTCTCTTTTTCATTTTTTTTGTGTTGGCGTTAATATGAAACGTATATATGGAAATCGAAGCTCCTTATATCCTTGTTCCTGACATTTTCTGTTCTTTCTTTTTTACTTTTACACAGGTGTTAATCGGCTACGGCTCGGGATAGACACATACGTAGTAATGATCACTCCTAGCAACAATACCAACTTGTTTCTCGAAACTCAAACTTTCTCGTCGCCTCTGATATACTGTCTCGATTCCTCTTTTTACACCCTCCCTTTTCTATACTTCCCAATGAGCCTTTCTAAGCAGAAACTGGAACGCTTTAAATGGAAGTAACCAGACGCTCTGTCTCCCGGAATCGAAAACGAAACCGCCCCCTTCACGTCCTGCTGAGACCTTGTCTGCGGCACGGATCATTTGATAAAATTATTGCGCTCTCTTTTGATGCAATGAATACCGTGCCCAGCCAAGCCATAGCCAGCCGTAGACGCATGTACGAGCAAGCAGCCAAGCTAAGCCAGAGAGGGGGACGAAGCCCGCCGGTCCACACGCGGACGTTCGCAGCCACCCGCTCCCTCTTGGAAGCCGGCTAAAGCAGGAAGCAGCCACAGCCGCTTCTGCTGCTGTCGTTTCTCGCACGCCACGGCTGCGGTTGACAGTCATGCATGCGTTCTAGCCTGCGTCGCCGGCGTCGCGATTTCACCCTCCCCCCCCTCTTTCCCGTCTTTTTCATCGCCCTATAGCCTGATCTGGCACCGAGGCCGCTCAGCGACAGAATGCGCCCAGAGAGGGGCGGTAAGAGTGCGTATGCGTCAGCCCGCCTATACGAACTGATGCGCCCTTCACTCGTACTCTTCACTCTCCGCAGCTCTCTTGCTCTCATTCTTTTACCAACGCATTCAGCCTTCTTCCATCCGTCTTTCGTTCTTATCTTTCGCTTTAACTTTTAGAGTGCAGTGCCCTACTGTTCCTACAACCGCACCTCGTGGCCCTCCTTGAATTTCTCCAAAAAATTGACGCTGCTCGCCGCGCCAAGTGCCCCGGATCGCATTGAGTGCCGGCGCGCATCCAGGCGTCATGCATTGCGGCCTGCCTTGGCGCTGCGTTCTATGCACGAGCGGTAAAGAAAGGAAGCGCGATTGCGGGAAATGCGTTCCGCCCGGAGAGGCTCTGCTCGCTCATGATGCTTCAGCTTTGTTCTTTTTTTTCGCTCGAGTTTGATGCGCCTGGCGTCTGAATGGACATTTCTCGAGAAGGCAATGATTTGAAGGCCCCCCGGTTTGCTGCAGTGGTGGATATGTGATGTTTACCTTGCCCATTCTTTTTCTACGCTGATATTTTTTTAAAAAAAACGAAGCCGTAAACGCCCATATATTTGGAGGAAAACACACAGTTTCAAGGCCGCATGCAAAACAGCTGCGGACTTCCTCACGAGCAGTCATGTACGTGTTGCAAGGCTACAGGCACCCTTTTTCCCTGAGAGACTCTTACAAGAAAGCTTGTCAAGGGCACCCAACAATCTGTAGACAAAAGCATTTTTCAGCGGGAAACCACTAATGAACGCAATTTTTTTATATAATGTAAGATTTCACTATAGCAATCAATATATCCGCAGATCAGCTGACGGCAGTCCTGCATTTTTTTTCTCTTAACGTTTTTGCTATCGTCAAAAGTGTCCCCCATTGGTTTTCTAAGCCAGTCTTAACTGTTCGATGAAATCAATGGAAACACTTAAAAAAAGATTTTGCTACATATCAGAAAAATTGACCATTACCTTCAATATTTCCATAAGCGTATCTTACAGTTTTCCCATTTTCAAATTTTATGTCCGAGAATACTCGACAGACGCGAACTTTTTTATGCAGCTCTTATCGCAAAACCTACGGGTAAACCTTCTAGATTCTCTTGATATTCTCGTGCCTTTGCAATGGGATACGCGTAACATGGATGTACTCGTAACATGCGAGCATTTAGGTTCCTTTATGCCCCAGAATGTTTCTGTGGACGAAAAAAAAAGCGCAGAATATGTTCATGTAGACTACTTCTAGATACGCAGTAAATAACATGTCATCCCCGCATCTCACAAATAATATGAGACACTAGAACACCATGAACAGAATTGTAGGGATTCACTCAAAGTTTAACACATCCAATGATCCTGGGATATTTTTTGTGTGGTCCGAGTAAATAAGCACTTAGGAAACGTTCCAGTGTGGGCCGCAGGGTGACCTTGTTTAGTACCGAGTTTTTCTTGCCATCTTTGTTTGCATTTTATTTTTATCGGGCTTCGTTGAATAAAACAAAGCCAGATCCAAACACGACAACTAAACACAATATAGCACGGAAAATAACACTATAAATTGGCTGCATGCAGATTTACTTGCTACAGATAAAGCTGCACTTGTATTCGGTGAGGTAGCTTGTCTAAACAAAGCCCGAGAAGCTATCAACCTTATCTGGCTTGATGCCAGTCCTCCATCTTATCAGGGTGGAAATGTATTCTTTCTGAACAGCGTCCGCCACTTGTAGAAGACGGGCACATATCTCATTCTACTCAGGGAGACAGCGCTTCTTTTAAACAAAGCAAAAACAGCAGCCTCTGTGCTTACCTCCTTGCTTTTGAGCGTCCCTGGTCTGTTTGTGCTGAAAATATGAACCATCTAGCCCACCTTAGCACGCTTCTCCTGATGTTTTCATTTTTTTCATTCACTCACGGCGATGCACGAAAGAAGCGAACTATTTGAGTAGGTTTTAAACATTGACCATTTTCAATGAACCGGCTACGACAGAACATTGAGGAAGAAAACAGATCGGCGTAAGCCTACAAAAACGGCTACAGAACCCAAACCACAGCACACCGTGTTTTATGGTGTACGTTTGTTGAGCGTGCTTGCGTCTTTTGAGCTGGCTTAATTACATCTTCCTTTTTTCTAATTTTTCTTTTTTCTCTTATTCCTACATCGAGATAAAGATTTCCGAATGATAGTGCTATTACTCCGTAACCAGTGGGGCCGGCGCCATCACCTTGAACCTTTTTCTCCCATTTCAAGATGAAGCCTGCGAGTATACAATATAAACCCGAGGCTGCACATCCTTGGATTTCAAAGCCAGCCCGTCGACGGATGCGTTTCGATAACGAGGAGAGATAGAGGGGGAGGACTGCGATGGCAATGCCTGCATGAGGAGGACGCTCCTTGTGTGGAGGAGAGAGGGTGGAAGACGACGCTGCCGCCGACTCAAAAGAAATGGAGAGGACCACCGGTGCTGCTGCCTCAGCGCGACTCCGGAACCCCGTGGCGCGGCCGCTTTTCAATCGCGCGGGAGTCGCCGCGAAGCCCGCCGACTAACGAGCGCTCATGTCAAGCGCACGCCGTCCCCGAACGCTCGTTCCGGCTCCATGGTGGCCGAGCCGCTGCCGCCGCCGCTGGATCCGCACGCTCTGCACGCTATGTCGCCGTCTTAGTGGAGGTTGTGTAAGAGACCTTTCCCGGGGCACGGTGTGGTGTGGTATGGGGTGGTGTGGCGTGGTACGGGGTGGTGTGGTGTGGTGTGCTGTGGTATGGGGTGGTGTGGTGTAGTGCTGTGTGGTGTGGCGTGGTACGGGGTGGTTGGGTGTGGTGTGCTGTGGTATGGGGTGGCAATGCGTGGCGTGGCGTGTGGTGTGGTGTGGTGTTTTGGTGTGCTGTGGTATGGGGTGGGTGGCGTGAAGGCGTGGCATGTGGTGTGGTTTGGTGTAGTGCTGTGTGGTGTTGTGTGGTGTGGTGTGGCGTGGTACGGGGTGGTTGGGTGTGGTGTGCTGTGGTATGGGGTGGGTGGCGTAGGTGGCGTGGCATGGTGTGGTGTCGTATGGTGTGGTGTGTGACGTGGTGTGGTGTGGTATGGTATGGGGTGTGGTGTTTTGGTGTGCTGTGGTATGGGGTAGGTGGCGTGGCGGCGTGGCGTGTGGTGTGGTTTGGTGTAGTGCTGTGTGGTGTTGTGTGGTGTGGCGTGGTACGGGGTGGTTGGGCGTGGTGTGCTGTGGTATGGGGTGGGTGGCGTGGCGTGGTGGTGTGGTATGGTGTGGTGTGGTATGGTGTGGGGTGGCAATGCGTGGCGTGGCGTGTGGTGTTTTGGTGTGCTGTGGTATGGGGTGGGCGGCGTGGCGTGTGGTGTGGTTTGGTGTGGTGTTGTGTGGTGTGGCGTGGTACGGGGTGGTTGGGTGTGGTGTGCTGTGGTATGGGGTGGGTGGCATGGCGTGGTGTGGTGTGGTATGGTGTGGTGTGTGGCATGGTGTGGTGTGTGTGGTGTGGTATGGGGTGGCAATGCGTGGCTGGGTGTGGTGTGGTGTTTTGGTGTGCTGTGGTATGGGGTGGGCGGCGTGGCGTGTGCTGTGGTTTGGTGTAGTGTTTTGTGGTGTTGTGTGGCGTGGTACGGGTTGGTTTGGTGTGCTGTGCTGTGGAATGGGGTGGGTGGCGTGGCGTGGGGTGGGGTGGCATTGCGTGGCGTGTGGTGTGGTGTGGCATTGCAAGGCACGGTATGATATTGTGCGATATTGTATAGCATGGCGTGGTACGATATGGTATTGTATGGTGTGATATTGCATGGCACGGTACTGTATAGTGATATTCTATAGCGTGGTGTGGTATGCATGAAGGAAGCCAACAGTCACCGAGACCAAGAAGCTCAGGGGGTGTCTTTTTCCTTAATTTGTAGTTTTTCATCATTAGGAGATTAATACAAGCACGAAAAAAACCACGTGCGGCTGTTGGGATCCGAGCCCACGACCTCTGAATCTCGTGTTCGGTGCTCTACCAACTGAGCTACGGCGTTCTTTCGGGGGTATTTACGTGTAGTGTTAGTGTAATCGAACCTTGAGAGTGTTCACCGGCTCCACCCTCGCCCATAGCGGCGGACGTAGTACGTCCTGTATTACCGCGAGTGCCACGTAGGGACATGGTCGAACGGCGAGGGCGGAAGCTGTGCGAGAACCCTCTCACACTATCTATATGGCACCAAGACTGCCAGATTCGAGGCCCTCGATGAACTATTCAGCAGACAAGAGAATGGAAAAGGGTGCTCGTTATCACATACATGACGGAAGCCAGCAGTTACCGAAACCAAGGAGCATAGGGGATGTATTTCTTTTGCTTTAATTTGTAGCTTTTCATCATTGGGAGATTAATAAAAGCAGAAGAAAAACAACCACATGCCGCCGGTGGGATCCGAACCCACGAACTTCGAGAGCAATAACACACATCAGAGGCGGGCGGCAAATATTATTCTAGGCAGACTTTTAAAAAATGTACTGTGCTTCAGTTTCCCAAAGTGCTTGTCTCTTGCTCAAAGTCTTTTGAAGAAACGGTCCTTTGACCACAGGCAGCGCACCACAATGGGACGTCAAGGGCCGCGGCTTGGCTGGTGTGAGAGGGGCGGCCTTATTCCTGTCGCGTTTTACAGCGAGAGCCATGACTGGGAGCCCACCCTGAGTCGTCGTGCAACTGAAGCCTGTCGTAGTAGAAGTTTTAGTTGTCGTAGAAATCCTCAAATCAATGCAAGCCAAGCAAAGCTGTAAGCCAATTGAAAAGAAAGAAGAAGAGAAGACGAAGGTGGAGAAAACTGGAGGGACATGGCGGCTCTCTCCGAATGTTTAACTACGGCGTAGCCTAGCTTAGCCTGTAATGTTTCGCACTTTGTCTATTTAAGCTCCCGAATTCCATGCGCTCACCATCCTTCGTGCTAAAGTTCCGCCGCTTACGGAATAAATTTTAATTTGTTAATCAGCGCCATGTGTCGTGTGCTTCTTGTTACGTCCGCTGTCAACGTGCTTTGTCACCATGTTCTCAAATCTACAACTATACCAACAAAGCGCTGTCGCAGAGACAGTTTGACGCCCACTGCCTCACGCCAGCTTGCCAGTTCGGGCCAGTTGGCAATGTCCGAGGCCTAGCCATTATGTCCCCCTGCGCGTCAAGACGATCAACCCTGAACCAGCTCCGCTGTGTCTTCAAGTCGCAACAGTTCCTGACCGCAGCAGAACCGCAAGGAGGCATCAATGGCGCCGGCACTTCCAGCGTCGGTTAGAACATCAAGTTGAGTGCGCGTTCCTGCTTCAGACATGTATGTCTTCTGTTAGAAGATTTTGTTCTGCGTCAGGCAACCTTGAAGAGGCACGATTCTCAATGCACCCTTCGAATAAGAACTGCATGGGTGCTTCAATAATTCTCGCTGGGCTGTTGCGTGCACCCGACGTAAACGCAATGGAAACGGCAGCACAACGGACTAGCTATACATCCCAGAGAGCTGGTGTTTAAACGTGCTCCTCACCCTATGGAAAGGTCTATAGCGACCCTGGGTCCATTGTCATCATACAATGTTTGCATGAGGAGCATTGCGTACCATCATAGTCGACACCAGCACTACTAGCTGGCCGTTTATGTACTATCGGCGTCAAATGAAATGCGAACAGCGGACCCGGTGGCCAAAGGTTCATTTTACGCCGTATGCCTGTCGTCATCAGAGACAGGCACGCTTATCTGGTTTGCGCGGTATGGGGAACCTGCGCTGCCAAGGTGGCACTGCAATTGTTCCATTCGCTGACTCAAAACTGCTTTTGTCAGCCGCTTGGGCCGCTGCAAACGCGAGAACAGATTTAGCGCGATTAGATACCCGCGTTTGGCTGACAGCATTCATTGCCCAGCTTCTCTCGGCGTAGCCCAGATAGCTGCCGCACGGCACGTGCGCCTTCGACAGAGCGCGGAGGCTCGCGCCAATAAGCGCCTGAAGGTGGCGCGGAAAAGTACTAAGAGTACTACCCAAAACTGCTTGCTCTTCTCGCTAGCCAGTGCGTTATGGCGCTGCAGTCGGCACCGCAAACTTCAGCGCAATTTCCCCATTGCTGGCAGCCACAGCTGTAGATCGCATGAAAGCGTAAAGCGAGCGCTGTTAGCTCCCTGGCCTGCAACACTTTGATTTCACTTTTATCCTCAGCGTGTTATCAGCTATAGTTAAACAGGGGCTTTCTCGCTTCTATATGGGAGATTACAAAGGCAGGCGGTTAGGTTCAAACGTGAGCTATAAATCTAAAATTGCAATGCGCTATGCTTAGGATCTTCACGGGTGAACTTATATGCGAGAATCTCCCGTTAAACTATAAGCTCTTCCATTCGAATCTTGGAAGAAAACCTCATTACTGGATGCAAGGGTATGACATGGAAGTAATCTTGTTGTCACAAGATGAGCGATAGTGTTATCAGTGTCTGGTTGCGGCGCTGTGAACAAATAGAGGCCTTCCGGTGAATTAAGAACGAATGCCTTCACTCGCGTCGCAGTATGATGACCATTGCATTAAAGCAATCTTACCTCATATATAGAAGGGTAGGCATGCAGTTATGGCAGGAAAGGCACACCTGGTGTTGTCGGCTCTTCCAATCTCTGCCGCTGGTCCCAATGAGTTGAAAGCGTTGACTTGTCAGAGAATATCATGCAGCGCCAGTTCGTTGTAGTCCATGATGCATGGTCTTGTGCAAACACAAGCCTTGCTCTTCCGTTTTCTTCGGAGACTGCTGGCTTCTGTGACGGTACAACAGCTTCGCAGAACATCCCCGTGTTGACGATGTCTAATGATTGTCGTGCTAGCACAATTGGAAAGCGTTCTCTACCTAACTTGCCGTAATGTTAGGTGCGTCTGTACCAGCGGCCACAGTAAGTAGGCATTGATCCTTGCCTTTCTGTCTGCGCCCACGAGCTATGTTTCCAAGCCGTCCCACACCACAGAAGGCCTGGAAAATTCTGGTAATTGCAGCCACTGGACGACCTGTTCTGACGCGTTGCGGCACGCCTCGACGGTAAAGAGAAACGATTCGCGCTCTCTTTTCGGGTCGTACGCTGACGCGTGATGTTCGATTCCAGTGTACTTGAGCTTATCTGGTGGCGATGAAGCTATACCAGAAACAAGCGGTTCAGGAGCTGTCGCGTTGGACTCCAACCGCGACCCGTTCTTTTTTTTCCACTGATCGCATCGCGACCAGACGCTGATAACATGACGATGATGCAAGCAAAATCAAAGTGCTGCAGGCCAGGGAGCTACGAACGCTCGCTTCACACACGCGGGCCACAGCCGATGCCGCCAACGAAACCGTGGTGCGCAACTTGAGATCGGTGGTAAGAGTGAATGTGGCGCTCCAGTGACACAGCGGGAAAATGACCGACTAAGGAAACACAAGCAAAACAATCGCAAATCGAAGGAGCGCGGATGCGCTCTGGTGGCGACAGGCAGACGGCGTAAAATGGACCTTTGACCACGCGCTCCGCTGTTCGCATTTCATTTGACGCCGATAGGACCGCACTACAGATGGTATAGAGTATGTATACAGTCAGGCCGGAATGAAACTCGAACGCTCATATGCCGTACTTTTCGACTTCGCCGCGAGATATTCCTTTACAATCGATTCATGAATATATACTTTGGTATAAATTTTGCCTCAAAACACGAACCAGGCTAGTTGCGCGCTGCTGCCGAAAGTACACAAGATCATTTGCGTTGTTGACGGGCGCCGTTCGCGTTTCATTCTGGCCTGTCTATACATACATCTTTATAGTTATGTACACCCATACTCTTTTCTCATTGGAATTCATACTATCAGCGAAGAACGAAATGCAGCGCTGGTGGCTAACTTGTTAAGGTGCACTTGTCTTGAGACAAAGCGGTGGCGTATGTTTAAATTTTCTCTTTTTTTTTCTCACTATTCAGCATTTCTACCGGCGTTAACTAGAAAATATTTTGCATGCCAGCCAACGTCTACCAATGCCACAGAGCAGCTGTAAAACAAGAAGTATTCCATCGCAAACCGGTCCTGCAACCGACTCTGCCTCGTCACGATTCGCTCCCGCGACAGTTACCAGTAGAAACCTAAACGCTTTTCTTTGGCCCACAGCAGTGTACCTACATTGGAGATTTTCATCTGGGCAGTCTGCGTCGCCATGACCTTCATCGTTTCCCTTGTTGTCGTATGATTCAATTAGGCCTAGTCTATTCGGGCCTTGAAATGGACCGCCTGTTTTCAGGCGTGGAAATGTATGCATAATCCCACCGGTATCGCTGTCACTTCTGCGCCTCTAAATAGGGCTAGAAGATTGGCAGTGTTCACAGCGGCAGCTGTTACGATCATGTTTCCCGCTTCTGTGGCATTGGCGTAATACCAAGGTAAGGGGAGGAGTGCGAAGCAGTGACGTCACGCAACGTGTCAACCTTAGTGGCCCGACTTCGATGACGTCACGAGTTACAGCACAGTGACGTGATGCGCACCCTGCCCTAGTAGAAGTCGAATAAAAGTTCTCCGCCAAACTGTCTCAGTGTTCGACTTAAGAGCGTTAGCTACGGGATCTTCACGTGTTTAGATCGGTGTGCGCAGCGAACGTTTAGAGAAGACCAAATCCAAACGTCCGCGAATGTTTCCTATCCGGAAACATCCCTTGCAAGACCCAAGCAGCGCCGCCTACCTCGTGGGTTTTGCACTACTGTTGCGATTTACGGCCACCTTCGCTATTTCAGGCATATTTCCTCGTTATATGAGTTCACAAATTTTATAAACGTGTGCATCAAAACACGACGAATCGTTTGACACCATCCGGAACCCCCGCTACAAACGGTTCGGCCGTAATGGCCGCCTGAAGACCCTCGGAATGCGCGGTTTGGGGGGCGGAAAAGTCGTCGTTGCGAATCCCACACATACTTTGGGCTTCATCTCAATTAGTAATTTGTGACGTTTTACAAACATTAAAAAGCATCTGGATATACAATATTGCTAAAGCGTTGGGGAAATGGCTTGTCGCTAATATTCACGAGTTCTGCAAGGAAGGTGGTTCTATTTTCGTGCGGTAAGTATAGTATAATTGACTGAACAAAAGTTTCAGTGGTTGATGATTCAAAATAAGCACAAAACAATAGAATTCATAGTGAATATGCCCGCCACTCTTACGCTGCAAAAAGCGTCTTCAGAGTTTACATACGCAGTTTTTATATTGGTATATTGTTTATGAAGATAATTTAGTAGAAATGGAAGTGAGTATTCTAAAATTTGTCGGCTAAAGGATGTACGCGAGTGGAATACGTATCAAGGGTTAGCAATGTGATGACACAATGTTGATTGATGGTAAAGTTTGCGAAAATGAGAACGGAAGATTAAAGGGAGAATGTTTCTACACATTGGTAGGGATAGAAAATTGAGTCTGATTTTTTATACTTATGTTGTTTGTACTGTGTAACTAGATAAAATAAAACGAATCAGGTTATTCTGAACAAGTCCAAGTCCACTTTCGCATGATAGGAATCCGACTCTGGCGTGTTAGAAGGCTGTCACTGACGGCCATCTACAAATCCTTAATTACAAACAAGGCGCTGGCCACTAATTATTAAATAGTTTACCATTGAAATTCACTTGACGGGATTACTAGTTAGAACGTTTCACCTGTTTGCTCACGGCCTCCGCTACCGGAATTTCTATGCCGCCAAAGCGATCTTTACATATTTGAAGGCCTATTTTTTAATATTACTGACAGGTTTTACTGAAGCATTCTGTATACTCAATGTCGCTTGGTAATTCAGGGTGGGCCGATTATTACTGCACAGCGAAATATGTTAACCGACAATCTAAGCAAACAGAAAGCGACGGCTCGTTTTCAATCAAGATTTCACTCTCACACGGAAAGTAAGGGCAGTGTGCTGTGTCTCCTATCCGCCGCATGCTTCACACGCTTTATATAAATGCTTCATATATATAAATATTGACGTGTGCCCCTTACATACGTACAACCTCATCTTGAAGTAAGGCTCTGCCGGTGGTCAGATTATTTCGGCCTTCGCGCACAGATCACGTTTATACGACGTCCGAAAGGAAATTGAATTTCGAATGGGCGCAGCGTTTCTCGGCAGCGAGACGTCGAAAGAGACCCGTATGACCACATCTCTCGCTACACTTCGCGTCGCAGACCCCCTTTTATTTTATCTTTTTTTTCCCCTGCGCTCTTGCGTGTGTGTGGATACATTCTCCTTCGTATTCCGTTATCCGCATTTTCTCGCGCCTTTAGCTCCCGCAAGCTCACAGCCTAAACTCGAAGGAAAACAAGGAGACTCTCGACCATTTCTCCCTGCCTCTTGTCGCTATGGCGCCGCTTATGTGCTTGCTTCCCTCAGAAACGGCCGGCTGCCCCCTTTGATTCTAAAGTCACATTTTCTGAGCAAAGGAACACCTGAGAGCAAAAAAATAAAGAAGATGTATTTAAACATTTCTGGCCAATAGGCACAGGAACGCAGGCAAAATTTATATACATATATCGTTGCAGACCAAAGTAAAGGGAAGGATTTTGGGGAGAATAAAGTGGGGCGGGGGGGGGGGGGCTCATGCGGCGCATAATCTCTGCGCGCGACATGTGAAGCGAAGGGGGTCCTGGCCGCGACTGCAAAATGGATTCTAGCTTGCGGGCCAGGAGACTTTTCCTTCCCGCAAGCAATAAATCGGCGCTAGCCCCGCCGACAGGCAAGAAAGCGCGGTTAGGAACATGGTTTTGCCCTCTCTCGCCCCCCCCCCCTTTCTCCCCTCTCCACCCCTGTTTAAGTAAGCTAGCCCGAAAGGTATACTATTGATTCACCGCGTGCCTGAGATGAGAAACCGTTGCAGAGCTGCCTGTTGTGCGCACGCTCATCGCGAAGGAACGTTTTCGCGGAAATGATGTTCGCATAAAGAAACCTTGCATCTCCGCGCATACACAACCCAAGCGGCAATTCTCGCGAAGCTTTCAAACGAAAAGTTTGCTTCACATTGCGTATATGGATTCTCGTTTTATTCTACCGCCTTTTTTTTTTTTTTTGCTCTCAGACATGCGATTTCTCAATGTACAGCTGTACGTAGACATAGCAAGTGCATCGATGTCTGGATTAAATTATTTCATTTCAGGTGATATGACGAACCACGTCAGTGAATAAAGTGCGCGAACTTTGTCGTCTTTAGTATGGTGTAGTCGGCACAACGGTCATGTGTATTTCCGCAACTGACTGAAGCCCCAGGGTTAGGACGAGCAGCGCTTTCATGCCCAGCGGCTGATGAAGTGGTTGGAAACTTTGCACAAATGTTGGCTTATGCATTGCTACTAGGGTCAGTCCTGTGTGCATCAAAATATAAATCATGTTTCGTGCAGTAAGGAACATTATTAGACGTTTCAGCCGGATTGGACACATTATAGAGGATATCTCTTTGTTATGCTCTGGTGGTCGGGCTGACCACGGAGGCAATGCTTGGAATTCCGGCGGGCATTTATATGCGTTCTAGGTTGCGGAGATGCGTTACGAATACGACGGAGTGGGTAGCAGAGGTAGCAAAGCTATTGAGTTGGTTCTTTGAATTCATCTACCCGTCTATCAGCAACACTTCTTCTACTCCAACGACCTAGACGGTGAACAAATAAGCTGATAGTATGAAAGAAATTGTTCCAAACTAATCGTCTTTGCTTCAACCGGCCGATATTTGAACTCTTTCGAGTTTTCCGCTTAGTGTTCCAATGGCGCGCAGCCGTTAACAACAATTTATTGATCGCTTATACCTCAATGGCGCACGTTGAGGAAACTTTGTTCTCTCAGTTATTAATCATGAAATGCTTCTAGCTCCCATTCTCAAAATCTGACGAACATTTCCCTAACCTGAAGAAGAACATGAAGCCAAATCTGGAGAGCATAAAACCGAACCTAATGAAGAACGTGGTGGCTCAACATGGTGCGTTGCTTAAGCCAATGAAGAGCGAGCGAGCACTACGACGTGTTAAACAGCGAAAGCAGCACACTCATAAAAATAAGGTAGGAAGTGTAGCAGTTACTAACACTGACTTCGTTTTAAAACTATTTGCTACCCTCTTCATGGTATAGTTAGTAAAAGTAGCCCTTGTTACTTTTTTACTATGGCCGCTAGTTGGATTGGATTGGATTTTTATGGCGCAATGGCATCTATGGCCAAAGAGCGCCATGGCACAAGGTATTTTCGACTTCTCAAGGTGGGGGTCAAAGACCCATTTTCCAAGCAGTTTCACCCTAAATAAGCCGAGCATCAGACCAGGGGAAAGCTTGTACCCACTGCATCACCGGTGGGTACCCGTCGGCTCTGGGGATCGAACCCCGCACCTCCCGCATGCGAGGCGGATGCTCAACCACTTGGCCACCGCTGCGTTCAGATGTCACTAGTTACTACCTAGGTAGTAACCGTTCCTTTAAGCCTGAAATAAAGTCAAAGAATGTAACTGACAGAGACTGTCGTGCGAATAAATTGGTTTTGTAATTAAACATTTCTGCAGGGGCATGCGGTTAGGTAAAGTACACTGGTTCTGTACAATCTCAAACTTCATAATTAACGGTAGTATTTTATCTCAACGGGTAAGATGATGATGATGATGTCCTCAGACTTAATGGCACATACCCACGGCGGGAAATCGGCCAGGGAAAGTCACTAGCCCGTAACTGAGAGTCATATTTACTGAGTATATAAGACTGAGAAAGATCTACCTGTGCGCGAGCAGGGCGCGTGTGTGACTCTTTCTGGTTTGGGCTTTTCTTGCATTCTGAACCTTTGTGTGCGCCCGGTAAGGTTGTCTGAGGCCGTCACCTCGCATAATTTGTACATGTAATGAGCAGTAAGCCTAAACCTAAGTGTGTGATTTACGGCCAGCACGCCGTTATATATAGCTGACTGGTTTCGGGAATTAGTCAGATTGACTTAGTAGCCTTTTTTATTTTTCCAGCATGCACAAATTTAACAAGCCACGCCAGCGCACCGCACGAAAAACCTAGCAACATATGCGAAAGTTTCTATTGTAAGCTGGACGACCGAGCTTTATTGGCACTGCCAATAATGGCGTCGAATATCGAACCCACGAACGAGCGTCGATGTTGATCATTCACAAACGGGGCGGAAGTTCACATGAAAAGAAGTGTAATGTTGGATAATCACAGATGTCGACGAAGTTCACGAAAAGTGCTCACACTATTCATTTTCTTAATAAATACTACTAGCTTCCCGTTACTAACTGCGGGTAGCAGCCGTTACTGGGTTAGTAACCGTTACAAACTGCAGTTACTAACAGGGCAGTAGCATGTGTGACAATCAGTTACTACCCCAAAGTTAGTAAGCGCTGCTACCTTTTTTCTAAGGGACGCTGAGAGCCCCGCCTAGCACAATAAACAGAAGTGGCTGAACGCGGCGGCACGTGAAGCATCGAAAGCGGGCAATGAAGGCAATTGCGCGGCTGATCACGGAGGTTCTTCAAGCCTCGAAAGCGGCCGATCAAGGCAATTGCGCGGCTGACTCGGAAGTTCCTCAAGCCTAGAAAGCAACCAGGGCGACCATGCTCCCTGCCTGGCTTGCTCGAGCAACAGAAACAGGTACCACCACCTATGAACAGTCCAATAATGTTTACGCTTACCCAATAATTCATTTCATGTCTTACTCGACGACGATGTGGACTGGGTAATTTTTATTGAAAGCCTAACTATACACACGTCCGTGGTCTTCGGTCGAAAGCGGTAAAAGATGCACATGTATGTATACGGTATGCCGTCTCCTTTCGCGTGCTTCTGTATGAACGCGGGCGTGCGCGCGTTACGTTTTGATGTCCGCGTATGCATTTAAACGACCGTCGCGTCTCTCTCGGATCTCGGCGTCGTCGCGTTGAGCGCAAAGTGACGAATCGATACCGAGCCTCGCGTCGCGTGGCCTCCTGAGCGTGCGCTGCGCGAGGGCCCGTCCCTGGGCTCGCGCCGGCGAGATAGGATTCGATCTTGCTCCAGCGAACCGGGCGCTACATTTCCTCTACTCGGTGTCCTCCCATTTTTCATCACTTCCCTACACCGCTCCCTTCGCGCTTCTATTGTTTTTTTTTTCCTTTCCCTTCTTTATTTTCTCTTTCGCCCCGCCGAGTGCCTATCCTATAACGGAGACATTTTCCTCTCCAGGATCCCCTATCTTCTTGAAGACATACCGCGCCGCTGTTATGTCAGTCTTTATTGCCATTTATTTCTCCTTTTCCTTTTTTTTTCCTTTTTCCGGTCGCTGCTGGAGGAGACACATCCTCAGCGACGAAATTGAGCTGCCATTCTATATAAGGGGATATCGCATCCTTTTTGCGCATCATAGACTATATCGTGCCGCAGTCAGGGCGTAGGGGGAAAAGGACAGGCGAGGATAGGGTGGCGAAGGGAAGTTGGGAGAGCGGAGAAACATGCATTGAAGAGGGATGTCTCTAGCGTGCATGGCGCCACGCACCGTTTTTACTTGCGTGCGCTCAACAACTGCTTTTTTTTTCCTCTCTTGTTTTTTACGTCATCTCCATCTCCCTCTCTATACCGCCGTATACAAATCATTTCCCTTTCAACCTCTTCCAGCCTTTCCTTTCCCTATCTTCTCTTTTCCTTTTTCACGATAGGGCCTCGAAGCGCAGGACAGGGAGACGCCCTCATCCTGCGCCCATCGCGCTATTTTCGCCTTTTTTAACTTCATATTATCCGCATTCTTCCTTTTCGTCCTTCCTTTTTTTTCTTTTTTCCGAGCTCCCCATTTTTTACGAGTGTATTAAGCTATGCGGCAAGATCCCGTGTGTAGTGTTCCTTCCTTCGTCAGCGCTGAAGAATGCGTGAGCCGTGGATGAAACTTGGTAAAGCGAAAGTGTCGTTTAGGGTCCACGTATGGCTTGTAACGTACGTCCCAGGCTTGGACTCGCAATGATTCAGCTATGATTTTCTAACCAAACGGCTGTGAATTCGACGCAGCGTCAGCACCTTAGCGCGGGTAAATGCAGCAAGTTTTGAAGATAGTGAGGATTACTACTCTATTTAGTTATCAGTGCTTGATGTTGCTTCAATAGTTTTTCGGGTTTTTTTAATTACAACGACTGGACGCGTATATTTTTTGGCGTTACGTACATCGCAAAGCTAGTTTTGGGGTGGCCACAAAATGCACTCGAACACATCCGTATCCGCCAACTCTCTCCATTCTGATAATCTGGATATGACGTCGTCCCTTCGCCTTTTCTTCACCTTTTCTTCGCGTACTATTTAACGACCCTTTACCTAGTTTATTACCGACCTTAAGCTGCTTATCTTGTTCATAATTAGTAAAAGGGAACTTGTCTGACCTAATCGGTACATTTGACAGGAGAAGATACAGCGCAAAAATAGTCTATAAGCTCCTTTAGTCCTGTGTATTTTGCGCTGCACCTTTTCCTGTTAAAATTAGTTTAGGCTTAAGCATCTTGCCGCGTCCGCCTTGTGCATGCCGGCTGGAGGTCTATAGTCGTAGGGGATAAGGGCCCGCACTCTGGTAACTGACCTTGGATGGCGGTGGCTCGCAGTGCGGTGGACCGGGGTCAAATCCACGTTCATAGAGAGCCATGGGGGGAGGGCGGGGGGGGGGGGGGGGGTGTCTGAATTGGAATTTACCCAGCAGCCATCTACCAGAAAGTATAACGGAGGCTCGCCACAGTCACACTGGCACAGCAGAGAAGACTGCACTTTGGCTGTTGTTGTTGTTTTCCTCACAAAATGGCACATACCTACAAGGGGGATTGGCCATAACCATGTGGTGACTGCACTCTTACAAGATGGCTGACTCACCCACAGGCCCATTTTGTCCGCATCATCTGCTGTCTAATGAGCACGCGGCAATATTCATCTGTAGGCCAACCATTGTACTTTGCGTGTCCCACAGGTATCGTGTAAACAAAAAAGAAGGACAAGCGCTTGTCCTTCTTTTTTCTTCGTCCGTGCCCGTCGTCGCTGCGCTGTTTGTTTGTTTTTTTGTTTACACAAGACGCACCAACTAGCTCAGTTTTCAGTTATTCTGCAGCCCATAGGTATTCATTCATTCTCTATAAGTCATCCCTGGTGTTGCTTACCATGGACAACATCCTCCGAAACTTACAGCTTGCCGAAGCGAATTCTTCTTGCAGCAGACCTGCAGGGTAGAGCAAATGAGATATTGTGTCTTCGTGCCCGAGACCCCTTTTGAATGCGATTCTCTCCTTCTGTGTAGTGTTATATAAGATCGCTGAGAAGACATTGTTGAGATTTTAACAAAGTTTCACAAGTTTCATCGACCAATGCCTGCATAACCGTTTCCACTGAATCAAGGGCTTGATCGTATTAGGGTATGAAGACCCTATTAAGGACGGTTTGTATTTCTTTTGTTTTTTCTACGTTTCTATATTTCAGTTCTCGCTCTTCTCTTTCTAAATATCGGCGAAAGTTAAGTCCTAAAGCCGCGTCTCTCATTACAGAAAAATGTCACGCCAAACGCAGAGCATATCAAGGGCCGGTTACGAGAGGAATATAGCCGAGAAACAGACTCTTCTCCCTGAATCCCACTCTTTATCCCAGAGATTGCACACAGCTCAATCAGAGGCGCCCAATAAACGACACCCGCAGCTTCCGGACTTCTCCACTGCGCTCGCTGTCAGCGTTCGCCTTCTTCGCCCCAAATTCCTCCTCCCCTATCGGGCACACCACCACAAAACCACTCGGTATCCCCTTTTCAACTACGGGCGCGGGGGAACCGCCCTCTCGGCCGCTCCGTTGAGCCTTACCGGAGGAGAGATCAGCCGTCGCTTATCTGGCTAATCTCCGTGAGATTAGCCGCGAAAAGATCCCTTGCACGCACCTTCATTCTCCCTCCGCACCCCCCCCCCCCCCCTTTTCACACAACCGACGCCACGCCCCGCGGAAAGCAAGCGCCGGCTTCGCGGTCGCTAAAGCTAACAGGCCGCCAAGCCTTGACGTATCTATTTCCCGTAATCCGCTCTGGGCTCGCTCTCAACCCTATACGTCGCTCCCTTTCAATGCTGCCCGACCGCAGATTTTCTCCCGCCTCTGTCAGGGTCCCCTCTGTGTAGCTCCCCCGCACGTGTTATAACATAATAGGCAAAGCGCGGGCTGCGGCGGCTCGCTAAGTTGTTTTTCCAAGCACGCCGGCGGAGCGCACACAATGACCACGCACGTCCCCGTGTCCGGATTTCCTTCGTACACGCCTGGATGTATGCAAGCCCACTTCGCGTGCGTACACAAATGGAGACAAAATGCACGGTTCGCTCGACAGCAGCGGCTGCCACGAGTTTGTTATGATAGCGAACGAGAAGTACTGAAAAAGGGGGAGGGGGAGGGGGGGGGGTAAGGGACTAGCGATTGTGCTCCTTTAAGAGTACCCCGTGTACGGCATCCTCACAAATATACCAAGATGTGTTGGTATATTTGTGCACAAAAAGAAGCTCTTTCTTTTTCTCCCTGTCATTCGCTATACTTTTATATTTCCGGTTTCCATTCATTGTACCCCCTCTTTTTTTTTATTACTACAAACCGTCATGAGTTCCTCCTTGTGAGCTTGCTTTGCCCTCCGTATTGAGAGTTCCACTCCGTACAGACGCACAGGACCAACCAGGTGATATCAGCACTAAGCAGGGTCCAATCAGGAAGCCGACTGGCGTTCAGGCACTTATCACTTTTAACGTTCGTTTTTTTTTTTTTGCGTCGCAGATCTACTACAGTCACACTCGCAGTCACACTGCCACACTCAGCGTGCTGAGATCGCGGATTGCCCGAGAAAGTCGCGCCTTAGTTTTGTTTTTGTTTCTTTATAATTCAGGCATATTTACCTCGCTATATACCTTTACCATGTATGCCAGCAAAAAAACACGTTCCAGTAAACACTGTATAGGTTTTAAGGCACGCCGTAGCCGAGTGCTCCAGATTATTGATTGCGACCGCCTGGGGTCCTTTAAAGTGCACCAAAATCACGCTTCACAGGCCTTTTCGCATTTTACAGGGAGAAAGCAAACCTGCCAACTCGAGCTCAGCACCTGAAAGCCATGGTGACGGAGAAACTCCGGCGTGTGACAGCATACTACCTTTATACCTTACCATGCAAGTAACTTGCACGGTCTACTGCTATTCACCAAAGCCGAGACAGACTAAAGGCTGTAAAGAACAAAAGCTTCAGGACGCATTTTGACAGCAACGGATAAGACAGGGAACAAAAGAAACAGAAAGGACATGGTGGCGTCTGCGTCTAGGACAGCTTCACATTATTTTTCAATTTGATCACGTTACATCCTACGCATTTATTTTACGTTCGCCTAACGGAAGGCACAGTACTGCTTTCATCAATCAAGACAGGCTTGATGTGCCTCTGGGCGTTCTGAAGTGTGTTAAGGTGGAAAGTTGGGCGAGTTGATTTGGATTCATGGTGAAGGTAGCGCGAAATACGAGGAAGAAGCAAGACACGACAAGAGCGTTATTTCGCGACTAAATCTTTATTGGAGGAACACACAATATAAACCCACCTCGTGAAAACTTTTAAGGAAAATAGAAAAAGGTAGTAACCAAAAAAAAAGGTGACATGAATATCGCGGGGCAAGATAGTTAACTGCGGAGCAAAGCGGAGTAACAACAGACATGGTACACTATCTTGAAAAACAACGCTGTCCCAATCGAGGAACACTGGAAGCAACCTAGCTCCTCGTGTGGTCTAGTTATGTTAGTTCTTTCGCAGTCAGAGTAACTGATAGTGTGCTTACACAAGATTCTCCCTGCCTAGATACGGAAAAGGCCTCGACGATCTCGCGTGAAAGCCGCTCCTTGTGGGTTGCTAATATTTCTGTTCGTTCATAAACTGGGCTACAACGTTCACATTCTAGGCAGTGGTCAGCCAGATGTGAAGACTTTGATCCTGAGAGCGAATTTTTATATTCATGTATCATACCGCTCGTGACGTATCTTGCTTCTTCGTTTCGTCCTCGTCTTTCGAGCTTTGTCGCTCCTCTGTATTCTGTGGCGAAAATAAACATTATTATTATTATTATTATTATTATTATTATTATTATTATTATTATTATTATTATTATTATTATTATTATTATTATTATTATTATTATTATTATTATTTATTATTATTATTATTATTATTATTATTATTATTATTATCATTATTACCTTCATCATGCATAGCACTGAACTGGGCAAGACCATGTAGAATTTTTTTCCCAAGGCGAGAGTGTTCCTTTGGAAAGCTGTGTTATCTTATCCACTGTTCCTGCTGACTGTGGTGAGGCGTCACGCGGTTTACCTCACTCGTCAGCGCATCTATAAACATCTCGAACTTGAACACAGGAATAACTAGCTGAGAAATGTCGATATTTTTGGCCTACTTAATAATAATATGTATAGCATCTTGCGAATAACAAACTGAGTGGCGGCAAAAAAATCCTGTTCGTATTTTATAAACACAACTCTAAAAGCCGGAAAAAAAAATTATCATTGCGCACGACCCGCGAGCACTTGCGTTATAGTGGTTTCATATCATACTGGAACCGCACAGGACTGAATTGACCAGCTAAAAAGCGCCTGCGGCTAAAGTCGACAGCATTTCAAAACATTCTGCCGCGCGGCTTTGCCTTAAGAAAGCATAAAAATACTCGCATCTTTATCCACAGCAGGAACGCTTTCATAATAGAGTGCGCTCTCTCCCGCGCGCAAATCCAAGAAAAGCCCCCACGACGGAATAAAAGAAGGCTATACTGCGCGCGACCCCACACAAACAGACACCCCGAAAAAGCGGCATTACATCTGCTCGTTTCTCCCATTCCCCGCACAACGGCTGTTTCTCAGCGTCTTTCCATCATAGCCTCCCTTATATTTTTATCTCCTCTCTCTTTGCTTTTATTATTATTAGCATTTATAGTCGACGCTCTGCGCGAATCGTTCAAAAGCCGCCGGTGAACGAGTCCTAAAATGGGCGCGCGCGCGCGCAAGAAAACCGAGCCGGCGTCCCGCCTCCTCCGTGACGTCACGCAATGAAGCGAACCTATCACGAGCCGCGAGGGCGGGCGGGAACCCCGGAGGGACTCCGGTGCGCCGTACCCTTCCGCACCGCAATCACGTGTCCGCCGCGCTCTTTTCACGTTTGTCCTCTTTGTTCACGTGTGCGTTCTTTTCTTTCGCGAAGCGTGTCCCTCTCTCGCCGAAGCGGCGGCCGCGCCGCTTATAAATGGAATGTGGGGAGAGCCACAACTGCGGTACATCAGCGACGAACCGCCTCGCGCTTTCGTTGGGCTCCCCGTTTAATCTAATCTTTCCCGCCCTCTTGGTCCCTTCTTCCCTATTTTCGTATCATCTTCCCGCTTTCGATCTCCTCTTGGCTTCCCTCGCGCCCTGCCCTGTCTAACCGCGCTCTCTTTTATTCTCACTCGCTCTATTTCCTTTCGTCTGCTTTTTTTGCCTTTGTCTTTCTTTTCGTCTTACTCGCCTTAAGCGGAACATAATCGGTTTCTTTTTTTTTTTTCCTTTCTTCTCGGGCGAGCCAGCCAATCGAGAGTAGGGTCAATTATTCATCGTCGGCGAAAATTCTCTCGTCGTCGGTCGGTCGTTCGCCGCCGCCTTCAATTAAGAGAGCTCCGCGCGACCGGGGGCGGTTTTTTGCGTGACGGCGACCGGATTTCAAGCCAGCGGGAGAAAGGCGAACAGTAAAGAAAAAAAAATATCTATAAGCGAAGAAAGCCAGCGATGGAGCGAGCCCACCGCGTCAGGAAGCAGGACAAAAATTGGTATGGGAGGTTGGTGGGGGGGGGGGGGGGGGTAAGTGGGGAAGAAGGAAAGACGATAGCACTCTCGCCAAGTGCGTCATTCCGACTCACTTTGGCCGTCTTCTCTCGTTTAATTGAATCCTCGTCGTCGTCTTCTCTCTTTATAAAGAGCCGCCGCACACTGCAGCTTCTTACGTACGCTGTCGGTTCATTCGGGAGCGCGCTGCGCTCCCGGACACTGGCTGACAGCCGAGGGGGAAAAGAGAAACACAAAAAAAAGGGATGGTAGGAGAAGAGTGGTGGGTCGCGTAAGGCAAGGGCGCGCGGCGGCAATTTAAAAGATGTCCCCAATTTCCCCCGTCTCACTCGGCTCTCAGCGCGAGGATCTCAGACAGAACCTTAAGACATGAAGGGCGTAATGAAGAAGATGAAGATGGGAGGAGAGAAACGCGCCACGGTATTGCGCTGTTTGATGAGAGACCATGCGCAGCCGTGGCTGTACAACGTATTAATAATGCTCGCCGGGAACAAGCGAGTAATGAAGCATGTTTTATAATGGATTGGAGCGCTTTGAGCGCACGCCTCTCAACTCGTTAATTGCGTCGAGTCGGAATGAAATGAGAGCTCTTAAAAGGCGAGTCTGGAACAACGGAACCTCTTATGCGGATTCGGTGCACGTGTCTGTTGTCTCGCTTGAAGCAGCTCGGCATAATTAAATTTCTCTCGCGACTACCGCAGCAAATTACTGGGCCATGGATGTGTAGGTTGGGCGCCTAAAACATGGACGACAAGTAGTTAATGAATGCTGTCCACGTGCTTACGTCACTCGAATAAAATAGACTGCCTTGGTTAAGCGTCTTGATACAAACAAATTTTTTTTTTCTATGTGGTGCCGCGTGCGTGGGTGCGCGGATCTGTGTGTTTGTATGCGCCAATAATCTTTATTGGGCCCTCTCGTTTCGCCAGTTCAGGAATCACTTTTAAAGCTGACAGAAATGTTATCGCTTCAGACACGTGACCGATATGGTTTGCCCACTAATTTATCGAGTTGTTCAACGACGACCAAGTAGCATCCATATCCCCCCCCCCCCCTTGCTGCACAATGCAGATCAAATAAATCAAGTTTCGTTTCTACTAAATTTATTTGCAAACTTTGTTTTCATCATTTTTTATGGGATTGTGACCACCTCAGAAATTGGAAGCATGTAGTTGTCCGAATGCTTCGTCGGCTCCTAGACGACAAACCTTTCTGGTTGAAGTTCGTCTGTAGAGTATCGCCATACAGCAGACATTGGGAGCATGTAGTTGTCCGAATGTTTCGTCGGCTCCTAGACGACAAACCTTTCTGGTTGAAGTTCGTCTGTAGAGTATCGTCGGGGGGGAAATCCGACTGTGCGGCCTGCCCGTGGCCCCCCCCTGCCACCGGATACGGGCCGGTGTAGTTTCGGCTACTAGGCTTTGTTCCGGTGCAACGCACAGCGGTGGGGACGGGTTGTCCGGGGCCCATCCTCTTGGGAGCTGCAGCGACTCCCACGGCTGTGAGGGCCAGCCGAATCGTGAGGTCCGTTGTCTGTGCGGAGGCAGGCCTGGAAGCAGACCAGGTTGGACCCACGAAATCCGGTAGAAAGGAATGTCAAAAGTCAAAAACCTCCGCTCACGGGAACGTGCACGGCTACTAATGCTCGGTTTCTGGCTACGAAGAGGTCAGGTCCGCGCGGTAGCGTGCCGACGCACGGTTTCTGGCTACATAGAGGCCAGGTCCGCGCGAGGGTTCCGACAGCCCGAGCTCCTCGGAATCGATGTCCTCGGGGAAGCAGCCTCATTGCGGATCGCCTATGATGGGTTGGCATAGTGCGGACGCCGAGGCTGACCCGGTCTTGGGGGCCACTGGGGACGCCGAGGTAGAGGGTGTGCAGTAGGACCAGTGCGAAAACCGTCGATGTGTGGAGTACCGGTGGAGTAGGCCCTGCTTATCTCACCTTATGCCCGATTCTTGGTTTGTGGCCCGGGCGCCCGGCCTTGAATACTCCCTCCTCAGTAGGCGTGGAGCAAGCAAAGGGAGGAAATAAGTGCATGGTGGTTGGAAGGTAGCACAGGTGGGTCCCCCAGGGTTACCGGGTTATGGTGCCGAGGGCCAAGCGCCGATAGGCTGACGACCTGGGCCTCTGTTGGCCGGACCACACCACACACACTTCCGGAGTCTGAAAAACCGCGAAACACAGTCGACGGCTAGTAACCGGCCGGTCCGATCCAACCCTTAAAATCGTGGAGGAGCAAGTGGCTGCGAACCCCAAGTTAGGAATTTTTTTCCTTCTTTCCTGTCTCCGACGGTCGGAGCCAGTGGGTGGTCGTGCATCCCGTGGGGGAGCCGCACCATTGGAAAAGCTCGATGCCCTACCTGTCCTGGCCAGGCGGGCCAGAAATGGAGTCGATGTCAAACGAAGGATCAGAGCAAAATCTCGCTGTCCCCATTCCCACCCCATTTCCCATAACCCTTTCCCAACTCCAATTTCCCATACCCTATATCCCACCCCCTCCGCTACGTCCTAGGGGAGATCAGGGGAGTCTCCCCGGGCCCGTTCTCCCGGCGATGGGTCGCTTGTAGCATTCCCCCCCCCCCCTTCTTTTATTTTTCCACCTACGGGTGGCAAAACGATGGATTGCCTTCGGGCCTTTTCATTTATTTTACGATTGGGTCAAGCCTGTTATACGTCAGTGGTGCAGGCAGGAGCTTATTGGTTTACATTCTTTTTATGGCAGCTCCACCATATTATATGTAGATTATCGCCATACAGCAGACATTGGGAGCATGTAGTTGTCCGAATGTTTCGTCGGCTCCTAGGCGACAAACCTTTCTGGTTGAAGTTCGAATGTAGAGTGTCGCCACACACTATAAATTGGGAGCATGTAGTTGTCCGAATGCTTCGTCGGCTCCTAGGCGACAAACCTTTCTGGTTGAAGTTCGAATGTAGAGTGTCGCCACACACTATAAATTGGGAGCATGTAGTTGTCCGAATGCTTCGTCGGCTCCTAGGCGACAAACCTTTCTGGTTGAAGATCGTCTGTAGAGTGTCGCCACACACTATAAATTGGGAGCATGTAGTTGTCCGAATGCTTCGTCGGCTCCTAAACAACAAACCTTTCTGGTTGAAGATCGTCTGTAGAGTATCGCCATACAGCAGACATTGGGAGCATGTAGTTGTCCGAATGTTTCGTCGGCTCCTAGGCGACAAACCTTTCTGGTTGAAGTTCGAATGTAGAGTGTCGCCACACACTATAAATTGGGAGCATGTAGTTGTCCGAATGCTTCGTCGGCTCCTAAACAACAAACCTTTCTGGTTGAAGATCGTCTGTAGAGTATCGCCATACAGCAGACATTGGGAGCATGTAGTTGTCCGAATGTTTCGTCGGATCCTAGACGACAAACCTTTCTGGTTTGAAGTTCTTCTGTAGAGTATCGCCATACAGCAGACATTGGGAGCATGTAGTTGTCCGAATGTTTCGTCGGCTCCTAGACGACAAACCTTTCTCGTTGAAGTTCTTCTGTAGAGTATTGCCATACAGCAGACATTGGGAGCATGTAGTTGTCCGAATGTTTCGTCGGATCCTAGACGACAAACCTTTCTGGTTGAAGTTCGTCTGTAGAGTATCGCCATACAGCAGACATTGGGAGCATGTAGTTGTCCGAATGTTTCGTCGGCTCCTAGACGACAAACCTTTCTGGTTGAAGTTCGTCTGTAGAGTATTGCCATACAGCAGACATTGGGAGCATGTAGTTGTCCGAATGTTTCGTCGGCTCCTAGACGACAAACCTTTCTGGTTGAAGTTCGTCTGTAGAGTATCGCCATACAGCAGACATTGGGAGCATGTAGTTGTCCGAATGTTTCGTCGGCTCCTAGACGACAAACCTTTCTGGTTGAAGTTCGTCTGTAGAGTATCGCCATACAGCAGACATTGGGAGCATGTAGTTGTCCGAATGTTTCGTCGGCTCCTAGACGACAAACCTTTCTGGTTGAAGTTCGTCTGTAGAGTATCGCCATACAGCAGACATTGGGAGCATGTAGTTGTCCGAATGTTTCGTCGGCTCCTAGACGACAAACCTTTCTGGTTGAAGTTCGTCTGTAGAGTATTGCCATACAGCAGACATTGGGAGCATGTAGTTGTCCGAATGTTTCGTCGGATCCTAGGCGACAAACCTTTCTGGTTGAAGTTCGTCTGTAGAGTATCGCCATACAGCAGACATTGGGAGCATGTAGTTGTCCGAATGTTTCGTCGGCTCCTAGACGACAAACCTTTCTGGTTGAAGTTCGTCTGTAGAGTATCGCCATACAGCAGACATTGGGAGCACGTAGTTGTCCGAATGTTTCGTCGGCTCCTAGACGACAAACCTTTCTGGTTGAAGTTCGAATGTAGAGTGTCGCCACACACTATTAATTGGGAGCATGTAGTTGTCCGAATGCTTCGTCGGCTCCTAAACAACAAACCTTTCTGGTTGAAGTTCGTCTATAGAGTATCGCCATACAGCAGACATTGGGAGCATGTAGTTGTCCGAATGTTTCGTCGGATCCTAGACAACAAACCTTTCTGGTTGAGGTTCGTCTGTAGAGTATCGCCATACAGCAGACATTGGGAGCATGTAGTTGTCCGAATGTTTCGTCGGCTCCTAGACGACAAACCTTTCTGGTTGAAGTTCGTCTGTAGAGTATCGCCATACAGCAGACATTGGGAGCATGTAGTTGTCCGAATGTTTCGTCGGCTCCTAGACGACAAACCTTTCTGGTTGAAGTTTGAATGTAGAGTATCGCCACACACCAGAAACTGGGAGCATGTAGTTGTCCGAATGTTTCGTCGGCTCCTAGACGACAAACCTTTCTGGTTGAAGTTCGTCTGTAGAGTATCGCCATACAGCAGACATTGGGAGCATGTAGTTGTCCGAATGTTTCGTCGGCTCCTAGGCGACAAACCTTTCTGGTCGAAGTTCGTCTGTAGGGTGTCGCCATACAGGTTGAGGTCTTCTCGGGACATAAACCTGAGTTGAGCACACGGCAGCAGCTATCTCAGATCGCCCTACAGAAGTAAAGGAACACCAGGTAGCAAGCAAAGGCGCTCAAAGCAGCAAGTGAGCAACCCAAGGCTCGCGAGCTACACCACGTTTCGTATTTCCAAAGGCTGTGATGGTGTCCAGCTGAGAAGGAAAAAAACGTAGGTAGAATGACGCTTACGACGGACGCATGAGGCTGAGCATATCCCCCGAACCTCCACACGAAGCCATTGTGCGTGTCATAAGCAACGTGAAGCGAAACAGTCAAAGTTGCTTGCGCTGGCCCTTTAACAAAATGACGAGAGCAGACTTTATATAGCACGCAGGGACACGACATGGCTCTGGGAATCGGGCCGTCGCTCCTAAAGGCGTTAGTACAGGAATGGTGAAAAAAGAATGGCTATAAAAGTTATTAAAATATCAAATTACGTGAAATTCGTTTTTTATTGTTGACAACGTTGTAGAGAATCAAACAAACATTACAGCGATGCAACTTTTATGACCTTGCGGCTCTGCGCTCTTTATCATAGACAGAATGACGTGACCTTATTACTCGTACTTCGAAGCTTGTTTTGTAACGCAGTACTCAACTTCCTTGTAATTTCTTGGCAACCCCTACATACAGAAGATATTTAACCCTAATACGAGATTATGTTATCTAGGAAAAGAAACAGCGAGACGACAAAAGAAATTGCGAGCATTGAGCCATCAGAGTTCCTCAGATTTTGATTCCCTAGCAGTTCGGCGTTCTCCTTCTCTTTACTCCTACTCTGCCTTTTTCTGTCTACTCGCCTCTTATAATGGCCACTTTATTAATCTCTGTTCATCACAATAACATTTCGCTCAGCTCCCTATACATTTCAGCTTATCACTCCATAAGCCTAGCGTGTGGGTTATGAAGTTAGCTTTTTCTCATAGCATTTTGTCGTATGGCAGTGCATGCTTTAAAGAAATAACTTACCTAAAGTACATCGTGGTCTGCACCGGGTATTCGTGTCCGGTGGCCTTCATAAGCAGCCGAAGAACGAATTTAAAAAAAAATGCCAAATATGTTGCCAAGTTTGCTTTCTTTCATAACAGCCTCACTTGAGGCAGTGCACGCTACATGTTGCGCGCTTTCCCTCGACCATTTTACGTAAAGATCAAAATAGTCTGCACGTGGTGAGGGGCCCTCCGCAATTAGCAAATAATGAGCTAAAAAAATAATCATGCCAGTATTGAAGTTTGCTTTCTCTCATGACATAATGCCGTATGGCAGTGCACGCTTTAAGGGCACAACTTGGGTTGGCATGGTCCACACAGGGCGCTTGTGGCAGGTGACCTTCCCGTGTGGCTGAAGGATAAATTAAAAAATAAAAACGTCATCTAGGTTATGAAGTTTGCTTTCTCAGAACATTTCGCTATGTGACATTGCACGCTTCAAAGGCATAACTTACCTAATGGACATAAACTGAATGAATTAAAAATAAATAGCCGCGTAGGTTACGAAGTTTTCTTTCTCTCATAACATTACTCCATGTGGCAGTGCACGCTTTAAAGGCATCCTTCCTAAATTGTAACACACTGTACCGGACGCTCGGGTCCGCTGCAGTCCGGGCAGTGCATACTTTAAAGAAATAGCTTGCCTAAAGGACATCGCGGTCCGCACCGGGTGCTCGGGTCCCGTGCCCTTCCAATGCGGCGGAAGAATAAATTAAACATAAAAATAAAAATGCAATATAGGTTATCAAATTTCCTTTCTCTCGACACATTTATTTCATGTGGCAGCGCACGCTTTAAAATATGTAACTTCGGACTTGAGCGACCTAGGTTGCTCTTTCCAGCAACCAATCATTAATTTAACTGCCGCCTGCCACGGTGGACAGTTTGCTCATTATACGGAGGGCAGGTTGTGATGACGCTGCAAGGTCACGTGACCTAGGTGGCCCACTTGCTTTCTAGATTGCATTCTGGGGAGCACCCATAAGAGTCACGCTCGTGATTTTTTTCTCACAACGCCGACAACGCTGACTCCGGATTTTCTGCACAACGAGGGCCTTTAACGCTTTCGCATCAAAATTAATTGCAAGAAAAGTGACCACAGCCAGTAAAGTTTAGTAGGTGTCCGAAGTGATCGTACGGTTGCAGAGCGCCGATCGACGTTCGGCGGTTTCCAACTGAGAATAGTTTGCCTTGCAGTCGTCGCGTGTACAATCTGTCGGCTCTGCTCAACAGGACGTTCACCAACGGCGTGTGCTTCCTTTGGCTGAAGAGTTTGATGTGTATCTTCTTAGCTCAGGAATGCTACTAAAAGATGAAGGCTGGAGACGACTATGCAGCAATGCAACAAATTTGATTTATTTCAGTTTAACTTCAAAGGATGCTATTCAAACAAAATTTCGCGCAATGCGCCCTTCACCTTTTTTTGCAATCTTTGCAAGAAAATTTAGTTTAAGTAAAGTCCATACACGTATTTTCGTAGGCTCCTGTTTAAAACAACCGTAAACCGCAATATAAAGTGTCTATTTATTTATTTGTTACCTGCATAAGGAGTTATAGCAGAGGATACATCTTTGTAACAAAAATAAAGCAGAAATCACATTCACAAAGCGTGGCAAAACTCAACATTTGTTACTACTGACACAATATTTGGATGAAAAACATTCCATTCTTATAGTACGCACCAAAAGAAAAGTATAGCGCGAGACATAACTTCGAAAAAGAAGTTCACGAACTTTGAAACAGTGGTCGCGCCTTGATTTGTTTTTCTGATGTTTTTTTTTTTTTGAGGAAAGAAAACGGCGCACTAACTGTTTCACATCTCGATAGACATCCGAAGCGCGCCGTAAGGGAAGGGGTAAAGGTGGGAGTGAAAGAAGAAAGGAAGAGGTGCCGTATTGGAGGGTTCCGGAATAATTTCGGGCACCTGGGGGTCTTTAACGTGCACTGACATCGCACAGCACACGTGTGCTTTATGCGTTTCCCTCTGCAACCACTGTGAATATAGTACCTTTAAAGGCTTAAAGAAAACTTGCTCGTGTGTGTGTGCAATCCTTGGGGTAATTGCTTTCTACCTGTTTGACGTTTAGGGCAAGAAGAAAATGCATAAAAAAATAAAACCTTATACAATACATATATTAACAATGCACATATGCCCGCGATTGAAGCTGATGTATCGAAGGACTTCGTAGTGGGAAGCAATCGAAAAAACGAGTTCCAGAGAAAAAGAAAAGAAAGAGAAAAATCAAGAAGCCCGTTTAGCAAGGCTAACGGCGCAGAACTTCGTCAGTGCGTTAACGCCTCACATCTACCGTGTTTGTTCCACGGTTTGTCGCTTTCCCGTGATCGGTGTAACAGCCTGTCTGGATGGTTATAAGATGGCGGAAGAAACAACACCATTATACACCATTTTCTCGGCCTATAGGACGCAGCGGCCCACACTAGCCGCCCCCTTTTCTTCTGGCCCGCTTCTCAGGTCGACACATCGATCTATTCAGCTCATCGATGCAGCACTCTGCCAGCCAGCCCCGTCAACATTCACTGGAAAGGCTGGAACCTCTGGCTGCATAGAGATATGTCTATACACACACACGCATTGAGGGAAAGCACACCCACACAGTGCGCTGAGTGGCAAGCGTCGGGACCTACTGCTAATGGAACGGCGCGTGCACAAAAGCCCTCCCGGGCTTCCACGCGGCAAGGCTCGTAAGGGAAGCACAAAAGCGGGGACCAAAAGCGACGACGAAGCAGCAATAGATTTCGGGCCGAGCCACCAGGTGTCGCTGGCATGCGTATCCCCTCCACTCGCTCCTGATGAATGCCGCCAGAGGGCGCGCACTGCCGAGGGGACCCTCTACATCCCCCTCCATATCTCCCTTTCCTAGTAGGCAATGACGCGGCCGATAGGCGGGCAATTTTTGCATTTGATTCCTTCGTTTTATTTTAACGCTCTTCTCTCGATCAGCCTGCTGTGTGCCCTGTATTCATTGCCTTTTACTTTTTGTTGCCTTTGCTGTTTGACCAAATACAGTGGTGTCACTACGTGTATCGTTAGTGCACACACAGGGTTGCAGATCGGGCAAGAATGACAAAGAAATGTGTAGCCCTCTTAAGATGCAAATCTAAGCACTGCTCTTGGGTTGAAGTAGTTCCCGTATAACTGCTGTGCGCTGTCTTTTGCGGTCGCATAGCGAAACGCGCCAGTATGATTGCATTTTCAAGGCACTCCCTTCACCCTTCTCTCCTACAACTAGAACGTACATGCGGCACAGGATGCGAAGGGGAGAGAAGGAGACAGGACCGGTTTGCACTGACGAAAATTTAAGAAACCACGCGAAGAGCTCTCAGACTTTTTTTTGTCCCATTCGGCGAAGAAGTGAACGTAGCAATAATACAACCTTTGTTTAAGGGATACTGCAGCAAAATTAGAAAGTTTTGGAAAAGTTGCTGAAATCGCCCTCTGAACGTGCGATTACCCTAAGTTGCAGTATTTGTTTCACATATTTTCGCATGGATGGATTCATTTTTAAACTTATAATTGGGGACGGTCGCGCCAGCCCTTTTCCATGCACGCGAGCTTCGTGCGTGACGTCACATGTTTCCATGGCCAGCGCTACCGCCGCGTCCGCCGTGGCCAAGCAGCTGTTGTTCACCTGATAGTTTGAAGCTGACGGCGCGAATGGGTGGATGAAATGGACAGCTCAAATCCCGAAAGTGGCAGCGTTAGCGACTAATTCGGGCACTTCGGACGGCCTTGGAAGTTTGCGGTGCCGATTGCAGCGCCATAACACACTGCCTAGCGCATCGAATGAGCAAAGCAGTTTTGGGTAGTACCTCTTGGCACTTTTCCGTCGCCACCTTCAGGCGGCCTTTTGGCGTGAGCCTCCGCGCTCTGTCGAAGGCGCACGTGCCGTGCGTCAGCTATCTGGGCTACGCCGAGAGAAGCTAGGCAATGAATGCTGTCAGCCAAACGCGGGTATCTAATCGGGCAGAATGTGTTCTTCGCGTTTGCAGCGGCCCAAGCGGCTGGCAAAAGCAGTTTTGAGTCACCGAATGAAACAATTGCAGTGCCCCCTTGGCAGCGCAGGTTCCCCCTACTGCCATATGGCCATGGCCTCACCTCTTTGTCCAGCGACAACAAGCTAAACCAACCGCAGGCGCCTGACAGTCCGCCCAGGCGTACGGCACCAGAAACATATGCGAAGTGTGCATAATTCAATAAAACATCTCGTCAAGCATCAAATTTAGTTTTGCTGAATTGATGGGCCCCTCCGTGGTGGCTCAGTGGTTAGGGCGCTCGACTACTGATCCGGAGTTCCCGGGTTCGAACCAGACCGCGCCGGCTGCGTTTTTATGGAGGAAAAACGCTAAGGCGCCCGTGTGCTGTGCGATGTCAGTGCACGTTAAAGATCCCCAAGTGGTCAAAATTATTCCGGAGCCCTCCACTACGGCACCTCCTTCTTCCCTTCTTCTTTCATTCCCTCCCTTGTCCCTTCCCTTACGGCGCGGTTCACGTGTCCAACGATATATGAGACAGATACTGCGCCATTTCCTTTCCCCAAAAACCAATTATTATTATTATTATTATTATTATTATTATTATTATTATTAATTGATAGTAAGTCCTGAAACCAACGTGGTCGCCTTCATTTGTCGTTCCGTCAGCACAGAAAGCAACTGCAGAGCCCGAATGTATTGTGGATGCGTAAATCATCCATGGGAGTTTTGCATCATGTAAACAGCATAACAACGTATTCAGGGCATGCAATCAGAAACCATGCCAGCCCAAATGAAAGGACATAGTGCAAAATTGGCTGTGGTTTAGCTCTGGTTCGACCTGAAGTGACGTGATAGCTACAGCTGGCCGAGTGGAACTTTCTCATTTGAATTTTGCAAAGTCAGTTTTTCGCCGCTCCGTTTCGCTGGGCGTTCCTTCTTCATCTTCGTCCCACTTGACACGGCGCATGCGCACAGCTGTTGCAGCTAGGTTTCGCCGGAGCGCCGCGCCGCCGGCAACAGCAGCTGCTCCCTCCTCATCACGTGGCTGGTCACGTGACCAACCACGTGGCGGGTCATGTGTCGCCGCCACGGTCACGTGCCACCACCAAGATGAAGGCTCGAAATGGTACCGCAATGTAGCTATCGCTACAAAACATGCTGACCTTTATGAGCGACGGGAACGCTGTTACTCCTGAGCCGGACATGCATTTGTGAGGAACTCTTCTAATGGCACCTCAGCACAATTCCTGAACACGGCTGTGCTTAGTAATTGCAACACTATTCTACGTAACGCCACTGCTGTTACTCTGTCGGTCTCCAGCCTAGGCAGTAACTTCTTTTATCCCTTTCTATTTTTGGAACTGTTATTTATTGTTTCGTTCCATCGACAGGCGTCAGTGCGGTGGTCGGTACAGGGACATGCTTACAAGAAAAGAAAGTATATGCTGCAAGGAGTAACGAAAATTACAAAGCATTTCTGACCTTTGGTATATAACAATTGACCCACTCTTCACCTATAGTGCCTGATTAGGTCACACTGGAACTTGGCTACTTAGAATTGAAGTAGTATTGTCCACACAAACTTAGGCAGCGAAACTGCACTAGTAAGCAGTAGCGATTCTCCCGCGTTCACACTCTTGCAGATAAGAGTGTTCTCCAAGTAGACCTGGGCCATAAAGGGCTCAGGCGTCACAAGAGACCATAGGCCATAAGGGGTCATGGGTCATTAAAGATCATAAATCATAAACGGCCACGAGCTAAAAAGAGGACATAGGTCATAAGTAGAGGTTGGATTTTTCGGTTTAAACCGGAAGACACCGACAAAATAATAATAATAATAATAATAATAATAATAATAATAATAATAATAATAATAATAATAATAATAATAATAATAATAATAATAATAATTGGTTTTTGGGGAAAGGAAATGGCGCAGTATCTGTCTCATATATCGTTGGACACCTGAACCGCGCCGTAAGGGAAGAGATAAAGGAGGGAGTGAAAGGAGAGGTGCCGTAGTGGAGGGCTCCGGAAAAATTTCGACCACCTGGGGATCTTTAACGTGCACTGACATCGCACAGCACACGGGCGCCTTTGCGTTTTTCCTCCATTCCGACAAAAGTACGCCGAATTAATTTTTTAATAATCATTAATAATTGGTTTTTGGGGAAAGGAAATGGCGCAGTATCTGTCTCATATATCGTTAGACACCTGAACCGCGCCGTAAGGGAAGGGATAAGGGAGGGAGTGAAAGAAGAAAGGAAGAAAGGGGTGCCGTAGTGGAGGGCTCCGGAATAATTTCGACCACCTGGGGATCTTTAACGTGCACTGACATCGCACAGCACACGGGCGCCTTAGCGTTTTTCCTCCATAAAAACGCCGCCGCCGCGGTAGGGTTCGAACCCGGGAACTCCGGATCAGTAGTCGAGCGCCCTAACCACTGAGCCACCGCGGCGGGTCGAATTAATTTTTTTGAAATTCGGTTTTAACCGAAAAAGTTCAGTATTTCTGGCATGCCCGTCACGTCTAAATGGCTATTCAGTGCCAGTTACAGTATATCACAGCAGAAAATTAAGAATGTGCTGGGAACAGGAACGCGGTGAGACAAACGTATCTTAGGAATATAGTACGGTGATTTGGGTTATGAGGCGTTGACCCGCAAAAGACACCCGTTGCAGATAGCAAGGCTCGACTACTTAGGCGCTACTGCCTAGCATAATTCCCTGTGCTCAGTCTTATCACCGACTTGAGGCCGTCGCTTGGTTAAGTAGGTTTTTCCACTGCTTGTAAGGACATGGAAAACTTTTGAAACCGTAATAAGCAACCGTCAATGCGAAACCATGCATTAATGGCATAAGTGTCGCGTTCTGGCTTCCGCGACGATTAAGCAGTAGTTCCATCGCTGCCTCAGCACACGGAGCATAGGGTGCGCGGTCCTCCCGTTTAGTGCATAGTTCGGAAAGAGTTCCACTTACGTTTTTGTTTCACGGCATTTTTGCTTTTTGTTAAGACTGTATGACTTCCTTTTTCAAAGACAGCTCTTAAGACGGCCATTTATGTGGTACATACTGCTACATGAGCGGTTAGTTAAAAAAAGGTCGATGTAAACCCTACGTCACTCACTGTTGACCTCACAAGGACATCATATGTTTCGCCGATAAAAACCGAAAATTAGTATGTAGAAAATAATATCGGTCGAAAAGAAAAAGCGACAGAGGTGTTCTGAAATAAACGCCGGAAAAAGTTTGGCAAATTTTCGAAAAATAAAAACCGAAAAGTCCAACCCCAAGTCAAAAGAGATCACGACCTTTGAGGGGTGCAAGCCATAACGGGTCATGGGTCATACGGGGCCATAAACCGTAAAGATTCATGGAATACAGGGGGTCAAAAGGGGCCATGGTATAGGCAGTGGGCACGATGACAAATGGCCTGTCTGTGGACTGTTTTTTTATTTATTTCATACTTCAAATCATGTCAGAGATCCAAGCAGAACAAACACAGATGTAGATATTGCAGATCCAAGGGCGACAAATAAAAAGAACAACTAAAAAAAGAAAGCATGCAGAATGACTATGCGCTGACAGTCATCTTGCTGTTTTGCGCTGTCCCAAGTCATCTTGCGCTGTCTTAAGATCAAAAGAGACTTTGGAGTAGGTAGGTGCCCTCGAGCGTCCCGTGATATATCAATCATTGTTTCTCCTTCGCCTCGATAGAGGGAAAAAAATTCGGGAGTCTCTGCTCAAGAATGCAACCAGTCATCTACCATTCTGGGAATTTTTTGCCTTTGCATTGAATTTTAGGAGTAAAACTTTAGGAGCAAGAAAGGGGAATCTTCATGGGCTTGCAGATAAATTTAAGAGCTGAAATTTTCATTTTTTTTTTCTCATATTCCTGAATTCCAATACTTCTGCAGGTAAAAAAGGGCCAGAAACAGGGATCCTTTGCTATAATCAAGGGATACTGCACGGCACATAACTGAATACAAGAAACAATTTGAGCATACTTGATTGCTTGTAGGTTGCAGCTTTTGAAAGATGCCGCTTGTGACTTGTAAAGACATCAAAGAAACTATATATGGGCACTTTGACGACCTTGTGCATTGCCGATGGAGTCGTCTGCTCTCGTGTAGTTGCAAGCACGCATAGCAATTGGCCGCAAGATGTTTAAGAGGAAAATGCACGCGTCTGTAGACAGGCTCGAACTAGTCCACTATCGGTGCCGTGCGCAGATAGGCGAGGGAAAGTAGAAAGAAAGAGAAGTGAGAGGAGAAAATATTAGATGCGCGTCTCGGTTATCGGGTACGCCGAAGAGGCGATGAAGACTACGTGCAACCTCGATCTTCATCTGCTCACACGCGTCACGACTTACATGTCATTTCGTAGAAGGAGCACTAAGCAACTCCTTAAAGCCGGACGCCTTATTAAGAATCTATTCTATGCATGTGGACAGGCTATACCACGTGTAAAGTACAGTGCACCGAGTGGCATACGAGGTACAAGTAGTTTTATTTTTAAGCGAAAAGCTTCTCAATGCTAGGTAGTCGTCGCGTAGGCCGGAGAGTGACCTTGAACGACCTTCAGCTCAACCACGTCAGCTGTTTATGACCATATGTGGTACAGTTATGGTGTCGAACTCTTGTCTCCTGACCTTGACCCATAACCTTTAGTTGACCTTTGACCTCTGACCTTTGATTTTGTCATTGGGTGACATTTGGGTTCACCTTTGACCTTGCGAACATTCGATGGGGTGATGCGAAGCCACGTGATGACATCCGATTGGAGTGTCGTAAGACCACGTCACGCAACGTCATAGCCACGTGGTCGTGTGGGTATATATAGAAGGGCTGTCGCGAGCGTGTAGCGCAGCTGCCATGGACGAGCCTCAGACGCTTAGCAAGCGTGCTTGCTTTTCGCTGAATTCCAGGGTTAGCCAAGCTGAGCCACTGCCAATTTTTAGTTGGTTTTGAGGAAATGAAAGGCACAATAAAAGGTTTACATATCTCGGTGGACACCTCGATCACTCCGTAAGAGAAGGGAGGAGCGAAAAATAAAAAAAGCAAGAGGGACCGTAGTGGAGGTCTCCGGAATAATTTCGACCACCTGGGGAATCTTCAAAGTCCACTGAAATCGCACAGCACACGGGCGCCGTTCGCGCTTCGCCTCATCCATTGAAACAATTAAGGCCGCCACGGCCGGGATCTCAACAAAATATTTGAGCGCTTCTCTATGGCAAGCGTCCCTTGTTATGGAACCGCCCGCCGTGCTCCATGCGCACAGCCACAGCATGCTTAGCAGCTAATTTCAACCCGACGATTTCGCTACAGGAGCTGCACGAAACTTTTTTTTTCTCATCTGTATTGTGTTGCCTCATTCATTTACAGTTCTCTGCTGAAAAGCCTAAACTGTCATTTATAGCTGAAGCTGAAAGAGCCACCAATCCTTTTTCCATGCCATAGTTTCTTGCCGCAAAGCCGGACGGTGCCATACGGAAGATATTTCGCGGCCCAGACACCTTTCCGCATGAAGTTTACAAGAATTTTAGTAGCGCTGTACACCTTCAACCCCTTGACACCATCAACAATTGCACGGCGTAACGGTGCTACTTCATACAGCTAGAATTGAGCTGTCGCGACTCTCGTTTTAAAACCGACCCTGCCACGTCATTGTTCTGCAACGCGGCAGAAAATGTTAGTTACTCGAGTGGCGTGATGTTTGGACCAACACACGATTACGTACACACCACCAATAATGGTTTTTGTCCATTCGTTGCATTAAAAAAGGGGGTCGGCCATTTTGGCGCAATCAACCCGCAGCCACGGTGTTCGTAGTTTCAGCAATGCGGGTTGGGAAAGCATCCCTATAAACCACTAACAGTTCTCCGAGGACCCGACTGGTTCCAAGTGTTTACGTCCAAAAGTAGCATCTTTCAGATACCCCTCATAAAAACCGTGTTTTTTGTGAAAAACAATAGACGTAATGACGAAGTTAAAAATTCTGAGGGCACTTGTCTGCTTACGTGCGGGAATGCGAAAGCATGGAATTTTCTAGAACGCGGTCTTTTTTCCACGGCGCCTGTACGCATTGAATTTTTTCAGTTTTATTTTTTATTTATGGTTATTCTTTTTATTTCTGTTTTATTTTTGTTCTTTTGTTTCGTTTGTTTTTATTTTTGTGCAGTGATTTATTTTTATTTTTGCTTTTGCATTTTATTTTTATTTTCTTGTTTATTTTTAACCTTTTATTTATTTTAGTTTCCATTTTTCCTTAATTTTTGTTCAGTTTTCATTATATTTTTGTTTTTACTAATTTCCAATGAATTATCAATTACCTAATTACTAATCACCCATTACTTAGTAATTCCGAAGATTAATGAGTTATAGCAATTATGTCATTGATGACGTCGTAGTGTAACAGATTTCGCGGACGGACAGTCAGACCGACGGACGGACGTATGGACGGACAACGATGAACCATAAAGGCTTTCGCCTTAATACATATCAGTCATAGATTCATCATCACCAACAGCCTGACTACGCCCAGTGCAGGGCAAAGGCCCCTCCCATACCTTTCCTCTCTCTCTCTCTGTTCTGTGCAAGCGGCGGCCACCTTATCCGCACAAGCTTCTTAATTCAATCCGGCCACCTAACTTTCTGCCGCACCCTGCTACGCTCGCCTTCTCTTGGAACATATTCCGCAACTCTTATAAGCACCACCGGTTATCGTGCCTTCGCATTACATGCTCTGCCCACGCCCATTTGTTCCTCTTGATTTCGACTAGGATGTCAGTGACGCGCGTTTGTTTCCTCGCCCACTCTGCCCTCTTCCTGCCTCGCAACAGTACACCCATCATTTTTTTTTTCCCATAGCTCACTGCATAGCACTCAATTTAAGTTGAACCCTTCTCGTTACCCTCCACGTTTCTGCCCCGTAGGTGAGTAACAGTAAGATACAGCTGTCATGTACTATTCTCTTGGGGGATATTAGTAAACTGCCATTCATGACATAAAAGAACCTTCCAAATACGCTCCCCCCCCCCCCCCCTTCCCGCCATTGTTATTCTTCTAATTATTTCGCTCTCGTGATTCGGATCTGCTGTCACTACCTTCCCTGAGCAGACGTATTCCTTCACCATTTCCAGTAGCTCACTACCAATTATAAACATGTTCCCTTCCGGGACAGTTGAACATTACTTTTGTTTTCTGCATATTAATTTTTACCCCTACCGTTCTGCGCTGCCTGTGTAATTCATTGATCATGCTTTGCAGTTCATCCCTTGAGTGACTCAGCAAGGCAACGTCATCATCGAATCGCAGATTACTTAGGTATTCTCCATTAACTCTTATCCCCAACTGTTCCCAATCCAAGCCTCTGAATACCTCTTGTAAACAGACGGTAAATAGCATTGGCGAGATCGTGCCTCCCTGCCTGATGCCCTTCCTTATTGGAATTCCATTGCTGTCTTCATGGAGGACTTTGCATGACTGCTGAGGTTTCCAATGAGTCGAATGCTTCCTCGTAATCAATGAAGGCTATATATAGAGGTTCGATGTATACTGCATGGTATTTCTGCGCCGTGTATAAATAAACGACGAAGCTACGTTATGCCTCATTGTGAACAAGGCTCCCGTGGGGGAGCCGAAACGTCTTCCCATCCTTTCTTTTGGTTGGTGCCTTCTACTTTCGTCATGTACTATCGCGACCAGACCGGTTTCCGTCAGACTCTAGACTTCGACCAGATTGATAGCGTGAATATGGTCTATTGTCGAGTATCCTTTACGAAAGCCTGCCTGATCACTTGGTTGATTGAAGTCTAAGGTCGTCCTGACTCTATTAGCGATTACCTTAGCAAATACCTTGTAGGCAACGAGCAGTCGGCTGATCGGTCTGTAATTTTTCAAGTCCTTGACGTCTCCTTTCTTAAGGATTAAGATTATGTTAACGTTCTTCAAAGCTTCTCGTACGCTAGAGGTCATATACAGCGTGTCTAGTTTTTCTAGCACAATCTCCCCTCCGTCCTTCAACAGATCTGCTATTACCTGATCCTCACCAGCTGCTTTCCCCCTTTGCATTGCTCCTAAGGCTTTCTTTACTTCCTCTTTCGTCACTGGCGGGATGTCCCATTACTGTGTGTTACTGCCTCTCTCATTTATGTCCTGATTACGCTGACTACTGTAAAGATTTGTGTAGAACTTTTCGGCTACTTTAACTATCTTATCCATGTTGCTAATGAAATTGTCCTTTTTGTCTCTTAACTCATAAACCTGATTTTTGCCTATGCCTAGTTTACTCTTCACTGCTTTTAGTCTACCTCCGTTCTTTAGAGCATGCTCGATTCTTTTGCAATACTCTTAGAGTTACCTTGCGCGTATTGATTAACCTTGATAGTTCTGCCAGTTCTATTCTGCTGGTTTGACGCTTTCATGCTTTGGCGTTTCTTAGTCAAATCTTTGGTCTCCAGAGAGATTGTCCGTATCCTGTCGAACCATCTTACCGCCTATAACTTTGCTGAGCACTCCGTAATGATAGCTCTGATATTGTCGTTCATAGCTTGGACATTAATGTTCGTTCGTTTCATTACATTTTTATGCTTGAAATATCTGATGTGCACATGTATCTATTGTGCTTATTTGTTCATATAGCCGATTTTTCGGTATGTTTAAAAAAGAGGAAGAAAATACATGGCATCAATATACTGTCTCATGCTGCACATGTACTGGCTGTTTATTTATCTATGCTCTTCTTGTTACGTACCTTCGTCCTTTTAAGAATGTATTTCTATATTGTTTTTTTCTGTATACTCCGGGTATATTTGTGCCTATCTTTATTTCTGATTTCATGTCCTGATCGAGAACCCTGTTGTGCACCGGCCTGCCGCACTATTGTGTTTTCATGTTCGTAGTTAAAGCCGAATATCTGTTACGAAGCGATATCCTGAATTCCTCAACTTTCCCTCTTACCGCTAACTGTTTGATGGGTTTCCGCTTCACTATAGTTTCTTCCGCTCCCTCTTCAAGTCTAGACTAATTCGAGAACTTACCATCCTGTCGTCGCTACACCGCACCTTTTCGAGGACCTCCACATCCATTGGGGCTCTTCCACGTCCGCTTCCTGTTCTCTCGCTTGCGGAAGATGGTATTCATGATCCTTAAATTATTTCTCTCTGAGAGCCCAACTAATAACTTCCCCTTGATCTTCTTAGGGCCTATGCCATAGCCGCCTACTGCCTGGTCTCCAGCCTGCTTCTTTCCCACCTTGGCGTTGAAGTCACCCATCAGTGCAGTGTGCTGTGTTTTTACTTTGCTTATTGCCGATTCTATGTTTTCATAGAAGCTTTCAACGATTTGGTCATCATGGTTAGATGTAGGCGCGTAAGCCTGTACCACCTTTAGTTTGTGCCTCTTATTAAGCCGAATTACGGTAACTGACCCTCTAGTTAGAACTCTAAAGCTCCTCTATTCTGTCAGCTATATGCCCCGATTGATGAGAAATTCCACCCTTAGTTCTCGTCTGTGCGGTAGTCCACGGCAGCGAAGTACGTGCCCACCCCTTACACTGTGCACGCCTCCCCTGTCCTCCTAGCCCCAATAAGCCCTATGACATCCCATTTAATGCGCGCTAGTTCCTCGGACAGCACTGCTAGGCTAGCCTCACTGGATAAAGTTCGAGCGTTAAACGTTGCCAGGTTCAGTTTCCAATGGTGGCCTGTCCGGAGCCACAGATTCTTAGCACCCTCCGCTGCGCCACAGATCTGACTGCCGCCTTGGTCAGTTGCTCCGCTGGGGAAAGCTAGAGGGCCGAGGGTTAATTGATTTAGTCATATAGGAGGTTTTTGGCCTAGTACTATACACCAGGGCGGCCAAATCCTGTTCTGGTGATGGAGTGCGTTGTCGGTTCTGGTCACCGAGATCAGGCCGCACCTCAAGCCTGCTTATGCAATTCCATCGACACGCGGAGTCTTTTTTTTTTTAGTCCGGTAAAGAATTGCGCGGCACCAGGGATACGAACCCCGGTCCTCTTGCACGAGAGGCGGACGCTCTACCTCTGCGATATTGCTGCAGTCTTAGAGTACACATAGATATTCATTCATTTATTTAAGCAATACTGCAGTCATACGATGTCCAAGTAGGAGGGGTCAGTGCAATAAATATAATGCATAACGCAACACTACCAGGGACATATTTTCAGGGGCATTCGATAAGTAACGCAACACATTTTTTTCTCGGCCTAATTTAGTTAAACACGTTTTCACAATTTTGCGTGAGACATTCTTAAGCCTTTCCGAACTCAGCTCATAAATTTTCACTAATTTGCGATAGATGCTGCCATGGCAGCGCTGTAACAAGCTTTGAAGGTGGTGTCTGTAACTAAGGTGCGTTCCAAACACAGCGCTGTAATTTAATTCTTTTGGCAGAAAACAAGGTATAATAAATCTCCACAGACACGTATATCATTTCTACGGAGAACTACCAGTGGATAAAAGCACTGTGAGACGTTGGGCAAAACGTTTGTTTCAAGAACGGCTTCAAGAACACCCAACTGTATTTCAAATTTCGTGGGCATTAAAAAAATACGTGCTCCATAAGCGCTTCTGCTTGCGCAAGCGAGGTTTGCTTGCTTTCCAGCACTTTCCCAGTGCGGGGCACCAGGCACCGTTAAGCTGGAAAGTGAAATGTGTTTTTCTGGTTTTTGATCTTGCATAATTGCTCTGCAATAATTATGGCAGCGTATGGCTCTTAACTCGCTGTATATATGTACGGCCGCAAACAGAAGAATATGAACCGTGCTTCGTCGGTTAGTCTTCTGATGCGTTACTTTGCGAAAATTAAAGGGACACTGAGGAGAAATTCAAGTTGGCTTGTATCGATAGAATACCAGCTCCTGATCACAAAAACGCCGCTCTTACTGAAAACAAAGCTCTTATAAGGTAGAAAATAGCAAGAACCAAAATACAGGTATCGCCACCACAGGCCAATCTCGCAAGCACAAGCGTGGTGACGCCATAGGACAAGAGACGCCACCTTGGAGGAATTTTCCTTCCTACATTTCTCGCGAATCTCTGAGGCTGACAAAGGAACGTTGCGCGGTTCAATATTGAAGTAAGTTTTGTTTTAAAACCGACAGTGCACTTTATCACACAACGAAGGCAGACAAAAGACAACCTGAATGTTGGAAGTAAACAATACCGATGCTTGGCCGCGGCGCTACAGGTGGCCAGGAGAGTTTCGATTTGTTACGGCGCTTTGCGTGCCCCATGGTTTTGTTTTTGACGCGCTTCGATTTACAAGTGCCGAACAGGAGAGGAACTCCAAGTGCCGCTTCAAGTGCTAGTTAACCTTTGAAGAAGCCTGTTAAGGCTTGTCAGATGATCGTCACGGTCAATGAAAAGCTATGATGGCACGATGGTCGGTGATCGTACAAGGCAGCACTTCTGTATTCGCACGTTTGCCCGGCGAAACATTCCCGCTGCGCCAGTCAACTTCAAACTAATTAACGGAAATCGTTTATTACTGACGGGAGACAAGGTACAAGGCAGTTCAGAAAAATTGCTGATGGCCTAGCTCTGTTAAGCCAGGATATACCTAGCAAAAGCGCGGAGATTTCTGCATCACAAGAGTGCATTCACTAGATGCGCCTTTATTGACAGCTATGACTTGAGCCGTCGTAGCGGAGCTGTAAGGTTTCCGCCTCAAACGCCGAAGGCCCTGGTTCGATTCCGAACCTCGGCACCGGACTTCTTTTCTTTTCTTTTATATAGTGAGGGCGGGGGTTTCAGTGGCTCCCATGGATGCCGCTGCTGAGTACGTTGGTTAGCGGTTAAGCGCAGGCTCTGTTAACGCAGCGTTTATGCTGCGGTGAGGCGCGCGCGCCCTGCACGGCGAAGTCACGTCGGTCAAAGCGAGACCCTCTATACTCCAACTGCGCTTGACCGCCGACGCGTTCGGCGGCTTCGGCGCACTCTGACCGCATTGGCGGGGAGATTGGAGCATGTATCTATTTCGCGCCGAGTGCGCCAGCCGCCGCTGGCCCGGCCAGACTGATTTGGCTCCGCGGCGTGGTGCGCGTTATATTCAATAGCTGCGGCAGTTGGGCGGAGCTCTCTTCGAGCTCGGCTAATTTAATCTATTCGCAGTACATATCTGAAGGTAATGCAAGTTGGCGAGAGAGCCAGATCCAGTGGACCCGTTGGATCAAGCTGAAGCCGTTGAAACGTCGTGCGCCGGTTTTGGTTCCAAGCCGCCGACTTTAAACGCGACCGCCCTCGAGCACCCATTTGTTTTCTGTGGCAATAAATAAATAAATAACTTGGCCCATGCAACCGTGGGAGGCCTCGATGCTGCCTGCTGCGCCGTGCAACCGCTCCGTTCAAGGAATCAGAATCCGTTGGCCCCAAAGCCCCGGCCAGCCTCCAATGGGCGCAACGAACCCCTCGCGACTCCCCGCACTGGGGTTATGATATTTAGTTTGCAACGGCTGCTCTCTGAGGAAGGGGGAAACTACCCGCCGGCGCCTAACCTAACCGTGCTTCCTCAAAAGCATCGCACGCTCTGTGGGGCTGAGGTCGCTGAAATGCAGGCCAGAGTTTTTGCGAGAACTACGTCGTCGGGTTCGGGAACGGGATCCATCGTAACGCTGGCAAGACGCCGGTGCAAACGTAAATGAAGCGACGGTGGCGACCCCCGATAGATGCCTTCAACGTGCGGCGGCGGTAGCTTTCATTTCGGCAGCTGCTAGACCGCACCGCTAGCCGTCAGGAATCACGGAGTCTCCGTTTACGTACCGTTTCACGTCACTCCGTTCTGTGTCGTCATAAGAGTTCTCCGTGTCGTCATAAGAGTTGTCGAGTTTGAATCGGAGCGGCGGGAAAAAATTTTTCAACTTCGAATCCAAATTTTTTTGAAATAAATGCATCCTTCTCTCCCGGACAAGCGTCAACAAAGCCATGAAATGCCGAACTATCAGATATTGCTAACAAAAAAATTTTTATAGGGTTCTCCTCAGTGTCCCTTTAATGTTTTGTGCATATGGAAGTAAAATTTACTCCTGAGCTTGAATGTGAAGGCAGCAAACATTTGTATTTCCTTTGCGCTACACGAGAGAAGAGTATGAACTGTACAAGGGGCATGTTAAAGGCAAGCGGGAGGGGGCAACCTCCCCTTCTAAGCTATGCAAGGGAATTTTAATGAAAGAACGGCGGAGAGGTCGGCCGGTGGTAACAGGGCCCTGGCCTGCTACTCCACACAGGGGAAAGGGAAGAGGAGGAAAAGGAAAGTGTGAATGAAGGCTGATGATGGCATAATACAATGAGTTTCACGGGTGATGTCTATGCACACGCACACACACACACACACACAACACTGGCTGGCGCTCGCATCGCGGTTACTGGACACACATAAAACTCAAAACTGGTGTCTGCAACACAACACCGACACATGTCATTAACCATGTAGGTTGTGCACAGGCGGTCACAAACGAGTATCCAGGCCTGTTTCACACAAAAAGTTGAGCAGGGCTTTTGTCACACGCCACCAATCAGAACGTCTCATCCTTGCGCCCAGAAGAGTTTCCTCAGAGAGAGGGCGAGAGTCCAGGTTTTTCACGGTCGCCTCCAATGTTGTTCTTTCAGAAGTATACTTCGGGCACGCGCAAAGAAGGTGTCCAATAGTCTCTGGTGTGTTGCACTGTGCGCAATTTGGGTTACTTTCGATGCCGATCTTGTGAAGATAGTGTTTGGTGTAGGCAACGCCAAGCCGTAGCCGGTGGAGTAAAGTCCCATGACGTCGCACCACCACAGATGGGAAATGTAATCGTGAGCCTTCTAAGCTATAAATTTAGTAAGGGCGGGCGGGCGGATGGATGGATGGATGGATGGATGGATGGATGGATGGATGGATGGATTTTGAACTTTGAAATAGGTGTGTGGCAGTCGTCACCATGCTGGACTTTTTTTCTTAATATGTGTCAAGGATAACGGTGTTGTCTATAAATTCTCCACTTTCTTTAAATACAATTTTTAGTCCTGAATTTGAAACCTCATGTTATCGCTTTGCTTTGAGCCGTCAATCTTCAAATGGCTTTTTCTTACTTCTGCCGCAGATCCATTCACGTGACCTTTGTTAACTATAAACCTCAGGAAGAAAGAGGGAGACATCTGGGTAAATACCGCCACATATTCTAGAATAAAATGTTGAAGTGTTTCAGTGCCAATTTTCGCTGGCGCCTCCCGTCGAGATAGGCAAAAAAAAATGGTAGCTTTTTAAAGTATAGTTAAACCAGGACGTGCGAAAGCACTTGAGGCAACACTGCCTCAGGGGCAACCGCCTGAAAGATCTTATCATCAGCCGCTATCGGCAGCCACGCGCGGATGAAAGGGGGGGCTGTTTCGCCCGCTGACGGAGCAGCTGCACAAGGCCTCCACCGATGGCGCTTCGTCAAAGGTGAAAGGATCAGGCTTCATACACACCTCGGGTTTTTCAGCTTTGCTAGCGAAGTAGTGCTCTCGCACTAAAAGTCTACTACCCCTCAGTAGTTACGGCGCTCGGCTGCTAACCCGAAACACGCGGGTTCGATCCCGGCAGCGGCGGCGGAATTTCTATGAAGGCGAAATTCTAGAGGCCCGTGTGCTGCGCGATTTCAGTGCACGTTAAAGAACACCAAGTGGTCGAAATTTCCGGAGCCCTTCACTACGGCGTCCCTCATGGCCTGAGTCGCGTTGGGACGTTAAAACCTAATAAACGAAATCAAACCTAAAAGTCTACTGCTGTTACCCAGGGTATGCCGGCGGCGGCGGCGACGCAAGCAAGCGCCGCCTCCGCATCCAGTCCGACTGTGTTTAGCCCAGAGGCATGCCAGTTTGTTCGTTGCGACCCGTATTGCCGTTGCTTGCGAAAACGACGAAAAACTTTGCAAGAGCGGCGAACGACACAATGGCGCACGGTACACACCACTTCAGTTTTCCACAGTGTCAGCGTCACACCAGCGTCTGCTCTGAACCCTACATGTGTCAATCACGACAGCAGCGCCGCTTTTCTTCACCGCCGTCGTATTCATTTCGTTTGTGTATTGTATATTGCTGACAAAACCTCAGACTTGTCCCACATTAAGTTTTAATGATAAAATTACTATTAATATTTTTAAAATTTGTTGATCGGACATTGCTCTCACCTGGGCCAACAACGCTACCCACTAGCAACACTGTGATCAACTAGCGGCTTGCTTGGGGAAAGCCTCCTTGGGAAGTTTTGCCTTCGCGTTGTGGTTGGTTGTGGTCGTGATCGCTTATTACTTTAAACTTTCGTATGTTACACGGCAAATCTAAAGCGGGTGGGCGTCGATGCACCATGGAATTCATATGATGTTGGTGTTTCAAGAGCTTAAAGCTTTTTATGGTGTGCTGACGATGTCAACTTGTATGAACATTCGCCCAACCATCGTGCGAGAATGCCATTCGAAAGAACAATCACGATTGTGAGCGCAGCTCGCCTGCTGACTCAAGATACTGTGAAACTGTGAAGAGTGCGCCGATCAACGTTGCAGTGGACAAATTTTTGGGTGTCGTGTTCTTTGTAGCAACAGGCATTGCGCCGACAAACCTCCCTTCAAAGTCTATGCGCTGTTTGAAAAATATTTCATCATAGCCCGTTCTCTTGCTTCGCTTTGTTTGCTATTTAGTGCATTCTATTGTCGCCGGTCGCTCAGCAATGAAATAACAGTGGGTGCTAAACATAGCGTGGAAGTTGCTCTTCTGTCAGTCGTGGCGGCTTTCCCTGGTGCTCGAGTAGCATGCTTTACTCCGCACTTCAGCCTGTGGATCCTAGACAATGCTTGGGCAGTCTTGTTTATTTTCGGTGCTGCTGTTCGCACTTTTCGTCGTAATAATGTGTTGGCTGAAAGAGAATTGTCATTGTCTAAACTAACTTGGCCGAACCATTGTGGGCGGAGGGAATCACGTTTGGTTTCTTTTTCTTTTGCGCTCAACTCCTTCACTTGTCTCAACTATGGCATTTTCAGTTCATTTATTGCCTTTTGAACTGAAAAGGCAATAGTTTGGACAAGTCAAAGAGTTTATTATTGTATGTTTATTTGGTCTTTAACATTATCCTGCACAGTGTGCGACTATTTCACAGTGAATAAAGGTGCCTTTTGTTACAGATGTGTTCTATCGCACATGTAAAGTATCACCTTGCTGTGAATTATGTTTTCATCTGATCCGTAAAGCAAGAACCAGGGTGTCACTGACATGCCTTTTCTACTGCATTGCTTCTCAATTATTTGATGCGATCTGTGAGATTTGGATAGGCGTTGCAATCCTTGTCGTATTTTTTTGCAGGTTTGCTGTCACCGTTTTCATCTTTGCCAGCCCCAGTGGGTAAGAAAATTGTATCCAAAAGTTATATTTTGCTGTCTCTCGTTATACTGCCTGAGTATTTCAGGCTTCTCATTTTTACTGTGTGTGAGAGCTTAGTCTAAAATCCCTCCTCTCTTTTTGTGACAAGTGAGGTAATAAAGCTAGCTACGTGTCCTGTTGATCGTACGCTGAAATGTCTAGGGTGCATATTGTCAGTGTTCAGTTGTGGCCGATTTGTGCAGCTAGTTGAAAGTTACCCAACTTGAAATCCTGAAAAGCCATCCAACCAATAACTAGATGCATGCACTGACAGGAAACTAATACCTTTGCATTTGCAGCTTTCCTCCGGAGGTCCCAGCCATACCTGGCAGCAGCAAACAACAGGAATGCTTGCCCTACTTGTGGCAAGACATTCAGCAGCCTGAGCAACATGCGCAAGCACGCACTCATTCACAGAGGACAGAAGCCTTATGTGTGCTACCACTGTGGCCGCAGGTTCCTGCTCAAGCACCACCTTCAAAGGCACCTCGGAACTGTGCACCAGCAGTGTTGATGCCGTGTGTGCACGAGTCACCGCTGTGTCCTTTTTTTTTGTGTCCATGTGTGGGTTGATGGCTGTGCGATTATTGTCATGGAGTGCATGACAGGTTGAATGATGAAGCATGTTCCGGGGCCACCTGCCATTTCACCCATAGGCACTATCAAGCTAGGAATAAAATTGTTCTTGATAGCAAATTTATTTGTATGCCATACGCTTTTTATTCATCATGTGAGTTAGCTTCAGACACTGCTAAATTTCTTCTTTACAGCTGTTTCTTTTGTGATTTCCTTTTGCCATCACCGATTTCAATCAGTATTTGAGATACGTGGATGATTGTGCAGCCTTGTATTTTTCTTTTAGCTCGCCTTTTCAGTTGTGAAGACACTTCATTTCGTTTGCTACTGCTAGCAGTGCTACTTGTAAATTTATTCTTCGAGCTCATAATGATTTAGAAGTCACTGCCTTGTTTTGTGCTTCTTTTGCTGGGTTTACACCTAGCCAGTACTACACACTACTGTACTGTACTTGAATTCAAACCTTTACTTCAGAAAGAAATATGATGAGGTAGTGAGAGCATTTCTGCCCTGACCTGTATGTTAGAATGCAGCTGTACTGTACTGTGATTTCACATCCTTCAAAAAAATCATTACTTTTTTTTTATATTAAGAATTGTAGTTGCTATAACAACCTTAATCTTGTCTAAATGGGTAGGGTTGTAGTGTTTCCTAGTGTGTCTGCTTTGTTTTGTATACTTTCTGCCTCTTGGTTTCTTGTCATCGTATTGTTTTTCCACTCCTTTCTCATTGCTTTTAGGCCCCTGCATGCACTAATATGTCTGGTGTGCTTTTTAGGCAATGCAAGCATATCCAACCGGACCCTGTGCAAGCAGGAGTTCTCATTTTATAATGGTGAGTGGCGTTGGGAGCGTGGAAACCTTTGCTATTTTTCTACTGGCTTACCCTATGCATTTACATGTCTTGTTTTTGTTTGTTATTTGTTGGCTGTTTAGCATTATGCAGATTTACCTCATTTGGAGCAGAGTTTTTTGCACTGCTACTTCTCGTGACATGAGGCTTTGTAATGAAGGCATGTTGTTGAATGAAAAGCATTTGCAGCTTCACTTGCATTTATTAGACCCATGTTGGACCATGATGTTATGCCTTCATTTATCTGTGCGAGGTGAATGGTGCGAAGCTGTAACGTCAGCTTGCATGCTTCGCTTTTGATAATGCAGGGCAGCTTGCAAAACGTAGTGACGCAGCAGCATGCCCTTGCAGTGAAATAGTTGCTCTACTCAGATACAGCCATTCAGAGTCGTATGTTTTCTAATCAGCAGAAAACAGGCGTATTATGCTATAAGGGTTATGCTGCAGTCAAATTAGGGCAGTGAAATTTGTGTGCAGACTGCCCATTCCACTGCAGCCAACAGATTCAACCTTTGTGTCATTTTCAAAATTTTGCCACTTGGCGGCTGCCTTAGTGAACCAGATGCTGCTGCTGCAGGGGTGCTGACTGACCCGCGAAGTTCTTGATATGTCAGGAAAGTGGCAGTGTGAGTGAAGTAAGTTATAAGTGGCATTCCATTTGCCTCAAGTGGCAGAGCATTTCTAACCCAAAACTTTGCATGTAGCAAGCAACTTGGTGCAAATATTCAGAAGCGGCACAAAGTGCCATACATTACCCTTGTTGCAGATTTTGGACACAAATCTGAGCATGTCACTTCCATTCCTGCCCACGAGTTGCGAGGGAAAATTGTGTAGAAGATTGAATTCCACTCTCTGCTTCGAGACACCGAGGTTTATGAGCTTTTGCCTCGAGTGGCTGAGAGCTAATTTCACAGTGGGAACATCTTGTTGCTGGAAAGGCAACCATCCCTTGTGCACCTGTTGTGGCGTTTATGGCACTAGCTTTTGCCTCGAGGTGTTTAATTGGCATTTTTTGTTTGTTCGTTCTGCTAAATTGTGTTCAGTCGTCACTTTCTACCAATCTCGTGCCAAAGTGCAGCATGGGAAGCTTGTAGCCTGTGCCAGTACATGTGCTTACTGTATGCATCTCTCTTGTCCAACATTAGCTTACTGTGACGCTGTGCCTTTTACTGTGTCTACTTGCAGTTCCTTCTGTCAATTACTACTTGCCCGGTGCTAACAACGAGCGCTCTAATCCGTCATCGACGGGCCTAGACTCATCCACATCCTCGGTCACAGACCTCCTAGCAGCCGGGCTGCGGCGGCCACTACCAGCAATCGAATTCAGCACCAGCACGAGCATAAGCAAGCCCAAGGAGTTTGCCTGCAACATCTGTGGCCGCAAGTTCAACCTCAAGTGCAACCTGAACCGGCACAACCTGGTGCACACGGGCGTGCGCAACTACGGCTGCGAGGTGTGCGGACAGCGCTTTGTGCTGCGACAGCACCTCAAGAAGCACCTCGAGAGGCACGCCAAGGGCTGCTGAGTGCTTTTGATGCTACAGCAGCCCTTTTTTTTTTCTTTCTCGTGCGGTGCTTCACAGCCGAGCCCTGTGTCTCTGCCCTGCTTATCTTTTTCTTCTGTGCCCTCAAGCTGGGGTCGTCTCACGTCTTGGTGGAGTGCTGCAGGAAGTTACACCTTCTTGATTGAGTGTATGGTGTTGTGAGCTGGAATATGGCGCCTATGCCTGCCATACGAGGGATGCAAATATAACAGTTGAACTGCAGTGCTTGTTTGCGAAAGAAGGCTGCTGAGGAGCAACATTGAGAAAGTGTCAGGTAATATTGCTGCTGGCCTCTTGCGAGGTACGCCTTTTGCTATTGTATCACTCCATGCCAAGTGATGCGGTGTTTTTTTTTCAACCACGACAGACCTGGTTGAAAAAAATCTCATGTTCTTTGCAGTGAAATAGTGCATTTACTAGCTAATTTTTTGACCATGGATATTTTCATGACTTGACTTCACTTTCATCTTCCAGTACAATTAGTCGGGTGCAAAACATTTTTCTCTGGAGACATGTTGTGGGTGAATGTTTATAATGCAACTTATATACAAAGAGCGAATTGCTGAAACTGCTAAAGTGCATTTTATTTGAAGTGATGCTGTAAGGCAGAAATTTCAGATTTGTAGCATGTCACACAGGAAATGTTCAAAAGTTAGCACCAGTCAAAAAACTTGTGCAGCGATTACAATTTCGTGGTAATACAGATGATCAATGCTAGCTGGGCTTTCATGCACTTGTGAATCCTGGCATCTTTCACGGGTGGCTGCTGTTTCGCGAGCCCACACCGCAGGACTGGCATTTCAGACAGGCGTTGTCGACGCATTGTTACTGTCTTGAACGCTTCAATTGGTGTGATGGGCCTTGTGCAGTTTTGGCCTCTTCGCATCATGCATTCATGTGTGTGCACGGGTTGGTCGCATGACCACCTCGTGATCACATGAACACATTATAGTAGTCATCACATGGCCACATCATAGTCATCGTGGCCATCTGGAAAATGCTTGATGGTCACAGTGATGATGACTATGCAGAGGCCAGGAAGCTTAACAGCTCACGCTGTAAAATAGTCAACAGTGGGAAAGAATGCTATAAGCACCATAGCTTTTGAAAAACTTCACTTTTTGAAACAAGAGGTCGACTGTGATTCAAGCAAAAGTCTGTCACACATGTAGTTGCACGCAGCTTGGCCTCTAACCTCTGCATGAGCGAAATTTTAGAAATGTGTTATTTTCAAAGGTCGCAAGATCTGTCCTGTCCGCAGCAGCCTCATTTCAGTGGAGGTGAAATACAAAGGCAACCATGTTCTTTGCAATGTCAGTGCACATTAAGGAACCTCAGGTAGTCAAAATTAATCCGGTCATTTTTTTTTGTACTAAAGCGTGGCCTTGTAGTAGAGCATCCGCCTCTGTATTTGGGAGGTGCTGGGTGTGATCCCCAGTGCCACTGGGTACCCACCGTTTTTTTAATGAGTACAAGACTTCCCCTGGCCTGGTGCTCGGTTCTTCTAGGCTGAGATGCTTGGGAAAAGGGTCTTGGACCAAACCACTGACTTGACAGATCAGAGATAATTTCCGCTGTCAAGCAACCCTAAATCTGGCTTGTGCGGTAGAAGTCGATTTGTGGCCCTTTTTTACCGAAGCATGGCATTGTAGTAGAACATCCGCCTCACATTTGGGAGGTGCTGGGTTCGATCCCCAGTGCCACCGGGTACCCACCGGTTTTTAAATGGCTACAAAATTTCCCCTGTTCTGGTGCTCGGCTCTTCTAGGGTGAGATGCTTGGAAAGGGGTCCTGGACCAAACCATTGCCTTGACGGATCAGAGATAAGTTCCGCTGTCAAGCAACCCTAAATCCGCCTCGTGCGGTAGAAGCCCGAAGCCCAGCTTCGGGACATTAAGCCCCACTTACCATGTACCATGGTCACAAAAAAAAAAAGTTGCCAAATACCTAAGCACTTCTGAAAAGCAAGTTCATAGCAGTTTAAAAATTCAGGGGGGCACTCTGTTAACCTATAAGTGCGGTGAGGCGAAAGCCTTTAGTGTGCTTTTGCTGCTCGTGTCACTGATGTGTGGTTAAGATTTAAGTACACAATTGTTTGTAAATCTTAAATGCTGGAGACACTGGAGGGCGTTTGGGAGGCATCCGTCTGATTCGACGCCTTTCCCCAAACACTCTCCAGCGTTCTTACGCTAGACAAGAACTACATATGCGTTGGCAGGAAGTAGCGTAGTCGTTAGCACGCTCAGCTGCGGAACGGAAGGATGCTGGTTTGAATCCTGCCGTGCACAAGGATTTCTTTCTTATCGAGTTGACGTCATTTGATTAACAGCTATAGTGTGACAGATTTCGCGGATGGACGGACAGACAACGATGAGCCCATTAAAGGCTTTCGCCTTAAAAATCAGACAGGATTTTATGCACCCTAGTGACAGAGTTATACCAACCAATGCCCGATATGAATAGCTATAGAGACCATTTAGAGCTTTTGTGAAGATGAAATTGTATTTGTCTGCTTGCTAAGCGAAAGAATACCTTACATGGCAGATAGAAAGGGATCATTTCATTGATTTTTGAACAGGTATACCAAGAGTAGAAAAAAATTCATGGCAAATACCCGCCACGGTGGCTCAGTGGTTAGGGCGCTCGGCTACTGAGCCAGAGTTCCCAGGTTCAAACCCGGCGGCCGCGTTTGGATGGGGGCGAACCGCAAATGTGCCCTTGTGCTGTGCAATGTCAGTGCATGTTAAAGATCCCCAGGTGGCTCGAAATTATTCTGGAGCCCTCCACTACTGCACCTCTTTCTCTCTTTCTGCTTTCACTTCCACCTTCCTCTCTTCCCTTATGGTGTGGCTTGGGTGTCCACCAAGATGGGAGACAATTACTGTGCTATTTCCTTTCCTCAAAAACCAAAAACGAAGTTCAATTTCAATTATGGGCGTGATGAGCACAAGCTGTGGAGAGGAAATCATGTTTCACTGCCGTCTATTCCTTGTCAATACCACTCGTGCAGGCTGCTTTCTCAACCTGTACACAAATTCCGCGAAAGCCAGCATGCAGGGACTGAGTATAAACGGGAGAAGAGCTATGTTCTGGAGAGGCTGCAAACATCTTTTCACGCTCCCCCCACCTCCGAAGCCCCTGTGCATGTGCCAGGCCGCAGGTACTGTTACACATTTCGGACGGTGAAAACAGTTGGCATGGACTCCCGTTCACAGCTGTGTGGTGGTGGTCACTTCACGGAGCAAGTCGCTTGGTGTAAAGCCCACGGCTCCCCGCTGAGTTGAAGACGGTCGTGGCTTTTGTAGGCATTCCTTCGCCAAAAGTGCCGGAACTGTTTTATGGCTTTCATTCCCAGTTCTTCACCATCTCTTGCGTTTTTCCTTTCCCTTCGAAACCTAGCTGTGGCATTTGCAAGCTGTTCCTTTATATCTGTTTTCTTTGCAACATGGGCTCGCCAGCAGAGAAAGCGTGCAGGCCAGTCTTTCATGTTTTTCGCAGGCACTTCCTGACTACAAAGTCTTTCCCAGGAACCTTCGTCCTAAGAACTTGTGCTCCAAAAAAATTAACCATGCAAGAATGCAGTTTTAGTGTCATAGTGTGTAACACAAGTGGGTTCTGGTGTTTAGAATTTTTTTTTTTATCATGACACTGTTGACTATTTTCAGCCAGAAATAATTGTGAAATTCTCTGTGTGATGTGCCACAAGTCCATGTGAAACATTTGCCTTATGGCGATGCCACTATCTTAACAAGACTTGTCACATTCCATGCTTTTTCGTGTCTCTCAGCTTGCCATAGTTCACCAGTATATTGGTACCTCTGAAAGAGAATGCATTTCAACAGTTGCGGCAACTCTCTGACCTTCTATAAGATGTGTCGTAAGCATTCAGCTACCAAACTTGTAAAGAAGAATGTTGTCTCGAGTTTTCTTGACTGGTTATATCGGAAAATAAAGGTGCTGCAAAGACTTGTAATATTCATGTGGAATACATGTTGGTAAATGAAATACTTCAGTGCAATGGACACATGAAATTATTTGCAATAAAATTCATGGTGGGTAAAAAAAGCACAGAATCACTTGGCATGAAATAACCCTATTGTGTTTTTTGCCACTTTGCGATCATGTCCAGCATGCTGCGCAAGCTGGCCCAGCTACCAGCATCTCTTCGAATGGATGCCAAGAACACTTCGTTTCGCCAAATGGTCGACACTTCACTGTGCTGGTACATTGCACAGGCAACAATGCTGCAAGTGCTGCTAGACCAGAACCTTGCATGATGTGGTGCATCATAATGCAAAAGCTGCAGCAGTGGCAGACTTTGTTTGCCAGTTTAGATTAGAAAGCAAAATTGCAAAACAAATGCAGTGGGAAGCTTTGCAACTTTCTTCTTTTTTCCACATAGATTCATAGGTTCCTTATTAGGTTTTTCTCCAAGCCTTTACTAAAGGACAAACATTCAGGATGATTCTCCATGTGGAGCATTGCCTTTTAAATTGTCGTCTAGATATGATTGTGGTGGTAGAGCCTATATTTTGGCTCGAACGTGTCCTCGCTTTTATGCGGTAGCTTCTGTTCTCACTCAGTGCCTGCTGTTTCGTTCTGGCTTGTTGGGAAAGCAGAAATTCGTTAGGCAGCTGCTGTATCTCTTTGGATCTGTGTCGCTAGATTTTGGTAGAAATAATAAGGTCCCGACTCATATTTACGAAATCTGCCATTTAAGGGTTTATAATTTCAACTGGGCATTATCTCACAGAACACGCTGGAGTGATGTTTTGTAGTGAAAATTTGGCGTTATCAGTGTATCCCACCACGTGACCACATCATCATAAAAAACTAATATCAAATGCATGGCATGTTCTTTTTTATTATTCAGTACATTTTATTATGGTTGGAGCTCTCTCTTGGTGCATTTTTGATGTATAAAAACTGTGTTGTAGAACGGCATTCCCTTCACATTGCCGAGTTAAAATGCTCCGCGTCGTTATTAGATGGCGCCACTGTTTTACATTTGTCAGTCCACCAATAACCACAGTTCTCTAAAACTGCCATTGATGAGATGTACAACTGTGCCGTAGCACATATCCATGAGAAAAAATACAAATTGACACTGCACTGTACTGAAACTGTCGTGTTACAGTTTGGCGGCAGAGGCTATATTTGATTTTGTTTCCTCACCTTACAGGCATGCAGTCGCCATCATGCTCGCTTATCACAGTTTTCAGCATCAGGACACACAAAAACAAGCACATCCACTGATCAAAAATTGTCCACAAAAACTTGGATGTGCTTCTGATAAAACCGTTGTAGAATTAGCCATTGTGGATGCTAACCTCTACATTGCACCAAAAATAATTTGTGTCCACTAATGAATAATTGAATCACTACAGGCAAGCCCACTTATAATGGCTGCAGTTATAACAAACGCTCGCTTATTACGAACAAGGGCGGAGCTGTCATCAAAATATTTATTAGGGCTATGGAAGTGCGTGTCAGATAAAACGAACTGTGGCAGCGCCACTCGGTTAACGAACTAGGAAGCACCGTAAACTCGTACCCGCTGTCAAGAAACATCCCTTTCCCGTCAGCACGGAGACTGAAGAGTGTCTCTCAGATTCCATGATGCCACCAAATAAAATGCCAACCCCCCAAAAAACAACAAAAAAGGCGGCATTGAAATTGCAGTTAACCACCGCCCAAGCGCGCCTCGACAGGTTAAAAGGTCAATTGGTGCATGCATGTGTGCCGGTTGGATAAAGCATCTGAACTGGAAGCATAAGCCTGGAAAACGCGACACAGGGGCAGCATTGAAACTACTGCGCACAGCCAGTGATTAACCAAAGACAGTGATTTGAGACGTTTGGATATCAAACTCCTGGCCCACCCCGATCACATGGATTGTGTCGCCTGTGCAATTCAAGCTCTGTCTTCCATGCTGCTGACGCGTGCAAGCAGAGCACCGACAGCAGACGCACATGTCAAATGGTTGCTTCGTCTCGAAATCTTTACAAATTTGTAGAGGAATGAAGGTGAGAATGCCGATCTACTGTAACCAATTGCCGTGAACGCTTCAATTGCTCTTGTACGCAGCGAAGGTCTGAGCCAGCAGCACATGACCACAGTTGAGAGCTTAGAAAGCGGCTTTATAGAGACTGTCTTGAAGAAACAAACGTAGCTCAATGGTACTTTTAAAGAAATAAACAGCACTTTTGTCTGGGTGTGTTTTCTGGCTATTCTAGAGCAAGCCCACATACTACGAACTTCGGACACAACGAGCGCTATCCACGTGACTGTCAGGTTCATTATATGTGGGCTTGACTCTATTTTAATTCAGGCCCCGCTGTGTCACGCAAAGCTGCGAACTACAATAACTGAAAATCTTGCAGTTTTGTTTTACAGCTCGGTAGCTCTGTAACGAAACTAAATGTGTATCTACTTTTCAGATCGCTTATGTTAAAATGTTTGAAGTGGGTGAGATCTGCATCCTTAGTAAAGCATAAAAAGCTGTTCCATCATTTAAAAGTTGTGCCAACCTTATCATGAACTGGCACAGCACAGTAATGTCGCCTAAAATATTTGTTGTGTCCAAATTACTCATTCTAAGAAGTGTAGTTTACTAAGCTTTAATAAGCTTTTATTATGAAGCTGCAGTGTTGTCAAAATGGAATTTCAAAATACCAAATCTTCTTATTTTTAGTAATGCCTTTGTAATACAGATTTTAATGGCTGTTAAAAAAATGCCACGTTTTATTGCCATATCTATTAGACAAAAGCTGGGTTGAGATTCAAGTTGATTCCTGTTTAGTGACCATTTAATATGAATACAAACATAAGTAGACTTTAGTTAAAAAATCTGTGATATCTTATTTTTTCTTCACCTGTATATGTAGAGGTATCGACAGGCATCTATGCTTTTAAAAGTGAAAATTTGTTTAGAACTTAAAAGTGAAATATGGAAAAATTTGTCACAAAAAAATTCAGGGGGGCACTGTTGACCTAAAGTGTGGTGAGGCAAAAGCCTTTAACGCAGTGTTGCTGCTTGTGTCACTGATGTGTAGTTAAGATGTTGATTAAGTACACAATTGTTTGTGAATCTTAAATGCTGGAGACACTGGAGGGCATTTGGGAGGCATCCGTCTGCATTCGACGCCTTCTCCAAACACTCTCCAGCGTACTTACGCTGGAAATATATTAGGTTGGGGCAACCTAAAAAGATTGAAAAATAAGCCCAGGAGAACTACATATGCATTGGAAGGAAATAGCGTAGTCGTTAGTGCGCTCGGCTACGGAATGGAAGAATGGTGGTTCGAATCCCGCCATGCACAAGGATTTTTTTCTTACAGAGTTGACGTCATTTGATTGACAGCTATAGTGTGACAGATTTCGCAGACGAATGGACGGACAACGATGAGCCATTAAAGGCTTTCGCCTTAAAATATTGCCATTGAGAAGTACACTAAGGCGACACTGAGGCCAATTCTATTACAATTTTAGTTCCAAAATTCAATTGTTTGGTTTTTTCTCAGCAAAAGACTTAGCTGAAAATTTTGATCTTGAAAATGGAATATTTTTCCCGCCACTCAATTCAAACTTGTGACTTTGATAACGACACAGGGACTGTTACGGATGCTGTGATCACTGGCTTTAGAGGATGGTGGTGTGGTATATATATAGCCTCGGTGATTCTAGTATTTAAATGAACAAAGCATGCATTACGCTAATTAGAATCACTGGGACAAAAAAAAATTGCATAATGCTCTAGGAAATTCAATTTTTTTTCATTCGGTAGCCAGACTACTTCTCGTTACGTGTGAGCTGGCAGCTAGACTGTTCTTATCGGTCCGAAGGTGATTATTAAATTGCCATAGCGTTCTGCTACGGCAACCTTACTAATACCACTTACAATGGTAGAAGCCCTGGAAAATATCCCTGATACAACTCTTATTTAAAAAAAAAAAGAATGCTTGTGTAGAATTCACCGACCTTTTATACCGCCTCCAGCAGCCCGCCATATATCATGCTCTAATTCTGTCCCTTTCGAGGGCAATGCTGCACCTCTGCATTACGCTGCTGGTTCTGGTAGCAGTTGTCATGTCACCACAAATGTCTCCAATTTTCAGTTTCCTACCATAGTCGCTGCATTATGGCAAACAAACATATTTGGACCAAAAGGGTGATCCACAAGCATTTGGCCTGCATGTACAAGAGTTTGATATCTTCCTGCATGGTGTGTGTACATGACAAATGTTGACAGTGTAATGGTCACACGTCACAGAATCTACTGGCCACAGAACCAAAACTAAACCTTGATTTCTTCAAACAGAGGCAGAGGTGGAAAATTTCTATACTTAACCCATGCATGCCATGTGTTCTGCATGCAGGACACCACTTTTTTTTGCGCAGTAACACTAAAAGTTCATAGTATAAAAGCTTGTGTGCGCTAGCTTAAGTTCAAGAGCTCTCAACTTTCCCTGTACAAGTGTTATGTTTGTGCATTCAATTTTGTTTATTGTGTGCATTCAGAAAGAGGCGCCTGTCTTCTCTGGAAGGAGTAAGCAAAAAGAAACAAATTTTGCGTATTGTCAAGAGAAAACCACCATAAATGATGAGAAATATGACACTGGAGGCGACGTCAGATGTTTCAAATTTTACGAGAAGTGATAGGCAGTGCAATAGCATTCTGTCCTACATGTAGGATGGCTCTCAAAAGTCGATGTTGAGAGAAATATTTCCATCAATGAAAGGGTGATTCTGAATTCTGAAGTGAAATAGCTATTCGATATCGAAAACTATTTTTTTTTTACTTCCTGAAATTCATACATATATGGGCTAATATGGCACCATCAGGGTGAACAACTTCAGTAGTATTGGATTGGGCACAGCTTGCTAGTCTGCATTTTATGCACTAGCTCCTATGAACTCTCTTAAGATTACAGAGTTCAGCAACTGTGTTGACCTCTGCAGCATCACAGAGAAGTACATATTGAGCATTTCTCATTTCTGCACATATCTTGTTTAGTTACTCTGTCACTCAACAATTGAAGATTGCTCCGATTGCGGTACCCGATTTGTTACTCTCACTCGCATACCTGACATAAAATAGCAAGGAGGATGCCATTTGCACTAGTTCTGTTTTGTCCTTGCCTGGGCGAGATATATGGCAGACATCCAGCTAAATGACTACATGCCCTGTGCTTTTAAGTAAACTTTTTATACTTCTTACCGAGAGTCCTAATATGGTTGCAGTACAGAGGATTCTCTGTGTGTTTGGGGTCTAGATATTGGTGCTCCGATCATTCATTTCCCTTGCAACTGTTTCACAGTTCCTTTACAACTTCGTATGCAAGCATTCTTGCTATTATTTTCCCTATTAATAGTAAACACCTGCTACGTGCTGTTACTTTTTCTTAATAGTGTTTCCTGTGAAGTTTTAAACACCACCCAGAGATTAGCAAAGCTCCTACTCGCATTTGTAACATGCTGTGTCAGTGGATGATTGAAGTGTTATCCGCCACTGTAACGGAGGGATGGCTTAGTGGCATTGCGTAGGTAACGAAGGTAAAATCAGGATCTCGAAGAGGACATGAACACTGAAGAAGACTCACTGATAGAGCTTCATATTACTGATAGCAGCAGAAACACATCAGGCGACTTTAATGGCAACAAGTGTGCCCTTAAAGATGATAAGGTCCCTGGAATCTGCTTTCCTTGTGTTTATTCTAGCTTACAATATTTAACTTAGCGAGACTGCATGCCTCCATTTTCCTGCAGCGATTTTTGGTGAAAAGGTGAACAGTTCTTTGCGTACTTTACAGTACACGTGCATTTCATATATGCCACCTTTGTATACTGGGATTGGAAGTGTACATTTATGTAGATATTTTTTTACGAAAACGATCTCTGTGGGGTCTCTACATATGTTTTGTGCCATTTTTTTGCTGTATCTTTGTGTGGAGTTAATAATGGTTTAAATTATGTGTAACTGTGAAACTTCGTTATTGACCAGTCGTGCCCTTTCTTGCCAAATTTCTTTTGTGCTATGTCTGATCAGATTGTGGGAAGCAAGACACTTTTTTTTGTATTGATAGATTGCCATAAGTTGCTCACATGCTTGCATGGTCGTTCTGCTTGCTTGAGTGCAATTACAATTCAACTTGTGTGTGTCCGATTGCAGGTGATAAGGGTCTTTGACATGTAAAAATGACATTAGGAAACTGCTTCATGTTTCGGGAATTGCAAATTAGAATCTGCAGACTGCACTGTCGAGTTGCCATGCACAGTGTATTTTATAATCTCGACAGTTACATGGGTGGACAGAATGAATGAATGAATGCCTCATGAATTGTGGGTACGAGGCTGTGTGCTGGTGTCTTGTGTTGTATTATTTATAAAGCAGCGAAGTGCAATTATATCAAGCCACCTCCTTGTGCTTTCTATCTGTCAGGATGAAAAGTGACTTTGTAGCACAGTTTGTTGGTCATAAAAATTGGTGAGCTGTAATCAGTCTTCAGACATGGGAGCTTGTCTATGACTACAAAATAATATGGCAAAGTGTCCATTTCTTTTTTTGTAATTGCTAAACGTCCATTAATCACAGTGACCAAAAATTGATTGCCGCTTTTTTTCCATGTATATAACAAGCTAATCATTAAGCCTTTTAGATATCAGACTTAGGTAAGCAGAGTGTTGAGCATGGAAGAACATCAAAAATATACAGAAGGCACTTAAGACTGCTCATGTGCTGTGAAGGAGAAAGCATAAATGTCTCATCGAGTGTTCATATGTCGTCGGTTGTTATTACTTTCACGAGCTAGTCTTCAACTTTACTAGCAGCTGTATGCCGTGCGCAAAAAGAAATCCTATGACACTACCTGGAACACTGTACGATGAACCTCACAATTGTGAAACAAAAGTCGGGGAAAGGCATACCATTAAAGGTATATATGTCATCGGCTGGAATTTCTGTCGCGAGGTAGCCTGCAACATGACTAAGAGACATATGCTATGTGCAACGAGAAATCATATAACATCACCCAGAACACTGTATGACGAACGGTTCCATCATAATTTTGATACGAAAGTTGGGAAAACTGGCACCACATGGAGGTCTGACAGTTATGTAATACAAGAGCAAATGGCACATCAGAGGAAATTGGGAAGGGGGCTGCTCTTGGTATCTGTTTTGCATGCATTCGCCGCTTCAGGTTCAGTGGCTAGGCGACAGCTGTTGCGACGCAATCTTTGGAACCTTCTCCCAGCCTCAACGCCAACGGAATTTCATCTAATGGAGCTAGCAAAGCGTTCACCTTAAAACTTCAGTTCATTGCTTTTTTCCATCCGAGTGTCAGCCATTCACTATTTTACTTGTAGCACTGCATTCAAATGGTGGGCCATTGTGCAACACAGATAGAGCTTTTTTGCAAAGCCTAGTTGGCCCCGTTAACTTCATGGCTGCTATTGCTTAATTTCATCATTGCAATTGTGCTACATGTCATTGCTAAATTAGTAAAAGTTTTTACTCGAATAATGGAATCGTACAAAACGTGATGGAAAATGTATTTCAATGGCTGTTTGCCCGCATTTCCCCAGTGGATATGTACCATTGCTTCCGTGTACAGGCTAAGCTTGTCTTTTCTTTCAGTGGAAGTAATTGTAGTCCACGTTCGGTTTGTGTCACAACTTTGCCTCAAGCTTTAACAAATCTTTCCCTGTTTTTGTTTTCACACAACAGTGGTTTTACAAGAGATGGCTGAATGCATGAACTCAGATCCAAGTGGCAGGAAAAACAGGCAGTCGCATTTACAGACAAGTGTGACACCAATGTTCCTAAATGGTGAAAGTTACAGCGTTTACTTTGCAGCTGATTCTGCTTAGGTTTACAAAATCCAATTTTTAGTACACGTGCAACACTTAGCTGGTCCCACCTGTCAAGCTTCAAATTTGCTATTTGAACATGGATGCATTGACGCACGCCAGAGCAGCAAGACGGCTTCTAAAAACTAAAAGAAAGCAACAAGGCAACACCGTGCAGCAATAGGCTCGGCAGGCTGGCTGATGTGAGCGCCGTCGCTGCGGGCTGTTGTCATCACGCCTGTAGTTGTGCCCACGTCAGAAGGGTGCGGCCAGCAATGTAACATGCAGTTCAGGCCAGAGGACAAATATTTGGTCATTCGCTTGTCGAGCAGCTCATAACCTCAACACCGTATACGTGCCATTTCAGGAGCTCGCTCATCCAAATCAACCGATTCCAGCATCGGGATGTCCGTATAAATGAGCGCCCGACACCATAGACTTTCGATATTTACATATTTTAAGTCGACCCCCCAAATCACATTTCCAAAAAATGAAAAAAAAATTCAGAGGTTGTTTACGCTTGGCTTTTAATAATACAACGCGATAGCACTATCCTGCGGCCGCCGCTTATTGCCAGCCACTATTGGCTGCTGCACGCGGGTGCGCCCATGGGCACATTCCAAAACGAGTATGTATGCTAGCTATGCTAGCTAGTGAGGCTAGCCTAGCAGTGCTGTTCGAGGAACTAGCGGGAATTAAATGGGATGTGATAGGGCTTAGCGAAGTTAGGAGGACAGGTGAGGCGTATACAGTACTAAAGGACGGACACATACTGTGCTATCGCGGGTTAGAGGGTAGACGAGAACTAGGTGTGGGTTTCCTCATTAATAAGGATATAGCTGGCAACGTAGAGGAGTTCTACAGTATTAACGAGAGGGTAGCAGCTATAGTAATTAGGCTGAATTGGAGGTACAAGCTGAAAGTGGTGCAGGCCTATGCACCCACATCCAGCCATGATGACCAGACCGTTGAAAGCTTCTATGAGGACGTAGAATCAGCAATGAATAGAGTAAAATCGCAGTACACTGTACTGATGGGCGACTTCAATGCGAAGGTGGGCAAGAAGCAGGCTGACGACCACGCGGTAGGTGACTATGGGATAGGCTCTAGAAATAGCAGGGGAGAGTTATTAGTCGAATTCGCGGATAGAAATAATTTACGGATCATGAATACCTTCTTCCGCAAACGAGAAAACAGGAAGTGGACCTGGAAGAGCCCCAATGGTGAGATTAAAAATGAAATAGACTTCATACTATGCGCTAAACCTGGCATCATTCAGGATGTGGCCGTCCTCGGAAGGGTGCGTTGCAGCGACCATAGAATGGTAAGGTCTAGAATTAGCCTAGACTTGAAGAGGGAACGGAAGAAGCTAGCGAAGAAGAAGACCATTAACGAGTTAGCCGTAAGAGGGAAAGCACAGGAGTTTAGGATAGCGCTGCAAAACAGATACTCGGCTTTAACTGAGGAAGATGATCTTGATGTTCATTCAATGCACGATAACCTGACATCAATAATTACGGAGTGCGCAGTAGAAGTAGGCGGTAGGACAGTTCGAAAAGATACCGGGAAGCTATCTCAGGTGACGAAAGATCTGATTAAGAAGCGGCAAAACATGAAGGCATCTAACACTACCGATAGAATAGAACTAACGGAGCTATCAAAGTTAATAAATAAGCGCAAGGTAGCCGACATAAGGAAGTTTAATATGGAGAGAATCGAGCATGCTCTAAAGAACGGAGGTAGCCTAAAAACAGTGAATAGGAAACTAGGCATAGGTAAAAACCAGATGTATGCATTAAGAGACAAGCAGGGCAATGTCATTAGCAATATGGATAAGATAGTTAACGTAGCCGAAGAGTTCTATACAGACCTGTACAGTAGCCAATGTAATCAGAACGCTAATGAGGAACACAGCAGTGCACAGCAATGCGTCATCCCGCCAGTAACGAAAGATGAGGTAAAGAAAGCCTTAGAAGCAATGAAAAGGGGAAAAGCAGCTGGGGAGGATCAGGTAACAGCAGATCTGTTGAAGGATGGAGGGGACATCGTGCTAGAAAAACTAGCCACCCTGTATACGCAATGCCTTATGACCTTGACTGTACCAGAAGCTTGGAAGAATGCAAACATTATCTTAATTCATAAGAAGGGAGACGCCAAGGACTTGAAAAATTACAGGCCGATCAGCTTACTATCCGTTGCCTACAAAGTATTTACTAAGGTAATCGCTAATAGAGTCAGGGCAACGTTAGACTTTAATCAACCAAATGATCAGGCAGGCTTTCGTAAAGGATATTCTACAATAGATCATATTCACACCATCAATCAGGTGATAGAGAAATGCGCAGAATATAACCAACCTCTATATATAGCTTTCATTGATTACGAGAAAGCATTCGACTCAGTGGAAACCTCAGCAGTCATACAGGCTTTGCGTAATCAGGGGGTAGAAGAGCCTTATGTCAAAATACTGCAAGATATATATAGCAACTGCACAGCTACTATAGTCCTCCATAAAGTCAGCAATAAAATTCCAATAAGGAAGGGCGTCAGGCAAGGAGACACGATCTCGCCAATGCTGTTCACCGCATGTTTGCAGGAGGTATTTCGAGGCCTGAATTGGGAACAGTTGGGAATAAGAATAAATGGAGAATACCTAAATAATCTGAGATTTGCTGATGACATTGCCTTGCTGAGTCACTCGGGAGGTGAACTGCAAATCATGATCAACGAGTTAGACAGGCAGAGCAGATCGATGGGTCTAAAAATTAACATGCAGAAAACCAAGGTAATGTTCAACAGCCTAGCAAGGGAACAACAGTTCACAATTGGCAGCGAGAGCCTAGAAATTGTGCCGGAATACGTCTACTTAGGGCAGGTAGTGACAGCTGATCCGGATCATGAGAGGGAGATAACTAGAAGGATAAGAATGGGGTGGAGCGCATATGGCAAATTCTCGCAGATCATGAGTGGCAGTTTACCAATTTCCCTCAAGAGGAAAGTGTACAACAGCATAATCTTACCGGTACTCACCTACGGGGCAGAAACGTGGAGGCTAACGAAAAGAGTTCAGCTTAAGTTAAGGACAACGCAGCGAGCCATGGAAAGAAAAATGATAGGTGTAACGTTAAGAGATCGGAAGCGGGCAGAGTGGGTGAGGGAACAAACACGGGTTAATGACATCCTAGTCGAAATCAAGAGAAAGAAATGGGCTTGGGCAGGGCATGTAATGCGAAGGCAAGATAACCGCTGGTCTTTAAGGGTAACGGAGTGGGTTCCAAGAGAAAGTAAGCGTAGCAGGGGGCGGCAGAAGGTTAGATGGGCGGATGAGATTAAGAAGTTTGCAGGCAAAGGGTGGATGCAGCTGGCAAAGGATAGGGTTAATTGGAGAGACATGGGAGAGGCCTTTGCCCTGCAGTGGGTGTAGTAGGGCTGAAGATGATGATGATGATGTATTAGTCACTGGACTACTTGTCCACACTTGCGCCATCGTCCAACTAACGCTGCCGTCGTGATCGCTGCTGCGGTCCCATAGCTGGTCGTTCTAACATCGTCGTGCAGTGAAATCCCGCACTTCGCAAACAGCCACATCACAACGTTGCGTGGAACAGCTGAAAATTTTGCCTCGCTGGAGCTGCCTCACCCGTTACGAACCCTCGTTGAATGTAACCGTAAACGAGCGCCAGTCGCTTACCGGACCCGAGCACGAATGACGATTGACGAAGCACTACAATAAAATCTTTTGAAACGCGGCCGGCAGTAGTCAAATACGTCAGCCAAAGAGAAACTAAGCGTGAGTGGCGTCTGCTCTTCTGTCAGCTATTGACACTCCCCGGCACCGCTGCCATTCAGAGTGGTGGTGCCACCGCAATTGGAACAGTGGCCCTTCCATCAACTATCGACGCTCCCTTGAGCACGAAGTGCGCAGTTGAAAAGTAGAAAAAAAAATTGGCAGTGGTTTAGCTCTGGTTAAACCTGGAGTGACGCGATAGCTACAGCTGGCCGAGTGGAACTTACTCAGTCGAATTGCAAAGTCAGTCTTTTGGTCCGTTTCGCTGGGCGTTCCTCCATCTTTATCCCACTTGACACGGCGCATGCGCACAGCTGTTGCAGCTCGATTTCGCCGGCGCGCCGCGAGCAGCTGCTCCACACCACGTGGCTGGTCACGTGATCAACCACATGGCGGTGGCAGCGCAGCGGCCATGCTGAAGGCTCGAAATGCTACCATCATGTAGCTACAAAACTTGGACGACGCCTATTAAGCGTAGAACGCATTGTGCCACCGCCGATTATCAGCAGCCGCAATCTGAGGGCACGTGGGGGGAGTGGGCTGGTGCTGGTTTGCTGCTTATCGACAGCCACCATTGGTTGCCGTGTACAGGGGTGGGGATGCCGGTTCTGCGGGTTGACAGCAGCTGCTGAAGGCCAGGCACCAAGAGTGATGTAACAGAGGTGCACGGCAAAAATGCAACCACGCTGAAGCATGCCTGATATCTCGTTTTTCTCGCCTTTATTTATGGTGCGATGCTTTGGTTTCGATTTTAAGTCCACCCCTCACTTCGGATTTTCAAATTTTGGAAAATAGGCAGATTTACAATCGTGTAAATACGGTACATGACCATTTTGCGGGACTCCAGCAGCAGTCCAAATTGCCGAATTAATGGAGATCGAATGAATGATGTTTTGCTACAAACCAGTAATTTAGTGCGCGCATTACACAAGAATGTGATTAATAAAGCCCGGTAAAAGCACTCGGGGAGATTTTTCCAAGGTTAAGGTATGACACAAATTAACAGTACAGGCATAGATAGAATACGAACCACGCTTCAGCACTCGAACTCTTCCCTCGCACTGCACGATGGAAATAGAAAAGCTTGCTGCTTTTATGCACACGCAGACAAGTGACATTTGCTGGCGTAAATATTAGGAACACATTCATTTTTGCCAGGTACCCCATCAGAAGAGCTACTGCCAAAGCGCTATCCCTATTTTGGGTCCGTGTACACATGTATACAAAGTCACTAGAGAGCACTCCAGCAGTTCGCTGCTTTGCAAACAAAGCAACACCCAGTTTCAGCCATTTCAGGACACGAACGCTTTGTCAAATCGTGTTACTGGTTTTATTTTTAAACTTTTTTTTTTCTTTCAACACTTCTTTACAATACCAACAAGTACACAAGCAGTAGTTCCTAGTCCAAAGCTTGGGCCATGGCGCGCCATTTGCACTCGCCATAAGGTAGTCACGGCAGTGCAGCACGCTTCAGCCCCGCTGAAGGAAAAACCGCCGCTCAAACCAGAGCCCAGCAAACAAAAATAGATCCCCGCCACCTTAGCAGGGCGCTCTCTCCGAAGACACTTTCCACCCCTGGCAAGAGCGGCGTTTTCCTCCCAGTGAAGACAGACCTCTCTGCGCAATTTCGCAGAACTTCTCTATACACTTAAAACGCAACGCAAAAACTGAAAAAGAAAAAAAGCCACCAACAAATACTGTACAGTATATACAAACAAACCTACATGTGCGTGCAATTTCTTCTAAGTGTCATGTACACACGAGCTACTGCTCCGAACCGCTCGCGATGGTGCGCAGGGCAGGCAGCAAAAGACAGGGGAGAGCCAATGGTTTCACGCAAATAGTATACTGCAGGGAGAAAAAAAAATTACTTTTGTTTCAAAAGTTGTTGGTCGAGCACGGCGCACCGCCATCAAGTGGTCCGAAGGACAATTCCTACCTCCTAGAAACAGCCTCGCGTCGGCTACTAACAGCCTTTCAGTCGGCCCTAGACAAATAGCTTTATGTATATACTTGCTCTGTAGTAAGATGTGTCGCTTTTGGCTGAGACAAGTTTGTGTGAGTGCGCGCATATGCAGAGCAAGTGCACTGCCACGCCGTATCCTCATTTCGTTGGAGGAAAAAAAAAACAAACAAGTGTTTACTTTGCAAGAGTTGTTCCACACGGTCCTGGGATGTCGCCTAAAATATATGGTATAAGCACACTTTTTTTTTTCCTCTCGAAACCTACACGGGCAGCATCCTGTGCCAGCTACAAAACTTACGCACACAGAGACAGACACATTTCCGCATCCCCAAAGCTAAGAGGGCAAAAGCTGGGGTGCAACTAGGATTTGTCACTCGTCTCTACGGTAAACATGCCTTCGCAACTTTCTCCTCGCCTGAACCTTACTGTTCCCAATAGCAACAGCAAGACCACTCACTACCTTTGAATGTTTTTTCACTAGTGCAGGTTGTGCACAGGCAGTGGTGGTGCCACCTACAACTGGAGCAGCTCCCCATCGGCAAATCTCAAGGCCATCGGAAATGAGCAGCATGGGTTTGAATTAATCGCAGAAGTCAAGAATGTACCGAACCACTTTCCTTTCCTTGCACTCGAAGGCCCCAGAAACGAGCGATTTTTGTTCCCTGACATCTCAAAGCCTTCCATCCATGGCCAAACCTATTCTCATCTGATTTATCTCCTAGTACTGCTGTACTCTGGGAAACCATTTATTAAAAAAATAAATATGCAGGAAAAAACAAACTCTGCTCCAACTAAAAAAGGGGGAACAAATACAGAAACCAGGGCATACATAAGCATCTTTTCTTTTTGCACTTATATTCCCGTGATTGTCCTTTCTGTAACATTCTCCGGGAAAGCCTTAAACCGTTCAAGCAGCCGTCCTGCGGGCCGTTTTGGTCTCGTCTCGCCGACGGGATTGTCTCTACAAAGGTTGCACACACGTGCGCACATGTGTTTGTGTGTGTTGTGTGTGTACGCGCTGTTTATCACAGAAAAAACAAATGGTTTTTCCCTGGAATTGCACTGCTGCTGTTGCTTTTTTTTTTATCCTCAAAGCTTCTCGCGTTTTAAAAGGCACAAGAAAAAAATAATATACAGGAATGTACCTTCCAAGAAACACAACTCCAACAACTGAGTCAACGGGTCTTCCAGACACATAAATAAAGCAAAAATGTTGTTCCCAAACACTATCCTAAGCAACCTCTATCTGCTGCCATTGACCGCACCTCTTCCGGCAGCCGCTAGACTTGAACTGCCCGTCGTCGCATTTCTTAACGTTTTCAGCCTAACAAGATGCACAGTGCTACATCGTTACGTTGCCAGCAACCTTGTCGTAAATCAGCCGCAGCACTCCCCCGATGCCCACACCCTTCCCACACCAGAAGCCCAAATAAATAGGAGTCCACTTGCCATCAATCCTCAACACTTAAGCGGTCGCTGTGTTTCTTATTACAAAAAAAAAAGTAAAGCAGCAGGGGAAACAAATAGAGAAGTAGTAAGAGATGCCATTTTCACAGAAAAATAAAAGAAGGAGGAGCAAAGACAGCGATGCTCAGGAGCAGAGATTAATAATAATTAAAAAAAAAAGAGGCAAAATAAACAGGGGTGAAGATGGTGGCAGCTTCTCGTGTGTAGTGACAAAAACACACTGCCTCGACAGTTGCCAGCTTGAAGATTTGGTCCGCAGGGCCCAGAGAAACGCCATCGTCAAAATGCCAGCCCCGTGTGCAGCGGGGCGCAAGCAGAGAGAGAGAGCCAGGGCACTAATGGGAGAGGAGGAGGAGTGCCACTTGTTCGGCTTCTTTTCGTACTCATTCCCTCTCTCCAGCTCCCAAGGTCAGGTGTGTGTGTGTGTGCGCCTTGCTTGCTGGCCTGCAAATCACACAAAGCCCCAGGCCTCGAGTGCCTTGACAACAAAGTCTTCCTTTGAAGAGAGCACGTCGTTGCCATAGGTCTTGCAGCGACGGCTCCGGCCATGGAATAGGTCCCCATCCAACCACAGTCCAAACTGGCCACTGCACAGAGCAGGAAAGCAATGATGCTGCTGACACGAAGTCAAAATAATATTCTGGAAGTAGTAGTCTAAAAAATGAGTGCTGCAAATTCCTTCAGGGATTGTCACCCAGAAACACACATTGGTTGGCTAGTGCAGTTTGAGTAGCGGCGATAAAAAACTGGTACATTTTTATGTCATGCTACTTAATGAGAGAACCCAGAGATAGCTGCACGATGTTGCTTCCTTTCACTGACTCGCAGCATCACAACTATCCTGCCCCACTTCACTCCAACACCACCCCACACCCGTTCATATTCCTCCACTGTGCGGATGTCTATGCCAACGCCATGGATCTGGGGTTGATGCAATAAACAGCTATTGCTGTTAAACTCATGTCTCCATTTGCTTACCCTCACAGTAAAGAGGCTGCAGCATGCTGCAGTAGTGTAGATCATTACTTTTCAAGCAAAGGACACAAAGCACTTTGCAACCAGTGTTTTCATCCCAGCTGTTAGTATCCATTGTATTGCACTCTGCATGTTCCCCATTCTGGTATGTTCAACATGCTGTGTTATTCTTTGCATAATCACTCCAATTAGTCTGACCTCTTCTATAAGAGCCTGATTGTGGCTTACAGCTCCCTTAAATAAATAAATAAAAACAATTAAATGAAATATTTCAAAAATGTGATAGGGTTTTAACATAGCTAAGCCGAGCAGACATGCAAAAGCATGTGCTTGGCCTGGATGGGTGAAGGTTTTGCTTCACTGTGCCGTAGGCACATCTGGAGATATGAGAATCTGGTTAAGCTCTGATCGAGGTTAAGCTGATCTGATCTCGTCGCGCCGCAGATGGAGGTTAATGAAGACGATGATGTGCAATGCACAGTGCAAGAGAGCGTTGCAGTTTAGCACAAGGTGTGATCGGCTGCGGCGATACAGTGCTCTCATTCAGTGGCTAGCAAAGCCGATTTGTTTGCGCCGCCGCGGATTCGAAACAGAGTCGTGGCAATATTTATTTCATTTCTGCCTACGCTGTTGCTATGCTAGGTTTGGCCAAAGTCACCCTCAAGGTCACCCTCCCCATTAACACCTTGCGCGACACTCCTTCGAACTAACCAGAGTTACAACCAGAGTCTTGTTTGGGGCAGTGTTAATTGATGCTTTCACACTGAAACAAAAGCACACAAATATGCATCCACCACCTATGGCCGACCATAATTTAGACTGAGCAACTGAAATCACGGCAGAAGTTGGAGGTCTGTAGTGAATTTCCATGCAAACTCAGAGGCATGAAATAAGCAGCAGAAATGTGCAATGCCAATTTATAAAGCTATTCGTGAAAGGGTCAGGCAGGCATTTTGCACCGAAGCACAATGGCAGGACTAGATTGCTTTCATTCTCTCTGATGGGCTAACTGTGGCCAAGGAACATAACCAAATCATCAGCCAGCAACCCATTATGTTAATCACTGAAATTTGACAAACAAATATTTAAATATTTCTGGGTGCTTTTTTAGCTGTTGTAATTGGTCACCAATACAATAAATTCACAGTCATAAATTTGCACTAAATCTCACAGAATGAGAAAAGAGAGGGGGGCACATCTGGGCACTCTCAGTAACTTATCTTTCGGTGTGGCAGACAAGTAAACAAACATATCAATATAGAAAAATGGCATTAGATGTCTATGTATGAAAGAATAACTTTAGAAGCAGAATTCCAGAAAAAGAGAAAGCTGTTCCAATATATGCACCAGTGATTAACAGGAAAGGTTAATGATTCACCAAAACCTAAAATGAACACACCAAGTAAGCAAGGAACTTTGACCATTTTGCTAGAATTTAACTGAGCACAGAAAGTTTTCATACTGCCAACACATTTCCCTGGTCGATGCTATTTTACAGAGGCATTTGTTAATATACCAATTCTTATGGATACCTCGACAATAATGAAGCAACTGCAGTAAAATCACTTGCTGTACTGACAACTGCAATGCCAAAATCCCATGCGGGTGAATGCAGCCAACAGGGCAGTACAACACCAAACTTTAGCAAGCCCTTTGTAAACCATGCAACAAATCTCTACGGACACTGGAGGCTCCAGTCACTCAAAGAAAACCTGCACTGCTGTTCGCAACAGCAACAGATGACGGGAGCCGCAAAACTGTCATGCTACATCACAGTAAAGAGCCTATACATACTTTGAATTGCAAAAAAATTCAATATGCCCATGTTGCCGCTTCTTAACATCTCACTGCTGTCGACTGTGCAAACAATGCTCTTGCTAGCTGGTTGATTCTACACTGTGATGTATATAATCAGTGGTGGCCTCACCACTACTACAAAAAAGAAGTTAAAAGACATTTATTTATTTACTTATTTAACTATACTGCATACATTTTGTTACTGATATGTGCCAGGCTTACTGCAAAGAGCGTTAAGCGGAGTATGTTAGCTGCAGGTGCAAAGAACTTTGGGAGAGAAAGAGATGGGACGTCATTCCTGACACATTGGCTTGGTTGTCAACTCAGTCGCATGGTGTCAATGTACGCAAGTCTGAATCAAGTAACAAGCAGCAAGACCCAGCTGGGAGGGCTTTAACTGGTGGCAGCTCAGGCGTAATCCTCCAAACAATTTTCTCTCTCATCAGGCCCAGCAGATGATGGCAGCACGTTTTAAATGCTTGTGCGTCATGATGGTTTATGGTTCACGGAGGTTTAACGTCCCAAAGCTACTCTGGCTATGAGAGATGCCGTAGTGAAGGACCCCAGAAATCTCGACCACCTGGGGTTCTTTTTAACGTGCACTGACATGGCACAGTACACAGTGCTCTAGAATTTCGCCTCCATCGAAATTCGGTCGCCGCGGTCAAGATCGAACCCGCATCTTTCGGGTCAGCAGCCAAGCGCCATAACCACTGAGCAACTGCGGTGTGCCTTGTCTGTCATGAATCTGTTCATGAATTGTGCAGTACAATTACACTGACCTTAGTAAAACATTCTACTGCAGCTAATGTCAATACAGAGGCTACAAGGTGGCATCTACAGGTCTTCCAGAAGACACTATCACCTGCAGGTAACTGTCACCAAGGGAGCTAGCCCCTTTCTTTGCAGAACAAAAAAAAATAATGTCAGTCTCTAAACAACTGAAAACGAGCTCTGGAGCAGATTGCTTGTTTGTTTTATACAGCCTGACCTTTTCATGGTGCCAACAGAAAGGAAGATAAGTGGTGCAGTAATGTATGGGATTCAAAAGGCAGCAATGAGAAGATGAAAAACTACATCACAGAAAGGAAAGCCACAATGGGAGAAAGAAGGCTACTACTCACTCTCCAGCACCGAAGGCCAGGGAATCGGCATTGCCCTTGATGAAGTAGACGTTGTCGCCTGTCCATTTGTACAACTGCACCACACAGAAGTTAAGAAAGAAAAGTTAGAGAATGAACTCAAAGTTCCAGGGTTGATTTTTGCTACAATGTGCATTCATGCAACTAGAACACAGAGGATTTTCGTTAATAACTTAAATCCGCTTTATTCAAACATCTGTTTATACAAAATGTCCCCTTTGGTCCCATCAGCAAAGTGATTGAAAATATACCCTTAATTTTCACTTCTCTTCGAGTTCAAACTATGCAGACAAGAATCAACTGTACCATAAATCACCAATTTTATCAGGTGAATGCAAAATCAGTAACATCAACAGCTGCTGTTGCTGAAACTAAACAGATGACTAAGACATGGTGAGTTAAATTCTCCCAGGCTTTTCTTCATCCTCTAGGGTGAAAAAAATTTTTTGGCTTATCATGATAACGACGGGTCTCATCCCATTGGTTGTTTTAACCCTCTTTTGCTTTCTTATTCACCTCATATATAATGCCTGGCTGGGCCTTTAGGGTGTTTCAAATGAACAACTCCACCACACCATCCACAAGAGTGTCCACTCCAAACTCCTGTGGATTCATGCGGCAATAGATAGCACGTGGCAGTGGCTCACATAGGAATTTTCAGTTACTACATGCGATGGTGATGTTGACACCAATTACCACGGAGAAATTCTTACATATAGCTATCGCTGTAGGCAGAATATCTCACTCATGCACGTACAACTTGCAATACAGCCCACACGAAGACAAGTCTTGTTGTCTAAACATTGGCAAGCTCCCTGAGGCTTCCCTCCCTTGTTCACATTGTTTTCGCAATACAGCAGTATTTCGCTGACACGTTCCCAGTTTGTATGATTTCCTTGGCTTACCATATGCTCAAAACTGAGAAATAAAAATGTCCCAGAGAGTTACATTTTTCTTTATCTGGTTTATGCATTCCTAGATAATAAGATTCTCGGGTACGTACGTTCACAATTTTGTGAAATTCTGATCATATGATATATTCAGCGACCAACAGTGTGTGCTAACACATCAGTGACCAATGTCTGGGGGAGCACGCGACAACGGCAGAAACGCAGAGGCAGTCAGCCGCTAGGGTGGCTTCTCCGTACTGCAAACGTGGAATGGGGGCAAAGGAGCCTAAAGACTGCGATGATGCGCGAGCATGCGAGAAGGCCAAGCCCAGCGACACGCGAGGCAGTCAGCTGCCAGAGTGGCTTCGCCGCAGTGCAAAGGTGCGATGAGGCAAAGACTGAAAATATGACTATGGCGACAGTGAAGAGGCTTTGGCTTCTTTCATGCCAGGGACAAAAGTCTAAAAGCGCTAGAGATGCTCTTCAGAATTTGCACCAACAAGCCCTGGGAAGCCTTTTCAGCAAGTGGTAGAGTATGCAAATGCCTTTGTACTATTTCATATATATCAGGCACATTTCTCAAAGCCTTAGTGGTTTAGATGATGAGTTTTCTTTTCACAGATATGTTTATTTTCCAGATTTTTAGAAATACATATAAACTAGGTTCTACTGTACAGCTACTTTGGAGCACCCACAGCGAGCCAGCAAATAAGGGTTGAAAACGCATCCTGCAAGGAACTTGCCTTGAACTCCGGGTGGAAGGTAAAAAGGAACGATTCTCCTGTGCCATAGAAGTGGTCACTCATCCTCAGGGAGCATGATGTCAGGACACCAAACACCTGTGTGCAGAAAACAAGCACAAGAGAAAGTTAGCGCAGCACAAATCTGCAAAATTTTCATTTTGAGCAGAGAGGTCTTCAAGGAAGACGGTGGTCATTATCTAGGCTATTTGTGAATATGAGTTAACTTATTGGAATTGGACCATAACTTGGTTTAAAGATAAGTAACCCTGTTGCTTTTTCAAGTCACAATAATTAGCACATGTAAATCATGCCAAGGTGAATTACTGTCACAAGAATTTCAAGAGTTACCGTATTTATTCGCGCAATGAATATACCCCCCTACTTTGGCTGCCAAAAAGTGCAAATTTTTTTATTGCATAATAAACATGACCCCTTCTTTTGAACCACAGTCTGCTGATGATATTAAATGCTAGCGGGTGCCTTTATTGCAGCGTCAGAAGAACTACGCAGTGCTGTAAAGCGCAATGCGTAAAGTGCAGCCTGTTGAATGTCATGACTGCTATACTTCTATACCTCACCCAGTAGGATGGAAAGCCAATAAGAATGTTCCACGTGAAATTCGAGAACTAGAGACTTGCAAATATTGTTTTTTTTTTGTTTGAAGTGAAGTCTAAGTAAATTTTCTTCGGATAATTTCAAAGCGAATAGTTCGAATACTTCTGGCACACAAAAAAGGTCTAATGGCATGTAAGCATTTCCAAAACCACATTTTCTTTAACGTACAAGGCCATTACATGTAAAAACTGTGTAATGAAATTTTGTCACACTCTTTGAAGCCATCTAGACCTTCTGCGAAAATTGCAACCAGAAATTGGGGGAGTCGACATAAGTGCGAAACCAACGTATTTGTGGGGTGCGAGACCTATTCGAGGGGCCTCTGGCTGTTGCTCTTATTGTGACTGCATCATTGTGCAGCTGTTTCTTTTCAGTGCTGATGCCATGGACAACTATCAAAAGTACGCATCACACACCCAGTGCCACTCCCTCGTCAGGCATAGCAAAGGGGCACCGATCTCCATGTGTCTCATGCTAGCTCCCCTTCGTGCTGGCACTGTCGTGCTTTGTTAGCGAATTTCACGCGGAGAAGGGCGACTGCAGTAGATGCAGTCAACTGACTCGTCCCGCGCAAGTCAAGGGAGCCGCACGTCCTCCAAATGATGCAGGCCACTGAGTGGTTCCAGCACGTTGCACCTCGGGTAACGCAGGCACAGACAACTGGCAGTACCGATATGGGTGCCGGGCTAGCGCCTGCTCATGTCAGCTGCAGCACACATGCACACACCGGCTCCACCATAAGTGCGGCCGTGCAGGAACGCGACATATACGCCTAGCAGGTGTCCATAGAGTCTGAATTTTGGTTGCACATGCATCACAGTGCTACCCCAGAGGAGGTACGCTGAACCGAAACCACACAAAGCAAGCATTCCAGGAACGTTATTCACTTAAGATGAACGCTTCAAGGTCTCGAATCCAAGCATTCAGATTGATCCGAATACCTTCCTATTTGACAGGATATTCGAAATTATCGAATATTCGCACATGAATATTCGCCTCCCGAGAACTAATAAAAACTATGCTTCATCAATTAGGATTCCCTGTTCAATCTGCCCCAATTTTTGTCCTGTCTTACCACTACAAATTTTTTGGAATAGTATTTTGCCCTCTATAATGAACGCACCCCCAAACTTTCAGAGGTTTTTTTAGAAAAAAAAGTAATTAATATTGTGAGTAAATACGGTATGTCAGCACGCTCACAAAACACGAATCAATGCAAAAAACAGTTTATTCTTCAGCGCTAAATATGTTAAAGCTATTTGGCAGGCTGGTTGGCCTTGGTACAGGATGAACTTGAGTCACTAAAAAGAAAATTTCTCCTCTCCTGCTCTTCCTGTTGATCACCCAAAGAAACTTTACTCCACATGCTCACTCAATACCCTTTTCCACTAAAGGCAACATACAAGCATAATCCAGCAACTACCAAAAATTGTCACCTTTATAGCTCCGCAATCCTCTCATGACCCATTCCTAAAAAGCAGAAACCTTTTATCACTTGTTCCAAAATGGAGAAAGCATAAGCAGCACCAGTTTTGAAAAACTTATGAAGCCTCATACCTACATTCTATACTGTTATCAGAATAGCGACCAAAATATTACTAGAAAGATTAGGATGACATAAGACAATATGAACTTTTATGTCACGTGAACTACTGATTTGCTGCACGCGCAGCATAACAGGGGTGTTTTTCAGCAATATTTTGCAGCAGCATAGGTAAACTGAAGGGTTATGAGTATTCAATAAAGAAAATTTTTCAACAAATCGGGCCTCTTCTCTTCAACAGTGTTCTGTACCCCTTTATTACAGACATCAAGGACGGCTCTACCTAATTTTTGTAGTCAGTAAAAACTGGTTCTCTGGCAATTCCTGGATATGTGGCTGTTTGCCCAGCAGCAAGACCCACTTATTGCTAAGAAAACTGGCTAGAAAATTTTCCTGCCACTTGATTCAAACTCATGGCATTTAGACCGAAAAGGACTCCGCAGTCAATGTTTGGAAGTGAACAGCTGTTTTGCCCAGCCTTAGAGATCCACATGAAAAAAAAAAGTTGCAGTTTGTTCACGAAAATGGCTGGTGGCAGTGACGACCGCATTTCATATTTTAGTGCTTCGAAAAACACCATTTTTCAGTTAAAGCCGTGTCTTTGCCGTTAGAATGCAGTTATCTGCCGACATGTCAACTTCAATTAGTCCTCCAGGCCCGTGCAAAAGAAAAGACTCACAGCGCCCTCGGTGTCCAGCACAGCAAGCAGGATAGGTGTTTCGACCTTGAGCATCTCGCGGTAGAGCGTCTTGAGGCTGAAGCCGTGCTTCAGCGTGCTGTACACAAGCCCCCACGAGTAGCTCTCCGCTCGCGCCGGAAGGTGCTTGCACAGCTGCGATGAAGGAAGCGGGAGCAAGAAAACAATTGTGCGTACGCCTAGGACAGCTCCACATACAGAGCACGAAGGCAAGAGTGCCAAGCAAAAGCATCAGTTCAGCATTTAAGTGCATCCATACTATAAAGTTAAAGCATGCTAAACTCTGCACCATCTGATTTCCTAATACAGACACTGAACCACAGACAAAAAACAATGAGCAAAGAGAAGTCAAGGAGATCCAAAATTCCACTTGTTGCAAGACTGGACACCAGTGAGGAGCTGCTACGCAGGCCATGCGACTACATGGCATGTCTGAAGCATTTCTAAGTCTCTGAGAGAAAAAAACTCATTTTCTATATTTATCTTTGCCAACAAGGTGGACCAGCAATCAACCTGTATTTTTAATATAGCCTAGTAAAAAACCTAACAAGAAGTTAGGAAAGTATTTGACACATTTGACACAAAATATTAGAATGTTACTTAGGGTATAACCCTCAGCCCGCATGTAGTACAATTGTTCTTGCCTGGCCTGCAGCTCTGTGAGATACGCATCCAAGGCAAGCACAGCAAAAAATGAATATTTCTTAATGGAGACATACTAGTGCATGATTTGTGTGTGCACCACTAGTGTGCCATGCAAACTGCACCAACATTAGTCCAGCCTGTAGTTACACAAGCAATCTGTGTCACCATAAAAAAAAAGGCAAAGTTGTTAAAAAAAAGCAAAGTTGTTAAACACTATTAAACACCATTTCCAAGGTACATTTTTTCTCCAGCATCTTTTAATGTAATGTCCCAAGACATTTGGTGCTTATATAGCAGCATTTCCAATAATGTGATATACAGCTGCATCAAAACTGAACTACACTGTCATGATTAAAGTGAATTACAGCGTCATTACATTTATTTCTAGCATCATCACCACTGTGTTAAACTGCAGTTATCTCTGAAGTTTTTGTGCAGAATTTTAAACGCTATGTCAGCATAGCAACTGATAATAATACCGATGTCTTCAGTTTCTTAATGCTATAAGTTTGGTAGCACAGGTATCCACAAACCTCCCGACGGTGTTCCTCGGTGAAGATCTCCGTGGAATCAAGCAGTTCAGGTAATGGAAGGTCAGTCAGGTCCAGCGGAGACTCCCTCCGTGCTTCGCTCATTGACACCACCTGGACGAAATGGCACAATAAAAAGATTCATTGTCTAGCAGCACTTTCCCACTCCCCACAGCAAGATTTTCCACAGCCACCTTTTTACAACATGATCTGTTAATACCACTGCTCATGAAGTCCTCATAAACAGAAGTTGACTGCAAGCTGTTTTTGTCAAGGTATGTTCGATGACGGTACACAATGTTTTTCCAGATATGCCACCATCGAGTACCTCTTGCTCCATGATAAGGGGGTACTAGATTCACCCAGCAACTTGATGATGATGAATTTTTATGGCACAAAGGCATCTATGGCCAAAGAGCGCATGGCACAAGGTAGTTTTTCATTGCACAAGGTGGGGGTCAGAAACCCATTTCCCAAGCATTTCACCCTAAAGAAGCCGAGCACCAGGCAGGGGAAAGCCTGTACCTATTGTATCACCGGTAGACACCCGGCGACACTGGGGATCGAACCCCGCACCTTCCACAAGCGAAGCGGATGCTCAAACCACTAAGTCACCGCTGCAGTTACCCAGCAACTTGCTTGCAATTGCAGCTTGGTGTTGTCTCACAAAGGACATCAAATGCCCATGCCCACAACAACATGAATACAAAGCTGCCCAAGCACAATGGCTAGGGGACCTATCAATCACCTTAAGTGACCCCATGAATTTCACATCTTGTGTTAGTCTAACAAGCACAAGCTCAGATTCAAGTATGCCACTGCATGCGTTCATTCAGCTATGCAGTTAAGGATGCAGTGCACTGGGAAATACACACACACAAACAGGTCAGCAAGAGAAGGAAGACCACACAGGATGGGGAAATGAGTCCACAAACAAAAAAATTGGCGGTGGTTTAGCTCTGGTTAAACCTGGAGTGACGCGATAGCTACAGCTGGCCGAGTGGAACTTGCTCAGCTGAATTGCAAAGTCAGTCTTTCGCCGCTCCGTTTCGCTGGGCGTTCCTTCTTCATCTTCGTCCCACTTGACACGGCGCATGCGCACAGCTGTTGCAGCTCGGTTTCGCCGGCGCGCTGCGCCGCCTGCAGCAGCAGCTGCTCCACACCACGTGGCTGGTCACGTGCCGCCACCACGGTCACGTGCCACCGCCACACTGAATGCTCTAAATGCTACCATAATATAGCTATCGCTACAAAACTGACGAATGATTACGCTAAGCTGTGCAATGCGAGAACACAGCAATATCTTCATAATGAGAGAAACCAGTGCAATGTGCAAACCCATCCAATGTGCCTCTAATGTGCAGCTGCTTCCCTCTCACTCTCGCTGTCCTGCATTGCAGTGTTACGGCCCTGCTGTGCCGAAGCTGCTACTTCCTTCGCTCTATCCCCCTCCTGTTTGTTCTCTTACCTCCCCTGCTGTGTAGACGGCTATGCCAAAGTCTTGGATTCAGGGGTGCTTCCCATTAACAACTATCCCTGTAAAAATATGTTCGACGGACTAGCGCAGCAGTCGGGGCAGTAGTGTGCCACTTGCCTCCCAGTCACCGGGTGAGACCGCAGGTGCTCCTCCTCCAGGTGGCACTGTGGTGCTGTCAAAAAGCTTAAAGAAACGCAGAGCGCCACCGTGGCCCCTCTTGGAGCCATGGTGTCCCTTGCTGCTGCCACTGCCACTCGTGTCGGGAGTCTCGCGCCCTTCCTCAGTGCCGCTCGTCCCTGTAGCATGGATGGTGGTGGAGAACAGCTCAGCTTCGTCTTCGTCCCCAGGCTCGGGCAACGGCTCGAAGCCGCGGCTTGCCAGATCCACCCGATGCACATCGCCATACACCGAGGGTGCCCACTTTTCGAGAAAGCAGTACAGCTCGTCAGCCCTGCACAGCGGAAAGGCGCAACGAAGATGTAAATAAAACACAAAGAGAGCATGAAAATATTACTGTGCACTGTGGCTGTCCATCTCCCACCGCAAGTGGATTTAACCCAATGAGAAAGTTCCCATTGAAGAGCCACAATGACCTCCATTTCTTTCTCTTTTTTTTGTGGTTTGGCTTCTGGTTTATGGGAGTTTAACGTACCAAAGCGACTCAGGCTGTGAGGGACGCCGTAGTGGAGGGCTCCGGAAATTTCGACCAGCTGGGGTTCTTTAACGTGCACTGACATCACACAGTACATGGGCCTCTAGAATTTCACCTCCATTGAAATGCGACCACCGCGGCCAAGATCGAACCCGCGTCTTTCGAGTCAGCAGCAAAGTGCCATAACCACTGAGCCACCGCGGCGGCCTTTTTTTTTATAAAAATAAGGTTAAATGCATAATGCATACATGGGACCATGCGCTTGTACCACCCTCTGTTCGAGAATTTCCCATAAATCTGCTCGTGTTTCACACATATAGACAAATCTTATTAAAAGTGAACGTCATATACTGATAAACATACCACACATGCGTTCAGCACCAATTTTAAAAAATGCCGCCAAAAAAAGGAGCTTAACTGTCCTTTCAAATAGTGAAGCAGGTCACCACAAGTCAGAAAAACTAAAGATTCACACATGGTGTGCTGCTCTTTGCAAACTACATCCCATGTCACTGTTATCAAACATCACAAAACCAACAACCCAGTGCTATAACTCCCGCATGTAGTTTCATGCATAAAAAATTTTTCCAGCTGTGTGAAAAGTATTAATTGCGCTGGATCAATTACAGGAACTAGCCTTTTTAGTGAACTGGCCATATCACGAGCCCACAAGTACAGGACATGTTACTACTGCTGTATCCACAGTACACCATAAGCTGATGTGTCTGGTCAAACTGCCAAAAAGTTAGAGAGATGTACTGAACAAGCTTTACAAAAAAACCCATTTTCAATGAATGACAACCTAAAATCTTGGAACTTTGCAAAGGCATAGTACTTGCATAGTACTTGCATAGTATGAGCAGCAAATCATGTAACAAATATGTACCCAAGACATTTCAAGGACAAACAATCAGTACCTGTTTCGAGGGATGCCGAACCAGTACTGTGGCCGAATGCGCCGCTTTAATGAGGCAGTGACAGAACACTGGACTTTCTTGTGCAGGGGTCGTCCCATGCGCAGGCACAGGTAAAGCAGCGTGGCCTCCGATGACTGCGCTAGCCGAGGAACCAGCTCTGCCATCACAGCATCGCAGAAAGGGAAAAAAGAGCAACGCACTTGTCAGTTTTTTGTCTATATTATATGCGTAAAAAAAATTAAGCGAATTTTGTCAGTACTAGTACCAAGAGGAGAATATGAGCAGAAGTGTGAAACACTGTGCAGTCCAACGATTAGGGTGCTTTGGCAATACATAAAGGTGTTTGGACAAACTGCATTCTGCATCAATATTATACTACTAGGGTTCTGCTATTTGACGATCAGCATGCATTCAGCCTCTGCTGTGCAGGTTGCTAGCTTGATGCCACCATTTAGAACCTCCTGGGGAAGGGTCTTGCACTTCACTGACTTGAGCACAATTTCGTTAATTTTACTCCTTGAAACATGCGGACACATTAATATTAGTAGTCAGTTAAAAATACCTTTCTCTAAAAATCTGCCCTTACACCAGGAAAAGCAACGCACAATAAGATGCAACAGAAGGATGCGAAAGCAGGAGAACACCAACTTTAAGCTGAGATAACAAAGTGGAGCTCACTACAGAAAAAATGAACTAACGAGAACGATGTTTAGGCTAGTTGGAGATAGTGTGGAATGAAAAGCCGCTCAGCATGAAATGACACAAGGAAGACAAAGCGACATAGCAGCCTTGTTTCACCCTTCCTCATGTGCAGCAACCTTGTTGTGGACTGCTTTCACAACACATTATCCATGACAAAAGCCAATCCATATCACACAACTCCAGACTGAATTCCTTCACTGTGCATCAAAAGCAAATACTTCAATAACGCTTAGCAAGGTATTATTCTGATGACAGGACCATTTTCCTCTAGCAATCAATCCACAGATTACACCTAGCCACAGGTATCTCGAAGACTGCATGCCCAACGTCAAGCATGATGCAGCCACAGACCAGTTGGCCACAGGCTCAACTTGAAGCCAAGCTACAGGAAGGCTGCACGGAGTATAATGCTGAGATGTCTCGTTAGCTATGAGAGCTACTAGAGGCACAAAATTCTCTACACTGGAAACCAAACTGCCATGGCAGAAGAGAGAGTCAACACCTGAATAAAGAGACTCAATAAGCAATACGTTGCTTGAATTTCTTTTGACGAACAGCAATTATTGCCATAGGTTACATAGCATCTACCAGCAAGAAATAATTACAAGGTTGCAGCAAACGCCACTATGCTTCCTCAAACATTTGCTCCTAGTAAAATTAAAGGATGCATGACATCAATCAGCAGATGTAGGCTTTCTTTTTTTTAAATGTAAGGCAATTTCACAGATGAGTCGTCCTACTGCAGTCATCACCAGCAACCAAATCCTGAGAACCTGAAGCCTTTTAAATAACTGAAGCTTGACACAAGCAGCAGCCAAATAAGAGCAGTACGCCAAAATAAAAACAAAAATGTGCGCAAAACTGCTTCACTTCGATAGCTGAGGTGGCGAGATGTTACTCTTTCGAATGACCACATCTGCCATCATCTGTGGCACTGGGAGTTGTTATTGGCATCTTTACTGTTTGAAGCAAAAATCAAAACAAAAACTGTGGCTTTTTACATAGCTAGCTCTGCACAGAAAGAGCAACAACAGGAAGTGGTAAAATATGGTGGCCAAGCTAGCAAAACAGAGAATATAACGGATGGTCCTTTTACCACAAGCACTATAATCTCTCCTGGTTGCAAAGACACCTATGAGGCAACAGGTCAGTCAGAGTCAGGCTGTCCGGCTGCCACAGAAGAACAAAGATAATGTGCATTATACCCAAAAGGGTGCAGTTTTCATGGAACACCTGTGATTACTATTCAGTCACCTCTCACACTGGTAGGACATCACATGAACCCACCAGCCCAAGTCGCATGCAACTAGTTCTGCAACCACAAGGCTGCAACAGCTGACAGCCTGTAGACGATGAACATTGCTAGGCAGACATCTGCACAAACGTGCACAGTTTCTTCACAAGATTAACAATACACATTACATCGCATGCACAATTTTAGTTCCACGGAATCCACCTTGGAACTGCTTCATTCCAATGAAGGCAACTACCCCTCAGAACACCACTCGAAAGAGCACTGCAGTGATTATAATTGTGCAGAATTCTGTTTCTTCAATGCAGTGCACTAACAAAATAAGATTGGCAGCAGCTATACGCTTATCCGAGCTGCATACCTTTTTCAGCACAGTTGATGCCAGGAGTTCCTGATCACTTTTATTAAAGGCAAAATAATTTGTGCATATGCTGAGAAGAAAACTAGAAGTTAATAAAGGAAGACCCAAACTGTAGCTATTACAAGTGAGTTTTAAACAAGAGAAAGAAAAGAGTGAAGAAACTTCCTAAAAGAGAAACATTATGCAAGAAAATGAATGATAAGTTTCCATCTGAGGAGACATCAATGTTAAGAATAACATGACATGCTTTCAAGCAGATTGTAGAACATGTTCTGTTTATCAGCAAAGTCATGCACATTTGCAAGAAAAACAAAAAAAATCCATTGCAGGATCAGTAACACAAGCAAGCACTGCAGAGAGGCTATGTGGAAGTAAAACTGCAGAACAAAGAACAACATTTGCATGCCTTGGCAAAAAATCAGCAGTAAAGCAAGGCGTTTGTCACAGGACACAAAAGCAAACGCTTGTGAATAAAATCACTGCATCCCGCAACCAAGGGGTCAGAGCAGCTTTCAACAAGGACACAAGTCAGCGTCTCCGGACAGCTGCAGCTGGACAAGTCGCGACAACACAAATGGCATTGCAAACCAGGGTGCCCAACACCAAACAGTGAAACCGAAACCAATTTGTCCCCAAGCAAAGAAGCAAGGCAGTGGGATATAGAGGGAAAACCAGGAGCTGCCCCAAAAGAAAGCCTCATCCAAGCTCAGTTTCGGTACTAACCATTGTCGTCAAAAATGAATCCCAGTTCTGCACAGTCCAGGTTCAGACAGAGAGAAGACAAGTGAAATGTAAGAATGAAAAGCTCCTGTTAGGGACATTTTGTAATGAATTAAAGGTATGCAACACATGATCACAGGATCAAGTGAAAAGCAATATGCCAGAAGGATACTACTTTATATTTCGCTTGCTCCTTACAAAATTGAAAATGGTGTTTCAAAAAGATAGTTCTGCTTAGAAGTAGTGCTTTATTTTAAGCAACCGCAGATTTTTCTAAGAACGTTCATAGTTTTAAAAAATAAAAACACCCATCCAAATATCTCATGCCAATGAAGCCCCCTGGTTCACCATTAACCCTTTGAGGGTTTCTGACATACATGTAGAGTGGCAGGTTTCCATTCTGCAGGACTTTTTCCATTTTTGCCATATTCCACTAGAAAAAAAATATGAAGAGTGCGCAGCAAATCACTTAGATCTCATTAAAACTGTACAGAAGTACTATAACTACAGAAGAGAGTTGGGCTAGTTAATACTTGTTACATAGCTCCGACATGGTACCTAGAACGGATGAGCACTAGCTAGCTGTCGAAAAAGACCAAATGGAAGTGTAGAAAACACAGTAGGAATTAAAGGGATTCCTATAGGTTCCAACTGTTTGAGACATGCAAACATTTGATCATTCTGGACCCAATAGCTTTCATGTCTCAGAGTTACTATGCAGGAATCTGGACATCAGCCACACCTTCAACACTGCCAAACATTGTTTAACAACAAAATTTCAGAGTCCCACTCCCTACTATAAATTAAGGTAGTGCAAATGCCCAGGGTTATCAGTAAGAACCCATCCACTGATTAGCCTGTCCGGCAATGTTCTGCCCACCATAAGTAAACTAGCAAAAAACTGAAAACACTGACAGGCAACAACCAACTGGTTTGCAATGGGCCCTACCTGCTTTGGGAAGTAATCAGAAAGTTATGTGTGCTAGTCTTAATTAGCGCAAAAAAAAAAATGGAATCCAGGAAAGAAACAACTTACTTTCAAATGCTTCAAACAGTTCTGGCTTCTCCTCAACCATGTTCTTGAGCCATACATTTGCGTTGTCAGCACGCGATGAAGGCCTCTTTTCCCCTGCCTGTGGTACCGGAGGCATTACTGGTGGTGGTGGTGGTTGTGTCGCTGCTGCCGGCTCATCGGCACCGCGCACGAAGTCGGCCAGCGACTTTGGTGATGACGCAATCATCTTGGAAATGGAGTGAGTGTACGAAGAGATGGACTCCATTGGATTCGAGAGCCGCTTTAGCACCCGTTCGTGCGCAGATTCTTGGCTCCTCTCGGACGCGACACCGCCCTCAGTTGATGCCCACTCCCGCATGCGCAGAGTCACATTCTCCGTCGATCCAGTGCTCTTCGGTTCCAAAACTGCCGGTGCAACTGCTGCATCACTCGATGTCGAGTCCAGCTTGAGTGTTGGACTCAGCATGCGAGCCCAGCGAGCCGGCTCGGGTAAGCTCCTTCCCGACGACGACTGAGGCGGTGGTGTGAATGACTTTTCTCGATGACTTCCACTGTCTTGATCCCTGCGCACTGTTGGCGGAGATTCTGACCCCTTCTCGATGGGCTGGAATGAGTAGTCCTCGGCATGCAGCCTTTCTTCTCGCTTCACTGCACTTGCTTCCGAGCTGACAACTTGCTTCTGCGCTGCCACCGTGTCCACTGGTGGTGGTGGTAGAAACTTTTCCTGATGGTTTGTCACCGCTGCTGCACTGTCCCTGGCTGGCTTGTCGTTGTCACCTGCCCGGTCATGTTTCGGCTCCACCTGGGCAGTGGTAGTAGAACACAGTTCGGCCTCGGGTCGAGTGCCACGAGACAACAGTTTGTTAGACTCCCCCATGCCCACTTCACCACCGGCAGCCTCCCGCGGCTCCCTCACCTCAGCCATCACTGCTTTCCCAATTTTCTCAAGTGCCTCTGAAGTTGGCACAACAACCACAGCTGATTGTTCTGGTGCAATTCCTCCAGCATCAGACTTGGTTTCCATGGTTCCAGCCACCTCAGGAGCGACGCAGGTTGAGACTTTTTCACTCGCAGATTTGTCCTTCGGCTCCTGACGAGTGTCGCGGCCTTCCAGTGGTGCCGCACTCAGCAGCTCGTGAACAGGTTGAACTTGCTCGGGATTTTCCTTTAGTTCCCGTGCACTACTTTCCAAGCGTGCACCTTGCTTCGTAGCTTCTTTCGGTGGTTGTTCGTCACCTTCAGATTTCGAAATGGCAGCAGCAGCTGGTTCAGGTAGAGCCTTTTTGGGAAACTCAGGCTCCACAGTGTCGCGAGACACGACAGTTGTGGGGGCTTTGTTCTCTGTTTCAGTTCCTGAGCCTAGCAATTTCTGTTCAGCACCAGGTTCATTTGTGGGAACTGGTAGGTCTTCTGCTGCTGGTGTCTTGGGAGGTGAGGTGACAAGCACCACGTTTTGATCGGGCATGGCATCTTCCAAAGCGCTTTCGGAATGCGACCACTCTGAGCTGACCTTATCACATGGCTGCGCTGAAGTGGCAGCCTGTACTTCAGCCCTGCACTGCTGCATGGATGAACTTTCCCTTTCCTTCCCGTCGCTACCTGCCTGGTCTTTAGGAGGTGGCTGGTAGTCAGCAGGTCGGTACGGTTCCTCCAATTTAATGCCGGACGCAGGGTCCAGCACTACTGTGTCACTGCACAGTCGTGAGAAACACAATAATCGGGCATTAGAATTTTACATCTACAAGTCTTAACCTTATCTTCTTTCACATTACTGCACAATTTTTATACTTTCCTTCTGCTGCTTGCACTCAACCAAAGTCACCCCTTAAGATCTGTGCAGTGTTGTCAGTGGCGGGGAAGGGCCACCTTACATGGCATTATGCAATGCAAGCTCGGCACAAAGAACACGAGTGAAAAGGACACCAACTGCAAAAGCCACCAAAAAAGTGGGCCCAGGATGTAAAGAAAGCAAGGTTAATGAGGAACAGTAGTGAATGACGCCAAGCTATGAACTGCTTTGATGGGGGTAACGAAATTCTGCTAGTTGATTCGTATGCTCGTTGCACTCATGTGAGGTATTAGTTTCATATGGTATGAAAAATAACATATGAGATCATTTTGATAGTTCAAGCTGTTTGGTTTAGAACCCTACCAGTTTTAACACAGAGCAAGTTTAGACATTTTCGTGCAATCGGAAATTACAGGCATATTGGCAGTACCTGAATACAGAAAATATTTGCTGCATTACGCCACCCTTTACTACAAAAATGTGTACCTACAATGGACTGGTTATCACAGTACAGCAATGCTTAAAATAGTCTGCATTTTCACCATTAAAAATAAAATTTTAAAATGAGTCCATCGCCTTAGTTCACACAAGGTTTCTGTTCAGCAAGTTACTAAAAATGGAGTCTTTATGACAACCACTTTATATTTAGCACTGGCATGTTAGCAAAGGCCACTGAAGCATGTTAGACCCTCGCCTGCTACTTGATCCCCACTGCTTTATGTAGCCTTTGCCCCGTAATTAACAATTCCGGACCCATCAAGTGGTAACACACTGTGTTTAAATGCACCCACTTTAATTGACAACTGCACATTATTCCATGAAACAAGCCCAGCCTTTCAACTCTCTTAGTGCCATTAAATATCTTGAGTTCACAACGATACTGTTTTCCCAACATTTCTAAAGCTAGCAAACCCGTCTTAATATGCACCGATGAGTTTTCTTTAAGATGTGTGCATATCAGCTTCAAATTCAAAATTAAGTCAAATATGCCCTCAGACTTCTAGGATTTGAATTCATAGATAATGCAAACATTGAACAATTAGGTAGGCACAACTGCCTGCCCCTAGAGATCAACGTTCATCGAGTTGCAACTTTTGCAGGTCACAACACTGCGTCAATGCCAACATTGAACAAGTGCAAACAATATACTTATTTTTTCACATGAAGCATCTTTTTGACCCACAATTCTCACATTTCACAGCTTTTCAAGCCGTTTCTGAAGCCGGAATGCATCCCAGTACCCACTGGTGCACCAGAAAAAAAATGATGAATGTAAAAAGTGGTTTGATGCGAATCAGTGAGAAACTATTTAAGCGGTGTTCCTTTGTCATCAATTACATAAATTAAGAATTAAGAAATTAAGGCTAGTGTTTACAGAGTGTGTATGCATTTCTATGTTAAAACTGGTAGATTTGTATATTGCAAAGTAACATTATAGACTAAGAGACACTCTGGATTAATTTTTACTGCGAGGTTTCTTAACGATTGACTAAAATCTGTGAAATTCATTTGCTGGACTGTTCTCTCATCATTACACAATCTCAGCTGCATGTCACTTTCTACATATTCTTTGGTTGCATTATGCACTATTCCCTAAGGAATGTCACTGTCATTGCCATTAGTGCCAAGAGCTGCAACGAGAAGCCAGAGAGTCTACCTCATCACTACAATGCCCTGCATGACATATCATGACAAAAATTACTACAACTTGTGATGATGAGTGCAATTTTTCCACAGCAGCAAAAGCGTTAAGGAAGCAAATCCTATTCTCATCAAATGAAGGTGAAAGTTGTCCGAACCTGAAGCTGAACATGAGGGCGAACTACTGAGGGCCGAACATGTTGAACATGAGGGCAAAAGTACTCTTTCTGTCCGAATGGAATCCAGCAGAATAAAAAATCTTCAGCCCCGAACGAGATTTGAACTGGCGGCAGCGCAAGAAGATCAGCTTCGCTTCCCACTGCCTTCGACCAATCAGCTATCGTTGCAGCCTCTCATGCCACGTACATAACTGGCAGCGTCTCACATTGTGCCTTGGAGATTGTCATCGTCATATCAGTTTGTTCTGCACCGCAATTTTTTGAGAAAGCCACTAAGAGGAAAACTGATTTTGAGGAAAGAAAAGCGCACAGCCCACCATGATCCTGAACGCTGCACTTTTTCTGCAATGCGTTTCATGCTGACGTTTGTTCCTGATGACAATAGAGGCTGAATTTTTTTTTCTTCGCCTGTACCTACAGTCATGAATATCACCACTGCCCTAGCAAAAGCATGTGGTCTCGACAAGTTCTTGCAGGTCAATGTCTGTAATACTGTAAAATCACTGCAGGGGAGCTGCCAGTGGCAGTGCCGCGTGCTAAGTAGTAAGACAAGGACTAACCGAAGGCGCATGTGTGTGATGTCGTTGTACAGGGCTGCAGCTACCACCATGTCCATGGGGGCAGTCACTTCATAGCATTCGGAGCCGTGCTCCATGACGAGCGCATCAGACACGTTCGGCACGAACATGACGTTGTTGGGAGTGACGAGAAGCGTGCCCATCACCACCCCCTGGCCATCCGTTATGTGCCTAGATGAAATCTTCAAGAACATGTCCATGTTCTCCTGCAAGGAGACAAGAAGAAAGGGAAGTCCAATAGCAACAAAAACCACAGTGCAGAATCATGTATGCCAAGGCATGATAGAGAAATATTTCAACAATAAGAAAGGCAGGCATACGCCTGGTGGCCGTTTAAAAAAAAAATAACAGCCCTACAGCCTCACACCATCCCATCTACAATGGCGGTTGAATAATTCCCCAAAAGAGGAAAACTTTTGTACACAAATTTCAAACTACCAACTTACTGAGAGCCCAATTTCTCTTGTTGCTCTCAACACATAAAATATTGCTATGACATTTTTTGCCGTTATTTTTTTCATTTTTGTCTGACAGAGCCACTCGTGGACAAATCCATGCAATTTGAGACTGTTCACAATGATGCAAGTGCACTGTCTGAAAATTTCCAAGTCATGTTTGAATAAAGCACGGCTGAAAACCAGTCAGTCTAATGGCAACCTAGAAAGCCCGTCACTATACAGCCACCAGTGCATTTCTTTGGTTATCCTGTGGGTATGTCTGCTACATCAGCCTAGCTGGCTGCATCATTATGGTAAGCCCCTGTTAACTCAAACTCACATATCACTAAATGTTGGTTAAGTCGAAATAGTATTTTCATGTCAGCAGTAGGCACCATGTATTAGTCACTGCTTATCACTGCTGGCCTCTAAGCTTAGAGCAAGAACAGGGTACCTTTCCCTTTCCAAAGTAGCAGTGGCGTCTTGCTGCATCATCGACGCACCACAGTGGAGATGGCAGCAATTCTGCAGCTGTCGATGTGTTATCAAAGCAAACGTGCTCAAAGCTCGCGTGTTCTTTACCAGGCATGTTTGTTGGGCCGCTACACTGTTACATGGCAGCCCTTTCAATGTAACTCTGTGCACGATTTGCATTGCAGAGTTTGCAATGAAGGCCATAGCTAGACAGGTGGCATAAATTTTTACAATGCCTCACTTGTATCCTGAAAATTTGGGTACTTCACATATGTAACAGCTCCATTTATTTTGAAATTTTTTGCTGATTTTACAACTTCTTAATGTACTATATGACAATATGTGTGTCACATCTCTACGGCACATAATGGGCACACAATACGCATAAACACATAAGGATCATAGACTACATTGGGTGCCCGTAGTGACAAAGCACTTAAAATTGTCTTAAACCTCTCGTTTCATTCCATCACACCGTACCTTGTTCTCTGGCTCAGCTGAATCAAGATGCTCAACAGAGCAGCCATTACGATGGTGTTCCACGAAACCGACTGGCGAGTCTGGCGGTGATGCAGGGGCCCTTGGCGAGCACGGTCGCTCACTGGGCAAAGGTGGCCCCACCCCAGTGCCATGGTGGCCAGCCGACGCCTGCACGCGCGCGACAAAATATGTGAAAGTGACAGTGAAATGCTAGCGGCCCACAGATAAACAAGCATCATTAGACTCTTTTCAGCTAGAGCCTGTAAAAGGACAGTGAAGGAGATTCCACTCAATTTCTCATCTCCGTAAAAATTGAACATTTGGCTCTTTGTGCTTCACCAGAAAAGACACATTTATTGCTAAAAAAATTTAATTTAAAAATACAACATTTTCCCCTCTACTGAAATGAAATTGCGATGTCATAACTGATAAGGGCTCCGTGATTACCATTTCGAAGAGAATAGCAGTGTGGACTGGCCTCAGGGATCCGATTGAAAGAACTGATCTTGACGTAATCAAACTCTGATTGTGAATAAAGCGATTTTTTGGTTTTTCTTAGCTTATAAAACCTTACTTTCCAGTAAAGGTTGTCTTTCGAGCATGCTATTTTATCAAGGCCAACTTCAAAGTGATCACAGTGTCCCTATCACGATGAAACATCTAAACCTTGATGTTAAGAAATCGTTTGGCCCAGACGACATCCCAAATGCCTTTCTGAAGCAGTACTGCAATGGTGCTCCAAGTATTTATGTGTCATTTTTAGAAGGTCTATAGAGGAACGCGCCCTACCCTATGACTGGCGAGTTGCCAGAGTTAAACCTTTACATAAAACTGGCGACAAAACACAGGTGCAAAACTATCGCCCTATTTCACTTACTTCCACAGCGTGTAAGATACTTGAGCACATTATTCATAAACATTTATCTACCTTTCTTGAAGAACATAACGTAATATCGAAAGCTCAACATGGTTTCAGGAAAGGATATTCGACATGTACACAGCTAATACAAACAATTCATGATTTTGCAGAAGCCATAAACGAAGGAAAACAAACTGACGTAATATTTTTAGATTTCCGCAAGGCCTTTGATACGGTTTCTCATAACAAGCTAATATATAAATTGAGTTCTGTAATAAAAAACGATAAACTAATAACCTGGATTAAGGCTTACCTGACAAACAGGCGCCAGTTTGTTACACTAAATGGTGCCCTCTCACATTGCATTCCAGTTGAATCGGGAGTTCCTCAAGGATCTGTGCTTGGACCACTTTTGTTTATTATTTATATTAATGATATCGTCCAAGATCTCTCTGTTAATGTTAAGTTATATGCCGATGATTGTGTCCTCTATGAACGAATTAACTCAAGTGAAGATCAAATCAGGCTAAATAATGACTTCCGGAAGGTAATGCGCTGGTGTGATAGGTGCCAAATGGTGATAAATTTTGATAAAACAGTATATATGAGAATAACGCTTAAAAGGAATCCTCTTCTCTACCAGTCCGGTACTTCCGATAGTGCACTCTCAGAGGTAACATGCTACAAATATCTCGGCCTATGGATTTCCAATAATCTTTCCTGGAACAAACATATTGATACCATCTCGGCAAATGCTCTGCGCAAAATATTCTTCTTGAGGCGTGCACTACGGTTCGCTACTCCTGAAACACGTTTCCTTGCGTATAACACTATTGTGCGGCCAATCTTAGAATATGCCGTAATGATCTGGGACCCATATACCAAGATTAACATTAACAAATTAGAAAGGATTCAAAAGAAAGCAGTAAGATTTATTTATAATTCTTATGGTCGCACTTCTCTTATTAAAAAGAGTGGCTTACCATCCATTACTGATAGAAACCGCATCTGCCGTTTGAAATTCTTTTTCCAGTTAATTCATGGGCAATACAACATTGACATCTCGAAAATTGGAAGTTACTCTAGTGGTTATGCAACACGCCTGAGACATTCCCTTTCCGTAAAACCTTTATCCACAAGAACGAACTGCTACAAATATTCCTATTTTCCTAGAACTATTACTGAATGGAACAACCTTGCTGGTCATATAGTCGAAGAGAATAATTTGTCCCATTTTGAGGCGCTGCTGCAACAAGTGGCGAAATTTTGAATGTTCGGTTGATGAGTAATTTGTTGAGATTTACTTAATTATATGCTTGGCTCTATGACTGCAGTATATATATTCTGAGGTTGTGAAACGATACAGTACAGTGTGATGTACTACTTTCGTTGCTGTGACGCCTTGTCTGCTGTATTTCCTTTTTTTTATCCTTTGGTGTTACACAAATTATGTACCCACCAGCGATGGTCTTGTTGTTCAAGACCGCAGTATTTATAAATAAATAAAAAATTAAAAAACGATAGCAAGAATTGCCATCAGCATACTGAACTGAAATCATAGGAAGCTCTGCTTCGGGGTCATCTTGGTTTTCTCTGATCATGGGAAAGCACAGGTGCTCTCATTAGGCAATCACTCGCCTTGCTTGCACAAGGTTCAAATCTGTTTTAAAAGAAAAATGTCAAACTCAAGTGACTGAATGAAGCATAAATTTAACTTTTGCCCACAGTTAATCAAGTGACTGAATGAAGCAGAAATTTAACTTTTGCCCGCAGTTAATCACAACAAAGCCACTGAAAATCGCGAAACTTCGAAATTTTAAAAATTTGTCAATATTCTGTGAAGTACACCTATTGGAGTGTTTAAGCAAAGCAAAAAAAAATCTTTACAGCGCCAATCCACTCAGTCAGTTAAAAAAGTTTTATGCAAGTTTTAAATGGTAATGGAAGGGCACCAAATGAAATGTAACATCTGCATGCTATAGCTACAGCTATAGAATGGTGGAAATAAAGGTTGCCAACCTAAAAAAAAAGTTGAATTTTCCGGCATATTTTATGATGAGCTAAAGGTCTGAATTTTGATTTTTGTAGCAAAAAAATGATTTCCTACTACACGTATCAATTTTAAATTTAAACAGGGGAGCAGCTGCCTAACAAGAACATCTCATTCCGCATGTATAGTGTTTAATTGTTTGAGAAGATCAGTGGTGCACCAAATTAAAACTGAAAACTTGACAGATGGCATAAAGGAGTTCTTAGAAAACATAGCGCAAAAAGGACACGGACGACACAGAAGTGGACAGGACAGGCGCCTGTCCTGTCCACTTCTGTGTCGTCCGTGTCCTTTTTGCGCTATGTTTTCTAAGAACTGTTACCAACTAGCCCAAACCAAGCTACTGTTACGGCATAAAGGAGGAGACCTCTTATATTAAACAAAAATCAATGCTGGAACTAAGACTTCGTCAGCACACGCTAGTGCCCAAGAAAGTTCTAGAAGAGAATGATAATATACAAGTGTTACCTTGTCATCTTCCATCCTCCCATGCTCAGGTAAATCGGCTGAGTCGGCAGCCTGAGATTCTTGCTCCTTAACAGGAATGTACAGCATCTGGCAGAGAAAGAAAAGCAAAGGGAGGCAGTGGCCTTGGTCAGCAGTTGTCACTGCCTTGGTTGCCAAGGCAACCAGGGCAGGCTTGGAGTAGAAGCCACAATGTACTGACATATGGAACCACATCACGACTACCGCCACAGTACATGAAAAAGTAATTATGCAGGAAACAAAAGGGAAAGACAAAAATTCATAAATGCACTGCACTTATCCAGCACCTTAGGAGACGCTGGAATCATGTATACAAAAACTGGATTTACTTCTGTCAAAGCAGAGATATGTCACATTATCTAAAGCAGGCTACGCTGGCAAACCATAGCCCCCCCACTGGCTGTATCCCTTATTTTCCAGTGTGTGGTTCACCACTTCCCACGTGATGCATAACGCATTCACAATAGTCACGAAGAAATGAGGCCTTATCTGCTACGTCTCTCTTGCCAGCATTTGCTGCTGTTGACCCCTGGGTTTGCAGTGTTTCAGCCTGCTAACTCTCTAGAAGTCTGCTCTTCCCTGCTACGCCATTTTCCAAACAGGCTAAAATCTTTATTGCACATCCGTGCACCTTCCAGGATATTATCTCGTGCCTGGAATAATAAATGCAACACCATACACTTCAGCCAATGGCGAAGGGCGGGAAATTCAACAATGGCATGGAATCCACTGCAGAATCGTTATATCGGCACTGGTCTTTATTTCTCCAGCCGCTCTATGCTACATGCTCTCTAGACCATCAGGCAAGCAAAAGCTTACATTTATGGCCAAGAATGAAAAGGAATTCTCGCTCAATCTATTCTCAGTCACAACACCAATTTAGTACAGGACACGACAATCGGAAACAAACTTTTTCTACCAACCTGGCCAGGAAAGATGAGCCTGCTTGTTAACCGATTCATCGTTGTCAGCTCTCCCGGAGTGCACTCAAACCTTGCAGCAATTCCAGCCAATGTGTCTGAAGCCTTCACCTATAGAAAGACACAATGAACAAGCATGGTTTAAAGAACATATCTCAGGCTATGCTGAAATCACACAGATATAAACTAGACACGCAAACAAATGCTGCTTCATGCACAGAATGCTTTTGAAGCACGCTGACACCACAGCACACCACAGACAATACAAGCTTTATTGAAGATATAAAAATTTTGGAGCATCACCAGCAGCAAGTCAGGTGCATGTCTCCTTTGAGCCAAGACAGGGAAACAGGTATTTGACCAGAACTTTCATTAATGAAGTCATGAGAAATCAACAGGAGATGCATAATCTTATGTGGTAATTCAAAACATGCCAATTAACTTCATGTCAAACAAATTCTTGTGCACTTATGTGAAAATGCAAGGTTTTAGCCATGAGCTTTTAAGAAATTATACTTTAGAGAACTTGCCAAAATGCTTGCAATTGATTTTTAATTATGTCATGGAATGCAGTCAGTTTAAAATTACCAGCCTGCCTGACATAGAACGCAAGTTACAAAGATTTAAAATTGCCACTTCAGAAAAAGGGAAGGAAGCTTCGTTTCCAGCTTTTGAAAAGGCAACTTCAAGCAATTCCAGAAAACAATTCCCGAAAATTGGGAGCTTGGCGCATGCTTCGATCAGCTTTTTTGTTTTCTCAACATCTATGCAAGTCCAGAAACAATGTGGAGTCAGACATGAAGAAAGGCAGCATTTTTCCTGTTTTTATTATTCATTACACTACCATGCCAGGCAACTGGCTGGTGGTTGCAAAAATCATAAACACATTGCTTTTTACATATTTATTATTTTCTTGCTCAAAAGATGCCGCAATACCGGGTGCTATACACAGTTTTCGTTAGTAGTTTGAAATCTTGCCAACCCTGCGAATAGTCCCAGAAGCCAGGAAAAAAATTTTTTAATCGAAGAAGCAACAATTTGATAATGAATAATAAAAACAGACAAAAATGTATTGCTCTTCCTTTGTATTTACTGCACATCATTTCCAAACTTGTGAGCACAAACAAAAAATGACAAATGGTGCTCCAAACACCTTATTTCTTTTTTTTTTCCAATGCCTTGTTTTTCACCCATCTGCTAACAATGAAAAATGTTTGTGAGCAAGGAATTTTTTTTTTTGGCAAAAGGCAAGAATGTTGTAGAAAAGTGTAGAAAAGCACTATTTCTCGTGAACCAAAAAACCATGATAATTTTCAGACAAATCCTAAATAGCCAACATCTGAGGACAGGAACGTATCCAGGGGGAGCGAAATCGCGCTCACCCCTCCTACCCCGGGCTTCGCCCTGTACAACTGCCTCGGCCCCCTCCCGAAAAAAAATTTCTGGCTACGTCAGAATGGAATAGGCTTGGGCAGGTTGGTAATTAATTGTCACACAGTAAGCGTAGCGCTTGTCCCGTACATCTCGCCTTCGTCCTGCGTTCTTCCCGCGCTATGCCTACTCTGGCTACGTGCCTGATCTGCGACACTTGAAATGGAAGGACCCTTCGGCGGTACGTCATTTCTGCCCCTTCCAAGATGGCGGATGTTTTGTTTTGTTGTGTTTTTCATAGAGGTTTTTAATATAACTAGAAGGAAAGCTGGCGGCTTTACACTTAATCCACCATGGAGAGGAATGCCGGGAAGACGAGGCTTCTTACTTGACTTCGATATTGTTGGGCGTAAAACGTGGATTCAGCCGTAAAAATACGACTCTCCTCGAGGCAAACCTCAAAGAAATGCTGTGAAAGTTTCCATACAAGCCTAACACCGAACGTTCAATGAAATAACAATCTGCGCACATTCGTGGTACAATCCATGATTTCGGTCTAAAACGTACTAGCCATGCCAAACACGAAACCTCGTCTTCTCGACATTCCCGCGGTGATGAAGTGCTCTTAAAGAAACTCGCTTAAATGGTGGCGCCAACTTTCCCTCTATAGGTAATATTTAGAAAGTTTTTGTTAGGAAAAGAAATAACCCTGTAACTGCCTCACATCTCGGTGACACCTCAACCGCGCCGTAAAGGAAGGGAGGAAAGTGGGAGTGAAAGAGGAAAGAGATAGAAGCGCCATAGTGGAGGGCTCCGGAATGATTTCGACCATACGGGTATATTTAAGGTGCAACGCCATCGCACAGCACTTGATTTAATATCTGCTCCTGGTCCTTGGACCCAAGATATTAAACTTATTTTTGGAATATGGCGGAGTGCTATTCCGGCACGGGTCGGCCCGGTATTGAACTGCCTCCGGGATCGGCCCGGCGCCTATCTTTCCCTCCTACCCTTTAAGTCTCCTACTTTCAGCACGCGGCAGCGAGCGTGGCTGGGCTTGAGCCAGTAGGCAGGCCCGTGCTCTTTCCTTTCCCTACTTCCTCGCAGCAACATCAGTCAGTCACAGCACACGGGCGCCTTTTGCGTTTCGCCTCCATCTAAATGCAGCCGCCGCGGTCGGGTTCGAAGCCGCGGGAACTTTGGCTCAGTAGCCGAGCTTTGGGCGTCCCTTCCACTCCAGAAGTACAGTGCCAGAAGCTCTCCTTGTGAGGGACTTAAGGCGCACTCTCCCTCCTAACTGGACGCTCGGAGCAGGAACATTCCCGAGGGCATCCACTAACTCTGCCCTCGTTATCGGCCATGTTCTCGCTGGTGATCGCGCGAAAAGGGAGTTTAGAGTTAAGGCGCCCGTGTGCTGTGCGATGTCAGTGCACGTTAAAGATCCCCAGGTGGTCGAAATTATTCCGGAGCCCTCCACTACGGTACCCCTTTCTTCCTTTCATCTTTCATTCCCTAACTTATCCCTTCCCTTACGGCGCGGTTCAGGTGTCCAACGATATATGAGACAGATACTGCGCCATTTCCTTTCACCAAAAACCAATTATTATTATTATTATTATTATTATTATTATTATTATTATTATTATTATTATTATTATTATTATTATTATTATTATTATTAGTTACTACATACCACGCCAACGGATCAATCCTTCAAGCACGGAGAAAGTCCGACAAGCAAGACACCGCGAGTTCGCTGGGTTCCCGACAATGCAACACGGCCGACGTACTACGTGAGGATTATATATGCTCGAGCTTGTGCTGTTCCGCGTAAGGCAGTAGATTTATATCGCAACGCGACAGAAAACAGCGAGTAATCCGTTACGGAACAAGGGAAAAACGAAAAAGGAAATGGCGATCGCGTGTCGGGAGAGGCAATCTTCCGATGCCACCGCCACCATATATTTTTATTCTTTCTGGTCGTTCCGCCGGCGTTCTTATCGGCACGGGCTGCGTGGGTCGCCAGCTGTCCCATCGCGGCCGTTCTTCTGCAGGCTTGTTGACCCACCTTTTTCTTTTCTTCACGTTCAAGCCCCTAAGCTGGCGTGCTTCTTCCCGGCCGTCCTTCAGTCGTCGAGCACACAAAGCGGGCGAACACACGCCAAAGCTGTGCACGGACAAGAGCCAATCGTACGAGGACGCCCGCTCCGAACGGCCCGATAAGCGCAAGTGCCCGATGGGCCAGCAACGCGGCCGAGAGCTGCACGCCGAGCCCTACAACTTTGTCCCCGATCCACTGCTAGCAAGACCCATTCCGACCATTTCAATATGCGTTCTGGGAGAAGGAAGTCGAGCAGACTGCCAATGAGGGAATACAAGAGGCGGACTGGATGTCGTGGTCGAAATTATTCCGAAGCCCTCCACTACGGCACCTCTTTGAAATTGAAAATGGCGCAGTATCTGTACCCGCCGCGGTGGCTCAGTGGTTAGGGCGCTCGACTACTGATCCGGAGTTCCCGGTTTCGATCCCGACCGCGGCGGCCGCGTTTTTATGGAGGAAAAACGCTAAGGCACGCGTGTGCTGTGCGACGTGAGTGCACGTTAAAGATCCCCAGGTGGTCGAAATTATTCCGGAGCCCTCCACTACGGCACCTCTTTGAAATTGAAAATGGCGCAGTATCTGTACCCGCCGCGGTGGCTCAGTGGTTAGGGCGCTCGACTACTGATCCGGAGTTCCCGGTTTCGATCCCGACCGCGGCGGCCGCGTTTTTATGGAGGGAAAACGCTAAGGCACGCGTGTGCTGTGCGACGTGAGTGCACGTTAAAGATCCCCAGGTGGTCGAAATTATTCCGGAGCCCTCCACTACGGCACCTCTTTGAAATTGAAAATGGCGCAGTATCTGTACCCGCCGCGGTGGCTCAGTGGTTAGGGCGCTCGACTACTGATCCGGAGTTCCCGGTTTCGATCCCGACCGCGGCGGCCGCGTTTTTATGGAGGAAAAACGCTAAGGCACGCGTGTGCTGTGCGACGTGAGTGCACGTTAAAGATCCCCAGGCGGTCGAAATTATTCCGGAGCCCTCCACTACGGTACCTAATTCTTCCTTTCTTCTTTCACTCCCTCCTTTATCCCTTCCCTTACGGCGCGGTTCAGGTGTCCAACGATATACGAGAGAGATACTGCGCCATTTCCTTTCCTCGAAAACCATTATTATTATTATTATTATTATTATTATTATTATTATTATTATTATTATTATTATTATTATTATTATTATTATTATTATTAAAAAGGAAATGCCGCAGTATCTGTCTCACATCTCGGCGGACCCCTGAACTGCGCCGCAAGGGAAGGGATAAAGGAGGGGGTGAAATAAGAAAGGAAGAGAGAGGTGCCGTAGTGGAGCTAGGGCTCCGGAATAATTTCGACCAAGAACACCAAGAAATATTTCGAAACACCAAGAAATATTTCAGTACAGCTCCCTCTTTTATCCCTTCCCTTACGGTGCGGTTCAGGTGTCCAATGATATACGAGACAGATACTGCTCCATTTCCTTTCCCCAAAAAAACAATTATTATTATTATTATTACGTCAAGCGAGCAAATGAGCAGTGCATACCAAAAACGCGCACACGCACAATAAATAAAAGCGTGCACAGACCACTCAGAGTTCTCAGTGAATACAGATATATACTTGTGGTCTCGGGTAACTTTCGAACAAGTAATCGATGCGCGCCAAAACAAGGCACTGTAAAAAGGAAGCCGCAGAGAATATACAGTGACGACGCAGACGTTGCCACGAGCGCGCCAAAAGGAGACATCGCGAAAGCGAATATACATCTGCATGCAACCAGAGGACGAGGCGAATACTTGGAGGCTGCGGCGACCGCAGTGTGACACGCAGCCGCCCTTTTGGGCCCAGATAAAGAGGAAAAAGAGAGAGTGAAGCCGCACTTGACCTGCGAGCGGCACCTTATTATCTCGGGGCGCTTTTCCATTCATTTTTTCTCTTATCGCTTTCGCACATCCCTGACTGGAAGAGCCGCCATTTTTGCTCCCGCGGGCTGCTTGCACCTTCCGCCAGTCCACACGCCCCAGGGCCCCCTTGCAGAGTCCTCGGGAGTGATTACGAAACGGATTCCAACGACGGCAGGATTTCCGCATTAACGGATCGGCGTCTATCGACAACCTTCGACCGCGACGCTGCACGTCAGAAGCGCGCCCGTCCGCAGAACCCAGCTAAGCGCGAAGCGCGGGAAATGCACGCGTGGTGCGAGCGAGGTAGACAGGCAAAAAGGTGACTGCAGAGAGGCAGAGAGGGATGTTACCCAATACATGTTAATAATAATAATAATTGGTTTTGGGGGAAAGGAAATGGCGCAGTATCTGCCTCATATATCGTTGGACACCTGAACCGCGCCATAAGGGAAGGGATAAAGGAGGGAGTGAACGAAGAAAGGAAGAACGAGGTCCCGTAGTGGAGGGCTCCGGCATAATTTCGACCACCTGGGGATCTTTAACGTGCACTGACATCGCACAGCACACGGGCGCCTTAGCGTTTTCCCTCCATAAAAACGCAGCCGCCGCGGGTCGGGTTCGAACCCGGAACTCCGGATCAGTAGTCGAGCGCCCTAACCACTGAGCCACCGCGGCGGGGCGAACCAATACATGTTACCCTCAACCCATTTTACCTGGACCTCTTTGCCCTATCGTAGGCCCGACTTTCGAACTAAAAGTTTTTTTGCGCGCCCTCTTTTAAAGCGACAGCACTAACACGCCTGCGTGCTTTGTGATGTCAGTGTACGGTAGGAGGATGAGGATAAACTTTATCTCCGTCGAAAAAAGTAGCAGATGGTGTGGGGTATAGCCCCACCAAGTGGCCATGAGCCCGTGCCGTTCGGTGACTTCTATAGGCTCTTCTCACAGCCCGGATCTGTGTGTCCCAGTCGGAACTGAGCAATGCGGCCTCCCACTGGTCTGGATTCGAGAGCTGCAAACCTCGCGGAGGGGAGTCCTGAGGGCAAGCCCAGAGTATGTGGGATAGAGTGGCATGTTGGCCACATAGTTGACAGGAGGGAGAGTAGACCCTCAGGGTATATGCGGACATAAAGATCCCCAGGTGGTCGAAATTATTTTGGAGCCCTCCACTGCGGCACCTATATTTTCTCTTTCCTCTTGTACCCCCGCTTTCCTCCCTTCCTTCAAGACGCGGTTGAGGTGTCCACAGAGAAGTGACGCAGTTACCGCGCCTTTCCTTTCCTGATAACCGAATCGCTTCGGCGGAAAACCCGGCGTCGTTCCGAAGGGAAAAAAAAAATGCGAATTGCGGCGGCTGCGTTTTTATGGAGGCAAAACGCTAAGGCGCCCGTGTGCTGTGCGATGTCAGTGCACGTTAAAGATCCCCAGGTGGTCGAAAATATTCCGGAGACCTCCACTACGGCACCTCTTTCTTCCTTTCTTCTTTCACTCCCTCCTTTATCCCTTCCCTTACGGCGCGGCTCAGGTGTACAACAATATATGAGACAGATACTGCGCCATTTCCTTTCCCAAAAAAAAAACGGTTATTATCAGTATCTGTCTCACATATCGGTGGACACCTGAACCGCGCCGTAAGGGAAGGGATAAAGGAGGGACTAGAATTGAGGTGCTGTGGTGGAGGGCTCAGGAATAATTTCGACAACCTGGGGATCTTTAACGTGCACTGACATCGCACAGCACACGGGCGGCTTTTGGCGTTTCGTCTCCAAGGAAACGCGGCCGCCGCGGTCGGATTCGAACCCGGGTACTCCTGCGCAGTAGCCGAGCGCTCTAACCACTGAGCCACCACGGCGGGTCCGGCAGCGTTGCTGTGTCGAGAAACAAATGTCATGCGTGACGTCACGCCTGTGTCTCGAATGAAAATTGCTGAAAAGAGGACTTGTAATGGGACTTGAAGGTCGTCGCATGTCTCAAATGACAACTTTATAAGCATAGGGCTTTACCTAAAGAAAATTTTACATAGACTGTAGTCCAGATTCGAGCCCACGACCCTTCGGTCGCCAGAGAGGCACGCTACCGACTATAGGCCACGTAGGCACGCTGACATGGCTGAGGTAAAAGGGGGGGGGGGGGGGGGGATGTGTGTGCGTTGTCGGCTTACTTTGAAAAACTTAATGATGTGGTAATTAGCGGAGTTAATGATGCCCATTAGTGAGATACAGTAACATTATACATTATGCGCATAAACTGCAGTATGGAAAAGCTAAAAGACAAGAATGTCGAAACTGCGTCGAGATAATTGTGATAGAAGTGTGAATGTGAACAAAGAGCAGCGGCTGTGAGAGGAGAAACCGCCGAAGGGAGACATTAACGCTGTCGCGTATTACCACTAAAGGCGAAGCATAAGTGTTCCTCTATTTTTTTTATTTATTTTCTGTTCTCCCTCGCCTGGGCGCTTGACCACTCGAGGTCGTCTTCTTCTGTTGGAAAAGTAGTCTTTCAATCACTCACTCACCGCATTAACATAAAACAAGATCTTGTACAGGGTCGATCACGCACAGCCGGAACACTTGGAGAGTGGATTTGCATAGTGCTGGTTTTGCAGCTCGCGCAGCGACAGCGTGACCATACGGTGTGATAGACGCATGAGCTCAAGTGTCGCCGCTGATTGTAATAAAAATATAATTGGTTTTTGGGGAAAGGAAATGGCGCAGTATCTGTCTCATATATCGTTGGACACCTGAACCGCGCCGTAAGGGAAGGGATAAAGGAGGGAGTGAAAGAAGAAAGGAAGAAAGAGGTGCCGTAGTGGAGGGCTCCGCAATAATTTCGACCACCAGGGGATCTTTAACGTGCACTGACATCGCACGTTAAACACGGGCGCCTTAGCGTTTCTCCTCCATAAAAACGCAGCCGCCGCGGTCGGGTTCGAACCCGGGAACTCCGCTGATTGTGACCGACACCGTAAATGAACAAGGACAACGGTGTGGTACTAGAGAAAGGGGATAGGTTTATATGATGTCAGAGTAAGCGCCGAGCAAATTTTCGGCCTGTCGCACCAAGGCTAGTTGGTCAGCCAACTCAACCGACCCCAGGCAGGCACGCCCGGCGGAGGAGAGAAAAAAATTGTTCTTTAGGAAATAAAATTGCGCAGTAAGTAGAGTCGGCCCTTGCTATGACGAAACAATCTATAAATAAATAATGAATATAAAGAGGGAACGACGACTCCCCTTGGAAGATCAGTCAGCACGGGCTACAACGAAGCTACGGCTATAACGAAGTAATCACTGGGCGCCCTTTCAACTTCCGTTATAAGGAGGTTGAACTGTATCTCTGTTATTGGTGGACACCTCAACTCCGCAGTGATGGAATGGAAAAATGAGGAAGGTGCCGTAGTGTAGGGCTCCGGAATAATTTCGACCACTTGAGGATCTTTAACATGCACTGGCACCGCACACACAGCACACGGGCGCCTTCTGCGTTTCGCCTCCATCCAAATAAGTTGCATATATGGGCGGAGGCAGTTAGGACAGGAGGGGTCGCATTACGCATGAGTCGGGCACGCTTAAAAGGCAAAGACGCGCCCGCAGGGAGGCTGCATAGTACAGTGACCTTGAACAGAACGCGACACCAAGCGCGCTCTGCGTTCGTGAGGCACCCAAACAAGCCACAGACTGAAACAAAGATACAAACGCGAAAGCCGCCGACGACAGCCGTCTCTCCCGCACAATGAAGGAAGAAGAATAGACAATGGACGACGCCCACTCTCCCTCTGTCTCAGCGGGAAGGGGGCTGATAGGGGCCACGAACACTGCCTTGGCACACTGCCTTCCCTCTTGCCGGAGCAGGGTCAAACGAGCGCCCTTCGCGATAAAGAACAAAAATAATTTCCCTTCTGAACATTACGCACAAAGGACGAACACAGGCTCTCCACGGTGACCCACATGAAGGTGGGAACATGTTGCAACAATGATGGGCTGACTGGCTCCCTCCCTCGTTTTACCCCCCCCCCCCCCCCCACCTCGCAGAAATGTTTCGCTAACTCAGCACAGCTTGGGTCCGGTGACAGACGTCGTAGCACAAAGTAGTACAAAGACCAGATGTCACAACAGTCTGAACACGAGACGGAACGAACTCGCTACGCTTAAGTCATTCGTGCGACCGACGCCGCAGCGTGCACTCTCACGCACTTCGGTGTCACTGCAATTCTAATCCACGAAAAAAATGGCGTAAGTACTGTTTGCCTACAGCCACTTCACATTTTCTGCACGGCATTGTTACCAGGCGTTACAAAACTAGCGGTACAGCGTAGGTACGTTCCCCGCTGGGTTCTAGGCGCTTCTGACTTTCCCTCAGAAAGACACGAGAAGTGCAAGTCTATTTAGTGCGCAGTGCATTCACTCAGGCTGGCCGTGTACACAAACAATCAACCAGACCGTGCACCCTTAATTAATCCCATATTTCGCACGACATCGCTGTTGTTCCGAAGCCCGACGATTCAGATTAGTTTCGTCATAAACTTCACGCCGACCTAGAAGTTTCGCTGCCATAGACCTTCGCCACTAGCACGACTCTAATCCTTCCCGCTGCAGCAACGCTACTGCACGTGTCATGTCGAAGATTGTCAGCGCTCCTGGGGATCCTTGAGCAAGCGCTGCCCGCAGATCGCATCTTCCGTAAAACCTACAGACCCCCCCATGGGAGGCCCGGGTTGGCCACAATGGCAAAACGGCCTCTTCATGGGGAAACCACCTGCAGCACCTGCTTACTGTCCTGGGGGAGGAACCTCAACTCCATCTCCCTCAAAAACACGGACCCGGACGTGGATCGTTCAAATAAATGTTCTCTCTCTAACACGCACACACACAAACATCGCGGAAACAAGTATACAGAGAAACTACACGGACGGAGCACTGCACTTGCTACAATCTCCTGCAGCTCGTAACTGCCCTCCGAGAAAAGAAAGACGAAATAGACCGGCGACCTTCATTCCACCGGTTGCAGCACCAGCAGAAATGACTTCTCGTGGCCATCAGTCTTGTATAGATATAATTTAGTATATAGTTCGCGACTTCGGTTAAACGCCACTTCGGTAAGCACGAACCCTTTTTTCGCTTCAAGAGAGCCATTCCTGCAAGGCTAAGCGTTGTCTTCGAAAGCTTGAAACAACGTCTGCCTGACTTATATGGACTAAATACTACGAGCAGGCCGAAGCCTCTTTCGGGGCGAAGTGGAGTGACGTGACAGGGTTTCGAGGTGTAGTGTTGGGCAATAATAATAATAATAATAATAATAATAATAATAATAATAATAATAATAATAGGTTTGGTTTATTTATGGAAGAGCAACTCAGGTTATGGGGACGCCGTAGTGAAGGGCTCCGGATAATTTCGACCACCATAGCATTTCGCCTCCAGCGGCTGCGTTTCGATGGAGGCGAAACGCTAAGGCGCCCGGGTGCTGTGCGATGTCAGTGCACGTTGAAGATCCCCGGGTGGTCGAAATTATTCCGGAGCCCTCCACTACGGCACCTCTTCTTCCTTTCTTTCACTCCCTCCTTTATCCCTTCCCTTACGGCGCGGGTCAGGTGTCCAACGATATATGAGACAGATACTGCGTCATTTCCTTTCCCCAAAAACCAATTATTATTATTATTTCTTCTTTCACTCCCTCCTTTATCCCTTCCCTTACAGCGCGGTTCAGGTGTCCGCCGATATGTGAGACAGATACTGCGTCATCTCAATTCCTCAAAAAACCAACCAACCGGTAGAGCCCAGCACTAACCAGTACCCGTCAGAAAGGCCGCTGAGCAGCCGACGCGCCCTGGATTCGGCTCCAGCTCCCAAACGAGAGGCGGATGCTCTACCATTTGAACAACGCAGCCATCGATGTCAACGTGTCCGGTCCTGTTCACCAGCTCCTGTATATATTCTACAAGCGCACACATTAAGCGCTACAAGTCGACACGGCTTCTGACCCGAAAGATGCGGGTTCGATCCCGGCCGCGGCGGTCGAATTTCGATGGAGGCGAAATTCTAGAGGCCCGAGTACTGTGCGATGTCAGTGCACGTTAAAGATCCCCAGGTGGTCGAAATTTCCCGAGCCCTTCACTACGACGTCCCTCATAGCCTGAGTCGCTTTGGGACGTTAAACACCCATAAAGCCATAAACCAAACATGTCTATGTGTCTATCGCTGTCAAAAAAGAAAAGTATGCTGCTCCAACACCATCCGAAGCGGATATTACGCAACATTTTTCCACGACGCCCTGCGGGTATGCACTAAGCAGCAACTCCTGAGGCGTTCCAAACAACGGGGTTCCCTTATTCGTAAGACGATATCTGGCGAGGCGATGTACGGGCGGCGGATCCTGCAAGTACCTCCCGCCATCGCAGTATCGCTTGGCAGGGGGGCGTTGGCTTGCCAACGCCCCCGCCGCAGCGGCGACAGGGCGAACGGACGGCCTTGAGCGGCACGCCGTCTGGTGCGTCGGCCGCCAAAGCCGCCGGTTCTAACCTCGCGCGCTCCCCTATTATGTTTTCCCTGCCGCAAATGCGCTGGCAGCGAGTCGGCGATGCGATTTAAGAAACTTCGTGTTAAGAGCTGGAGCACGCACGAACTAAACGCACGCGCCGAATTCGTGCCGGCGCGAATCAAATAAAAATAAGAATTTCAAATTCCGCAGAGTATTATAGCTGGCTACTGAGTTAAAGGTTACCAAGCGCATGGCGAGAAAGGAAAGGGACACCGCTGTTTGACGAAGCGCTGTTTGTTCACTCCCACCATCATAATAGGCCAGTTACTCGTTTAGTAGCTAGGTTTCTCCACCGCGTGTAAGGCCACTGACGCATGCGCACCACGGAAATGCGTCACGTTCTGGCTAACGCGACGGTTCCGAAGCAGTTCCATATACCACTGCCGCCAACGCGCGGACCACGTGACAGCCCCCCCCCCCCCTCTCTCTCAACCTAGTGCAGCAACCGAACGATGACAAGACAACGCAGTTTAAACGTAAAGAGTTGACTTGCATTCTCCTTTGATGGATCCATCGTTTAACTTCGAATTTTTTAAGAAACCGACAGCAGTACGTGAGTATTGACGGCCAGGAGTCCGAAATAAAAGAAACCATTTAAGGGGTGCCGCACGGCTCTGTCCTGGGGCCGCTTTTATTCTTAGTTTACCATCAATGACTTGAGAGCACACTGCCCCCCGTTATAGCTAGACTATACGCGGATGACTGCGTCATCAATTAGGAAGTGAAGTCTGCAGACGGTCAAGTAAGGTTTAACCAATGTTTATCCACCATTGACAAATCGTGCTCGCGTTGGCAAATGTCCGTAACCCACAGCAAAACGGTAGTTATGTCCATAACACAAAAACGACATCCCTGAGATTTTTCATGCACCGCTCACGGAAATCCGCTAAGCCGAGTAACTGAGTGTAAATACCTAGGCCTCACAGTAACCTCAAACCATGTGACATGGACAGAAAATGTAAACTCAGTGGTAGGTAAAGCTAATAAAAGACTAGGTTACATCAGGCGAATGCTTCAACACGCCTCTCTTCAGACACAGCTATGTGCACACAAGGCCTTGGTCTTTCCTATATTGGAATACGCAGCATAAAGATGATTCATCGCGAATAACCCGTCATATGACGTGCGACAGAGGTGAAATTTTCGAAAAACTGATTAAAACATTCCTTCTTTCCATCTGCAGCACGACACAGGAATAGATTTCCAGAAAATGTTGTCATATCCCCAAATAACGAACAATTTCGGTCCCGTCTTGAAATGTAAAAAAATACAAGCTAATGATGTTGTAGCTATTGTGTAACTATAACTCATGCCGTCGGTGTGTGTGTGTGAGTGTGCGTGTGCGCGCGCGCGCGTGTGTGTGCGTGTGTGTGTGTGTGCGTGTGTGTGTGTGCGTGTGCGTGTATGCGTGCGCGTGCTAGCGCGTGCGTGTATGCGTGCGTGTGTGCGTGTGCGCGCGCGCTACTGATTGCGCCTTGCTCAGAACACTGCAGCACACCGGATGTCAGATGTACGGCTTTGTGTATTTTGACATGTCGTTTGTTTCAACGACCACCCAAGTCTGGGTCAGAATTAAGATCGATATAATGAATAAATAAATAAACTGATGTTACCCGTTTAATGGCGACAGCACTTTCTTGTATATAACACTGCAGCTCCAAGTACCATTTTTACACGTTAATTACTGGTAAACCGGCTAATCCTGCCGACAGACAAGCCAAGGGAAACTTTTTGACTGCAGAAGTGACTTTCGACGGCACAGGAAGAGCACATTATACCACCGAAGGAAAGTAACTCACCCGTATACAAAATATTTTGCCGAAAGAAAGCCATAAACTGCGCTCTGAAACAAACACCGAAAGAACGTCCGCCGATTTCCAAAAATGTAAAAACGAGAAACTCCAACCCCTGGCTACACAATACATGCGGTTTACCGCCAAGAGAAGAACACAGGTGTCCCGCACTTTCGCTGGTGAAACTATGTCTGAAATACACCAACTCGCCCACACGGTTACCTTGTTAACGCCAAGCTTCTGGGCATTAAACGCCGCCTGATGGGTCATTCGGTGTCCCAACGTGCATAGCGAACGGGCGTGTTCGCACTTCGCATTCGTGTGTTCCTGTGTGCCGTATAGTTAAGAAAACCAAACGCTAATCATCCAAACACCGATCGGTTAATAGAATACGAACAAAACAGCAAGCATCCCTCTGCCCAGGCGTTTGGCACTGTCGAAAAACAGCCTCGCATGCACTATAGTCTCCCCTTATATCAAAGCGCGCAGATCTGACGTGTGTGTGTGCGCGCGCGCGCCCAACAACCGCGAAGCCTCCCGCGCGACCCGAAATCGGCAGCAATCAATGAAGCCTCGCAGGGGCGGCGGCAGCTGAGACTGCACAAATCGCGTGCACACGTACACAGCTGCTGCAGAAAACAGCGCTGTGAGGCAGGTACAGGCGCAGCACGCTGTACACCTGCATAGCAACAAATACACGGCGTCGCGTGGCACTTCGCCGACGAACTTTACAATTTCCCGCCCTTACTTCACTTTCCGGAGCATCCAAAACTGGGTCCGCCGATCAGAATTCAAACGCTATTCACAGGCCGCTGATGCAGATCGCCAGAAGGCGAAACGAGGGCGCTCTTCACGGTCGCGTATACTTAGAATGATCCATTAAGCAATATATTTTCCTCGTTACTGAACAACGAAGAGTGATCATTTATACAGTAAATTTGCAAAAAAAAAACAGTTTAAAAAAAGGACCACTCCCCGGTGATTTCGTATCGCAGTACTTGCAAGTTATCGAATTAAAGGTAAACCAGTATTGTCGGAGGTGATTAGAGCGGGCAGGAATGCATTAATTAAGCTCACGCTTGTGCAACAAAACGAAATTACTGCAATGCCCTTGGGTTTGGCTTGGTTTATAGGGGTTTAACGTCCCAAAGCGACTCAGGCTATGAGGGACGCCGTAGTGAAGGGCTCCGGTAATATCGACCACCTGGGGTTCTTTTACGTGCACTAACATCGCACAGCACACGGGCCTCTAGAATTTCGGCTCCATCGAAATTCGACCGCCGCGGCCGGGATCGAACCCGCTTCTTTCGGGCCGGCAGCTGAGCGCCATAACCACTCAGCCACCGCGGCGGCGGCTTCAATGCACTTGAGATCAACGAAAAGCTTTAACTAAAAAGTCGTAGAATGCTAAACAAAACAACTAACGGCGCAATTTGTGAAACAACAGTTTTGTGCTATTTTATTTTCACTATTCATGCTTTGGAAGGGAAGAGCCAAAAACAATGTAGACGCACACGCCCACTGTAACGCGAATGTGTCAGAGGCCATGGAGTGGAAAGGAAAAAGTTTTAGCATACTACGCGCACTGGCGGTTGAGATGGTAGCGATGGCAGTGGCGGTGCGCGCTATGGTAAATGTATCTGATGTGGCGAATGTGGCGCGCGGAGTATTCGTGTGCCTTGGCCAAATCGCAAAAAACGCATGAGCAATAAACAGACGTACGACTGCCGAAATTGCGCCGTTTATGGTTGCAACATCATGCCCCCCCTAAACGAATGCTGCCGAACACTCCAAAATCTGATCCCCGACGACGCAACTGTTGCCATGAAGCAGCCACACAGTATACTGCACGCAACATTCGCGAGAGCTCGATAAGTACAGTCGTCGCCAAATTTCAATGGAACATTTCCGTACGGGGCATTCGCAGGAAACACACAATTAAGGGCCAATCTACGCATGCAAGTGAAGTTCTTATCTGCAACTCCTGCCGCAGAACACGGATGTTTCCTCCGTTACTGGACAGAAATACGCACTTCCGCTCCGTATTTTTTAAAATGACAAATAGTTCATTTTTTTTCGCGGAAGCAGACTCCGTAAATTTACGGACGTTATAGTGGTAAGTTATAACACTCGCACACCCACCTGCTTTGCAGGTCTATGCGGACCTATAATTATGCGCAAGAGTTCCTTCTAGAAAATACATAGGTTGCAGAGCGCTGCTCGAGAACTTTGGGTCGACGCCGACTGCACAACTATAGCAAACTGCCACACAACTGACTGGTGGCACGAATGAATTCATCAAGCCTGAACAAATCACATTCAAAGTACTTCTTCGGTTTCCCTAAATCATTTGCATCAAATGTTCTTCCGAGACGGCATTTTCTTTATTCTATCTTTTCTCAATGTATTTCCTCGCGTGCGCCCAAAAACGAATTGCTTTTAAGCGTTACGGAACAAATTTTCGAAAACCTGCTCACGAGCAGCACACAAAGGACACTGCTGCTAGAATAAGTGACTTTTTCGAGAAGAAGATAATGAAACACGATGGTCCCAGGAACGACTTTCGCCCTTCTCAAGTACGATAAGATGGCGACGGTATACATAATAACTGTTGCTCGACTGCTCTTTACGTCGGCAGGTTTGCGTTTCGTCGGCCGCGTGCACGTTCAAACAAACAAAAAAAACTTACACGTGGCCGCTGCGAACCGCGAGACGTTTTTCACCGCCTTCGTACACCGCGAAAAACCGAAGTTTGCAGTGCGACTCGCGAGAGGTCGCGTTACCTCATTATGGATGTAACTAAACGCGGACGCTTGAAACTATACTTGATAAGAATAAATTCCAACGACATATGCACTGCTGTTTTTGAGGTTTGATGAGAATTGCCGAGTCATTGAATTTCATCATTAACGTAACCCCCAACCCACGGTTTCCACTATAGCTGCTGCACAATCACCAGAATGTTGCAGCTACACAGGCTATATGCGCAACGGCATATATTCTATTCCGATTACACTCGACTGGAAATGTCAACAGGCGCTACTCCGGGGGCTGAATCACAGATTTCAATAGCATATTAAAGAGGAAAGGAAGACACAGAGAGGGACGAAGACGCTGGTACGACAGCAGCGAATAACAGGAAAGCGCGGCACGGGCCGACCTCTCGTCTCGCATTAATTTCGATAGCAGGAACACGTGGCCGCTATTTGCTGCCGCTGGGGCCATATTTATACATAGAGAGTGCCTGCTGTTCGCATTAATTCACGTCGCACATGCATCACGTCGGATGGTTCGGCGCAGAACAATGTAAAAACAGCGATTTACGGATTTTCTTGTCGCGATGCGCTACAGCTCTTCGTGATTTAATCTTTTCCGCCGTTCCGCCAACGTCCCTGCTTCGATCAGCATCGCAACAGGCTTAGAGGTATAATAATAATAATAATAATAATAATAATAATAATAATAATAATAATAATAATAATAATAATAATAATAATTGGTTTTGGGGGAAAGCAAATGGCGCAGTATCTGGCTCATATATCGTTGGACACCTGAACCGCGCCGTATACAAACTGAGAGGGACACTTAAGCTCCGCCTTCAAGATATGACGCGATAATGTTAATGAGTATGCCCATATATGCGGAATTTGTCATTCCCTACTCCACATTCGTAGATCGCTGGGAGTCCTCATACCACTCCTGGCGCAGTGGTGCAGCGGTTAAGCGATGCGCAACTGCACCACGACAGGTGCTGCTACCGGTGGGGCTTGTGTGACCTCAGGCTGCTCTTCTCGCGCAACCTCTCAAGATCAATCATTAATTTGACTGCCATCTTCCACGGTGGGCAGTTTGCTCAAAATCCGGTGGTCAGGCTGTGATGACGTCACAAGTTCACGTGACCAGCGTGGCCCACCTGCCACCTAGGTTGCTTCTCTTTTTTTTTTTTCACTCACGGCCAACGACGCCGACGAAGACGCCGGCTTTCCTGCGACACGGGACCCTTAACGCCTTCGCGTTAAGAGCACCGGCTGCGTAATGCTCCGGACGCCCACGGCCGGTTCAGTGAAGAAACGAATGTACCGGACCAGGGGCGCTATTTTGTACCGATCATTTTTTGGATTCATTCTTTGCCCTTAATTCTGCCAGCGGTAGTTGCTACTTGTGACGTCATGACTGACACTTTACCAAGCGGCCTCATTCGCCGGCTCCGCTATCGAAGGCGGGGCTTGCTATACAGGCGGGAGAGCGAGAGAATGAACCACGAGTAGAACGTTCACAAAATACGGTCCCCGGGTCCTTGGTCTTTTCATAGTTGTACTGGTCGTGAACTGCTTCCCCAAAAGTTCCACGGAGACAGAACCACCCGCTGCGAGAGGCGCCAGCGTCGACGGCGGGGCAGCAAACTGCCGTTCTGCCATGAAAGAATTCTTGCACATGGGGAAGTAATGCTTCATTAATAGGAGTGCCACGAAGGATGCGCTATTTTATTAAAGCTAAGCGCGGAGTCAAATATATTTACGGATTTACTTCTTAAATGGAAAATCAGTCATTTACGCACACGCTCCGCGTTTTCATGTAGTGCTTTAACGTGTGTACTACATGCCAATAAACTCAACAGATTAACACAGCGGAGACGAACCGGTTTAACGGATGCAGACTGCGCATGCGCAGTGGTCGAGGCGGAACCAGGCGGCGCCACTGAGCGCGCGCAGTCGGTGTCCGGTGCTCCGGTATACGTCTGCTTTTCCCCGTCAAAGGACCCCCCTTCCGGCCAATGGCGTCGGTCGATTCCCATGAACCTGCTAGCGTGACAATGCAGGGAGTGGTCGATGAAAGCGATAATACCTCCCTCTGTGGTGGGGGATAGTCTCTTCCCTGCATTATCCACCGCTCCCTGCACTGTGACCCTAGCATCGGCTGGAAGAGGGGGAAGGGGGCTTTTGGAGGGGAAAATTCGTTTCGTTCTTGAGTTGTATAACCGCCACGGTGGCTCAGTGGTTAGGGCGCTCGACTACTGATCCGGAGTTCCCGGGTTCGAACCCGACCGCGGCGGCTGCGTTTTTATGGAGGAAAAACGCTAAGTCGCCCGTGTGCTGTGCGATGTCAGTGCACGTTAAAGATCCCGAGGTGGTCGAAATTATTCCGGAGCCTTCCACTACGGCACCTAATTCTTCCTTTCTTCTTTCACTCCCTCTCTTATCCCTTCCCTTACGGCGCGGTTCAGGTGTCCAACGATATATGAGACAGATACTCCGCCATTTCCTTTCCCCCCAAAAAACAATTATAATTATATTCTTGAGTTGTATCCGACTACAGTATGTCTCTGGTATGCCAAAAGCTTCATGTCGGTGCCGAAGCTATGCACGCACTGAATGGTGCCTATCTCTCTCTTCTAACGGTAGGCTGAACCCTCCAATGGACAAGGTGCCGCGAAGCGGTCCTCGCATTGCATTACACAGCCGTTTAATGCCCAGTGGGAAAGTATCCAGAGACCAAGCTTGGTGCGGCGTTAGCGACATTCCCCACTGCGCCATATGAGTGTCCGATAGGCACTAAGGCGCAGGCACTGGGTCCTGCTGGCGGCTGGCCGGAAATCCCGCAGTGTGCATGAGCTGCGTCTCCAATGCGCATCGCAAGTGAGTGGGGCAGGATGCAGCTTGCTAAAACGCCGCGGGAATCTGACTGCTGCGGCGTGCGTTACGATACCGGCCGTGTGACGGGAAACGCGCCTTGAACTCAATGCTGGTCAAACAGCACGGCCCCAGCTGCTGGCACGCGAGGATGCATGCGACGCTTTTATCGCCCCCGCCCGTCGACGCGGCCCCGCAAATGGGCGCTTCGACAGCAGGTGCGCTAAAGGACGCGCCAAGGAAGCGACGAAACACGAAAGAGGTCTATAGTCTCGATATTCATGAGTGCGTGCTGTTGGGCGAGTCGGTCATAGGTACATGGTTAAGCAAGGGTACACAGCAGAGGAAAAAAAACAGACGAGAAAACGACAAGGACGGGCGCTGACTCGCGACTGGGTTTGTTCACAAGAACATGGGTACTTATATCATCATGTCTTCCAAAACATTTCCTGCGCGCACGCTAGAAGCCTGCTTTTCTTGAAAAAAGATGTGTCGTAGTGGAGGGCCCCGGAATAATTTCGACCACCTGGGAATCTTTAACGTGCACTAACATCGCACAGCACACGGGCGCCTTAGCGTTTTTGTGGAGGCAAAACGCTAAGGCGCCCGTGTGCTGCGCGATGTCAGTGCACGTTAAAGATCCCCAGGTGGTCGAAATTATTCCGGAGCCCTCCACTACGGCACCTCTTTCTTCCTTTCTTCTTTCACTCCCTCCTTTATCTCTCCCCTTACGGCGCGGTTCAGGTGTCCAACGATGTACGAGACAGATACTGCGCCATTTCCTTTCCCCAAAAACCAATTTCCGAAACAACTTTATTAAGGTGTCGCTGACACAATCATCCTTCTTGTTCTTAATGAAGAAAACCTCACCAAGCTCACGTGCGATCTGGTCACTACCAGGCCTCAAAATTGTGGTTCTTCCCAACAAAGGCGGGCACGGATTATCGTGGGTATAGTGAAAGGGCATGCGCCACCGTGGAACGGCAAATTGGACCCTTCTCCGGTCTTTATCGAAGGCTGGCGCTCCCTTAGTCGTTCGTCTAAACACCGGCCGGTTTGGCCGATGTAAACTTTCCCGCGGGTCGGAGGGATTTCGTATACAACCCCGACCAAGCACCTGACGAACTGGGTGGCGCGGCGCTTCGTGTTGTCTCGCGCGCGCCTTTCGCCGGACACGAACCGGGGGCACAGTGAGGCCAACTTGCGCGGGGCAGAAAATGCCACCGGCACAACGTACCGATTGGCTACGTTGTTCAGCTTGTGGGACACCCTATGAATATAGGGGGCAACCGAGGGTCTGAGTTCTCCGCGACCGCCAACTTCTGGGGTGCTCGGGCCTTCAATCTCCGCAAGAGCTTCTCCGCCACTGCATTCGGCCACGACTGAAATAGGGACACCAGCTTTCAGCAACCTACTAACCTGATTATTGAGGCTGTCATGTACCAGATTACCACACGGTCCACGTTTTAGGCCCAGCACGCGCAATAAATTCGCATAGGCGGTGAGCCGACTTTCCCTCTAGGTAATACTGCGAAATATGCTACAGACCAACGCGCTGCCCTGTGGCATTCCTCCCCCCCCCCCCCCCCACCTACAGTCTCTCGAGTGCTATTAAAGCATGAAATGCTATTTTAGTTCCCGTTCTCGGCAAATTGAGGCGAACACCGTCCGGAGACCACGGTGAACCTGAGGTCAAACATGACGCGGAACGTTGCGGAACTTTCAATCCCAGTAGTTTTCAGCTGGGCGCACGCTGAAGGAACAGACGCTCTGCGAACGGAAGCGTGCCGTGCGGGCCTTCGAAGGTTCTCTATAATAACGGCGAGGACAACTCGGGCTACCGGCGACAGCGTTTAGCACTGTGTTGTGTTGTGTTTTATGGCACATAGGCAACTGAGGCCATCATGCGCCAAGAACAAGGTATAGGAAAAGTCTTTTGTTGAATATTATAGAAATGCAAGAATCATCCCTGCTTTAGCGGCCCTCAAACATTAATATTACCCAGTGAACACATACACAAATTTTATAAATGGCTACAAGTAAAAGCTTTAAAGAGGGCCGGGTAACCTCAGTAGCCTTCCGGTAGCACTGTGCGTGTTACCCTTTCTATACTTCTCTGAAGCCGCAGCGCTGGACGGCGTGGATGTGGCTCAAATGCCAGTGTTGTGCTTGAGTGCGCCCCAGCTTGGGGCTAAACAAACCCGGTGTCGCGTCATAGTTTCACCATTGTGTGTGGATGTGTGTTCGAACAAACGCTCTGCACAACTCCCGGGTTAACGCCACTGCTTCTCAACGCGTCGAACCTGTCAGCGGATGTTAACGGTACACATCTTTAACGGGTGCGCGTTATAAAGAGCTCGCAAGGCGGAAAAGCTGGCATCGTCGCCACAGTCTAAGGCTAACGTGGCTCCGCTATGCTCCGCCGCGTCGTTCGTGCCTGAAAAATCCCAGGAGCACCAGTAGCGGAAGCCTTGCGCAGCTGCTCTGTCAACGCGCGGAACCAGCAACCCCTCCCCGCGCGCGGCTGCCGATAGCGGCTGCCGATAGCGGCCGCCGATAGCGGCCGCCGATAGCGGCCGCCAATAAGCGGCTGCCAATAAGCGGCTGCCAATAAGCGGCCGCCAATAAGCGGCCGCCAATAAGCGGCCGCCAATAAGCGGCTGCCAATAAGCGGCTGCCAATAAGCGGCTGTCTATAAGCGGCTGTCTATAAGCGGCTGTCTATAAGCGGCTGTCTATAAGCGGCTGTTTATAAGCGGCTGCCAATAAGCGGCTGCCAATAAGCGGCTGCCAATAATCGGCTGCCAATAATCGGCTGCAAATAAGCGGCTGCCAATAAGCGGCTGCCAATAAGCGGCTGCCAATAAGCGGCTGCCAATAAGCGGCGGCGGCAGGAGAACGCTGCCACGTTCTACTCTTAAAGGTGAAACTTAAAGGGCAACTGCATATGTTTTAGAAATCGACGAGCATGAAGGGGTCGAATGTGTAAAGCATGCCCAAGTCCCTTTGGGCTAGCATTTGAAATGGCGACATAACCACCGATTAAAACAGCGATTGCATTCCAGCTTCTCCGCAGCGCACAACGGCAAGAGGGGGGGGTGGGCGCATGATGACGTCATCGAAGATACCGGTAGAATTCCAACGCATAAACACGAGCTTTGAAGGAAAAGAACAAACACCACTGAAGGCAAAGCCTGCCGAGAGCTGTTTGCCAGCATAAAACGAGGCACGGCAGGGTGTGGTTGACGGTAGTGGCAATTTCAAACCTTATCTTCCGTGACGTCACACCGAATTTCCCCGCACTCTGGTGCTTTGCGCAGAATCCTAAAATTCAATCTTCGATTACGTCACGATATTAAATGCTAGCGCAAAACCAACTGGCATGCTTTACCTACAGCCTATATGGAATTTAATTCCTTAATACCGCGTAATTTTCGGAAAGTGGTGCAGTTGCCCTGCAAGAGTCCTCCAAGTTTTTTGCTTGTATGTTTTTCCCCCTTAAAGGTACTATGCAACGAATAAAAAGTCACTTGTAAATGTTTTCAATGCTTAAAAATGATGCTAAGAAGTATTCACATCAAGTATGAGTCTTCAGAACTGAGAAGGCAATTTATTACGAACTTTTAAAAACTGTTTTTTTTTTATTCGCGGGCCGATTGGTGTGCTCGTAGTGACTGATTTTGGAACTAAAATCGTGGAAGAAAGGCGTCACACTACCCATGACGTCGCCAGGCCATTACACGCTCTCATTCGCTGGAGCCACGGCAGCCACGACGTCACGGGCACACTTCCGGTAGCCGTGAAAATCGTCTGCTCGTGCCGCCGCGCGACCCACTCGGGCAAGCGCGGGCCAGGGCATTGCCTTCGCGCATGTGGTTTCAATTTTCCTCTGCCGCCTCCTCCTGTCGGGAGTTCCGGAGCCACTCGCACGGCTCTTCGTGCGCACGCATAGAGCTAGATGCCCATGGCGGCCGTAAGAGTCGCACCTCGAGGTCCGGGTTTATTACTGCTAATTACCACAGATGACAAGCAAAGAAACCCGACGCGCGCCGCAATCCAGGAAGGCGAAGAGACCGGAGAAATGCCGCCACGCCGCCGACGCTGCTGCTGGGGGGCTAGGAGTTCAGTTCAGTTCAGAAAAACTTTATTTCCGGCAGATGGTGGTCTCCCTACCCCCTCTCAGGCTCGGCCGAAGCCTAAGCCCGATTAGGAGAAGAGGCCGTCGGCTGAGGACGGCGTAGCTGATGCTTCACGGACTCAGCCGCCACGCGGATGGCTTTGCGCTGCGCGTTGGGGTCCTCGCTCCGCAGCAGCGCCTCCCAGGCTTCAAATCTATTTATTTCTTCCTTAGCCCCTAGTGAGCTAAGACATTCCCAAGTAATGTGTTTTAGTGTACCCCTTTCCCCACAGTCGATACATTTTTCGTCACCTGGGTTCTTAGCAATTTTGACTGGCGATACGTATACCCCTGCTTGGATCCTCCTCCAGATATACGCCTCTTTGTGAGTAAGGGACACGTCTGGAGGAGGGTATATTCTTCTTCCTAATTTGTAACCATCCGTAATTTCCTTGTACGTGATTGGGGCATCCTTAAGATTTGTGCAGACCGGTTGCTCCGCTGCTGCCCGGATGTAGGTTACTCGGGCTAGCAGACGAGCGGCCTCGTTACCAGCTATTTCTTCATGTGCTGGTATCCAGAATAGTGCAGCAGACCTATGTTTTGGCATGCTTTCCAGAATGCGTTTGGCTTCCCAAGAGACCAAGCCCTTACTAAAATTTCTGACAGTGGATTTACTGTCGCAAAGAATGTACCCTGCATTAGATCCTGCCAGGGCGAGCGCCACCGCCACTTCTTCAGCAGTTTCCGTGTTCTGGGTTCTGACTGAGGCTGTGATCAGAAGTTTTCCCTCACCGTCTACAACGGCCGAAACCGCAGCCCCCTCCAGACCCCCAGCAGCGTCTACGTATGCTACCTCCTCAGCAGGCAGCTCTCTGAACTTTTTTGCCATAGCCTTGGCCCTATGTTTTCGTCTATCTTTGTTGAACTGAGGGTGCATGTTTTTCGGTATGGGAGGAATTTTTATTTTGGACCTGATGTCGAGAGGTATATCTACCTTGCCTTCTATTTTGCTGTCAGGCTGTACCCCCACCCATTCCATAATTTTCCTGCCTGTCCGGGTTTTGCTAAGTCGTTCAAGCTGTGAAATTCTAACTGCTTCCTTAAGCTCCGCCCATGTGTTATGAACCCCCATTTTTTCTAGTTCTTCAGTGGATGTATTTACAGGTAAACTTAGGGCTCTTTTTACACTTTTCCTAATGATTATATTCAGTCTGTCTACCTCCCCTTTGTTAAGTTCCATGAAGGGGGTGGCGTAGCAGATCCTGCTTGTGATGACAGCCTGCGTGAGCCTGAGCAGGTTCCGCTCCTTCAACCCTCTTCCTTTGGTAGCTATTCTTCTAATTAACCCTGCTATCTTATCTGTATACTGTTCTAGTTTCTTTATTGTGCTAGCGTTCTTGCCTTTGGAATTGATGAAGAAACCAAGGATTCTGATTTCCTCAACTCTGGGAACCTTGCGGCCCTCAACTATGATGTTGATGTCTGGCTTAGGTTCGGTATATTCCTTTGGCGTACACTAGAACCTCTGATTTTTGAGGAGAGCAGGCCAGCCCTCTCTCTTTGGCATATATAACAATGATGTCCGCAGCCTGTTGTAGCTTATCTCTGGCTTCGAACGCACCAGGTTCGCTGATCCAAAGATTTATATCATCGGCGTAGGAGCGATAACCGGAAGTTGCAAAATAAACGTCAGCGGATGACGTATTCATGGGCGGGGCCCAGTCCCAGAGCTGTTTTCTTTATTTTTTCTGGTGCTCCTCGTGTACGAGTTGAAAGGGGAGAGGAGGAGCGTAATTTTTAATCGTCTATATCTTCGCTGTTGTTCATGCTAGCTCAAAAATTCTTGCACTGGGGTGACGAGTGATCGAATGCCTATCTCTCGTCTGCTTTACGTAATCTCAATTAATTTATTGCATAGTCCCCTTAAGCACGTGTATCTTGATCCCCGGGTCAGTCGAGAGACACTCACCACGTATTCGAGTGCCCCGGGCGGCGGCTGGGTGGGTGTCCGGCTCAGCTGCTTGCGGCCAGTGCCCCCGGAGGTGATCTCCGACGCCGCCGCAGAGGTGGTGGTGGTGGGGGGCGCCGACTGGGGCGCCGGCGGAAGCGGAGATGACGGCGCGGCCCCTCCTCCTCCGCCCTTGCCCGCCCCGGGCGACGTGGTCGGCCGGCGGCGCGGGTCCGTGGACGGTCCCCCGTGCGTCGCGGTGGCTGCCGCCGCGGCCAGCGGACCCAGCAGGGGCTCGAGGGGACCCCCGGCATGGCGGCCCGCGCGGCCCCCGGCTTCGTCCTTCTTGCTAGTGTCCAGCACAAGCTCCAGGGGATTCACGTAGCCGTGGCAGTCCACCGACTGCGTCTTGTTGCTGCGCACAAAGGGAACAGAGGAGGCGGCTGAGCGAGACGCGCTGCAGTGCAAGGCTTTCCCGCGCTTTGAGCGGTATTTAAACGACCTGACCTGCACTTTCCGTCATGGTTCAGGTGTCCAACGATATATGAGACAGATACTGCGCCATTTCCTTTCCCCAAAAACCAATTATTATTATTATTATTATTATTATTATTATTATTATTATTATTATTATTTCCGTCACGGACCCAGTATCGGTTCGCCGCCACAGGGCTGACTAAGAGACGCCGATCAGCTGACCGGCAATAATAATAGTAACAATTGGTTTTAGGAGGGAAAGGAAATGGCGCAGTATCTGTCTCATATATCGTTGGACACATGAACCGCGCCGTAAGGGAAGGGTAAAGGAGGGAGTGAAAGAAAAAAGGAAGAGAGAGGTGCCGTAGTGGAGGGCTCGGGAATAATTTCGACCACCTCAGCTGACCGGCAAGCAACTTACAACCGGTTCGGAAGCGTGGTGACCACACTGAGGCGATCGCAGGCCGTCCGTACAAGACACGCACAAAAGAACAACTCAAAGACAGGTCTATCACACCATGCCCCGGCCCTCTGCTTATGAGTGGCTACATGCAAAGGTGGGTAACCTCATGAGGTTTCGACCCCAACCTTAAAATGACCTCAACCTCACGTCGTCAGGTCAGGTTGAGGTGGGGTCGGCGACGGCTCGAAATTTTGTGAGGCCAGCAAATCAGGCCTCAACCTCACGCGCGAGTTCGGGGTTGAGTGAGCTCGTCATGAGTGAGGTCGAAATTCTGAGGTAGAGACTTTTTGCAGTTGCCACGTCTTACTCCAACGAGTGCCGCTTCCGAAGCGGAGTTGCAGAGCATCACCGCAGTGTTCATGCAATGACGCTTGGTGTTCGGTTTCCCTCCCCTGTTTGCAAAACCGGATGCCACAGTTCCCTCTTAGCTTCTGGTGCTGCGCCATAATGTCCGTTCAGTCCGAGCCTACAGGAAGGCGCACCCCTCTGATCTTCCCGGAAGGAGTGTTACTGTCACAGCACGCCACTCTCCGTCCCTATTGCCCCGCTGGCGTAGCACCCGGCTGCCTACCGGTCGGCTCAAACTCCTGGGACCGCGCAAAGCACGTAACTCACGTTGACCCGCGGTAGCTTTGTTTGATGCCGCAAACAAATAAGTTCAGTCCAACAAGCACGCAATAAGTTCGTCGCAGCGCGGATGGCCCCAAGCAAGACTGCTTCGTGCTCATGCTCGTTGCCGGCGCTGATGCCATGGCTCTTGCCTTGCAGTCGAATAAAGGGGATCCTGCTGTACATTACAAGCTGACTTAACAGAAGCTGGAGTAGTCGGCACAGGCGAGAGAATGTGATTCAGGTGGTTCCTAACAAGGACACCTGCTGATTTTATTAAAAAAGCACGAAGCCAGAAAAACCTGTATAACACCGTCAACGCTTTTGATCGGTGACTTCCCCTTTCGAATCTCACACTAATTATATATATTCCCGTACCGTAGTGCAAGCAGATGCAAATATAATTTCACTTTTTTATCCTTCCGAATAACCTCTCTTTTGGTCTCCGGTTCCTTGCTCCTTCACGGAAATTCGTTTATTATGCTCAAACAGCACAACACGAGGCGAACGCGCCAGCATAGCGGTGTTACAGCGGCGAAAAAATGCTAAACTATAATGAATGTATGGTGATGTGGTAGCTGATTCCTTTTAATTTTTTTAATGAAGATGTGTGAATAGAACTGATTACATGCTCGCGCTGTTCTGCTGAGTCGCTCTTTCAAACCTTCTAATATTACGTGTAATGGGGCACAACTGTTGTTCGCTTCTGTTTTTAGTGTGCGATTTTTGTTTGTATGCTTCTAATCATTCTCTATTTTATTTTCTTGTATGGGATCAGTTAGGTTGGCGGCCTGCCTTGCAGACGACCAGGCACTACATGTTATCTTTCCTTTAACTATTTAGCAGAGACCGATCGGTCACTTTAAACGGCTTCGCAGAATGCTCGCGCGGTGCTCGTGGGTAAAAAACGTCGAGGATGCTGGCGTACCATTGATTATTTCAGTTTTGAAGGAAAACAAGTGGTTGACTTCAAGCAGCTTGTCTCAGACTGGTTGACGAAATGGCACCCAGAATTCTGTTGAGACGTATGAGTATTTAGGCGGGTTTTTTTCCCCGGGGTGGTGAGGGGGTCGGGGGTCGGCAAAAGATTTCGCTGCGGCGAAATTTGAGCGGAGAGCCGTGGTGCTCGTGACAGAGAGAGCGGTTCACGCTGTCCACTCTAGGCCAGTTGTTTTGACCCGTGTGACTTTAATAGTTGGCACAGTGTTCGAAGACGTAATCTAGCCCTTTCTTTCAAAACGTCGCGGGTTCACCAAGTCACCGGAGAATTCCCAGGATTTCGAAACCATTACCATCGCCACCTGGAGGGAAGTGGCGGAAACGGGGGAGGGTCTTAACCTCCCAGAAGCATCAGCATGGTCATCACTAATTATTAGCTGCAGGTATTCCTATTTTCCCGCACAATAATTGTCTTCGTATCACTATTATTAATCAGCTGAGAAGATCCATGGCGACTACACTCGTTCGGTGCCAAGGAGCGTGAAGAAGACCAACGCACGTGCATTACAATCGAGCGCAATTCGCCGAATAGCGACTGGAAAAAGCGTTTGTCCTTCACTTCGTTCGATACGCTTTCCCATCGCAGCGAACTGTGAGCAAGACAAGCAGACACGCAACAAACACTGCGGCGGCGCGCCAGCGCGAATCCACTGCTCTTTTTCTTTGTATCACATCGCGCGAAATGAAACACAACTGCGCAGATCGTACGCACACGTGCTTGTTGATCGCCTTTTCAGCGTACAAGCAGTTCGACCAAGGGCGTTAAAGCGCCGTTCGCGGGGCCTCCAATGGCAAGGGAATGTTTATACGGCTGTCCCACGGAATGACTCAATTTACGACAGCGCGGACGCGCGTCAACAAGGTTTCGAAGACCGGCCCCGGCCCAGTGCGTTCCCAATAAGGGACAGCAGGGCGTGTTGCCGGAAGATAAGGAAAAGCAGAGGAAACAGCTACCGGCACGTCCGCACTGCCAAGGCTGCAAACGGTCCGCAACAAGTGGAACAGTCTGAGCAACGGGCGAGACAAACTGATTGGTTGCAGATCCTCCCTCCTCCTCTGTCTGTCTCTGTACGCGCGTCGCAGAGCTGAGCGTCGACGAAATAATCAGCGCACGCTTTGAGGCAACAACGAGCGGGGCATCGCGTTGGTCCACACGGTGAGTCACGGCAACGCGTCCTATCTCGGCCCAAATAACAGGAAGTAACACACGCGTAGCAATCTCTGGAGTAGGAAGGACACCACAGCTGGGCTTAACGTGAGTCACGATTGTCGACAAGATTTCAAGAATGTTGCGCGGAGGAGGACCACATTGCTGTGCAACTGCTCGCCGCCAGCGACAAAGCAAACAGGATCGGTCGCATTAGCAGCTTGGAAGGTTCAACTTCACTGGAGAGCGCAAAAAGGCGCTTGCGCATTACCGACGAGTGACGTCATACGAAATAAAGTTCGCCTAAAACCACCGACTGTAAATGTTCCAAATCAGGTACAACCATTCGGTAAGAACCAAGTAAAAAAAAAAGGACATTCAACCGGCTTATCTTTACGTCCATTACATAAGGGCTCCGCATTCACAGCATCCTCTCGAGCGGATACATTAAAATAAGGGTTTAAGACAGTCGTCAGGGAAGTCCAATGAATTCAGTGAACAGGACGAAGCATAGCGCTGCCTAATCGATGGCAATTAACTCATACTGACACCGCCATCGAACCTGCCAACCGAGACTGTAAAGCACCGATCCGAAACCACTTTCCGGCGGCATGTGCTCTGAATATGTTCCGATACATTTTCTGCCCCGAATAGCAATATAGCTAACTGTGCGTGACAGCGCAACAACGGAATTGAGAAAAGTTTAGGGGAAAGCACTTTATGACGCGCACAACATGGAGAAGAGCGCTTGCTATGACCACGATTTCAAATCTTGCATATTGTGCGAAATCTTGCGTATTAATCTATACGTTACTCCTACGCTGCCAGAGAACGATAGACGCGTCAGGCAGCTTTCAAATACAAGACTAAAACAGCAGCGCATGCAGCTTGCATTCCTCACTTAACAATGTCTCTACCGTAAAAGCCAATGCAAAAGTCAGACGCCCTGCGCCTTCACAAAAAGCTCCAATATGCAGTTGTAGAATAGCTCCATGGGCTGTCTACTGAAATTCATAAAAAGGCCGTGCACACGCTGTCGCACAGAGGTGCCACAAGAACGACCCTGCACGTGACCTTGGGCACTTTCACCGGCCACGGAAAGTTTAAGCACGCACGCTACCAAAAAAGGAGAGAGAGAGAGAGAGAGAGAGAGAGAGAGAGAGAGAGAGAGAGAG
>JARKHS020023607.1:0-39753 GCA_030143305.2 Amblyomma americanum
TTCTTCGGAGCCCCGTTTTTTTTCCTCGGAAGGAGAAAATCGGCACCGCGGCGCATCGTACGCACGCACGCGCGTGCGGGTCTCGTGCGGGGTGCGGTTTCTCCCGAGCTTCCTTCGTTTCCGCCATCGTGCACTTCTTCCTCGGAAATGAGACGCTGTTATCAGCGCTGCCGCTTGCGGGAAGGTACGCGTCTGTCCTCCGCCCCACACGGCTCCGTTCTCGCGAACCGTTTTGTGCGCTGACCGTTGGGTTCTTCTGAATCGGGCCGAACGGAAGCAACTCGCGATCGATCTGCGTGCTCGGTCTGTGTACGCGCTCAGGCCGTGTTCCCTCGTCTTCGAGTCCGCTTTAAAGACAGCAGCGGACGTTTCAAGACCTTCGACGGGGGCAGACCTGCAACGATGAGGCTCATTTCCGAAGCGAGGAGGTTTGTCCACGAGTCCCGTCCCAACAATGCGTTCTCTCCCGCCGGTAATGGACGAGCCCCGAAAGTGCGGCGTGACAAGCGTAGTAGAAGGGCCAACCGCAGGGACTCGCTCACGCAGGTGCGTCCACATCGTCTGCAGTCTTGTTTACGCCGACCCTCCTTCGGGCCGAGTTCAGACGCCGCACTACCACTCGCTCCTTCTGCGTAGCAGCTGCTGGACACCAATTTGTTTTAGCCGGCAGACACTCGCTTCTTACACGATACCCAAGCTGTTGTCTTCGTGTTGGGGCTCACGCTGATGTCCTTCTCCGAGTCTTTCATTTCTGCTGTGCTGAATGCAGCTTTGGAGACAAGTGAGATGGGGAAAAATGAGTGCACGCTCAGTGTTTTCTCTTTTGCAAACGACCGGCGCGTTGTCAGCTCGCCTGTCGCATGTAAGAAGTCGACATAGCGGCTTGCAAGCGGCAATGCACTGGAATTGTGATCGTTACATGCGGTTATTAGGATTTATATGTAAAGTACTCAAGAAAGGATTTGCGGCGGAGCTCTTGCTCAGTACTTTCTTCCTGTCTTTTCACATTATTGCAACATTGTTTCTTTCTGTAACTGAGCTGCACGCAAACCTAATTCAAAACGCTTATTTAGGCACTTATCAGACTTGAAACCGCTGCCCATGCCTGCGTCTCTCTTCACCTGTCTTCGCCTGTCTTTTATATGTCCACTGTTTATCTCCTCTATAAAGTTTTTTTTTTTCTAAACAAAAGAAGTACGGATATGCCTTTCGCACTGACCGTGTAGTTTGGACTAGTCATGCGAGCACTGCTTTTGGTCGCGAAATTTGCAATGTCCCCTGGTCGGAAGGAGGACTGTTGTGGCATATGCGAGCAGTTCCGAGTGCGGAGAAAAAGCCGATCCGGGCCCGAGGGGAGCGGAAGGTTCGAAATGCAGGGAGCGGGCATCGAGGACCGGGGGAGGAGGCGGCGGTTTTTCAGAATTTTCTCCCGCGCTGCTGTCGCCCTCCCACCGCTGCGCCGATCGCCGGCCGGACTGTGCTGCCGGCTCTTCCCGGTGCATGCTTTTGGGGCGCACTTTTTTATTACTTCTTACCAGCATCTCCCTTTCTTCGGCCTTCTCTCCCGAGCGCGCTATCATTTTCCCCCCACCGTGCGGGCCACTTCTCGGTAGCGGGGACGCGCGTGAGAACGGCGAGGGGAGGGGAACGGGCGAAGAGACGTTTTTTCCTCCCCCTCTTGCTATTCAGGCGCCCGATTCTGTTTTGCAAAAAAAGAAAGAGAAGACGCATAACGCGAAGAGTGCCGACGAGCACGTGCGACGCACGAGACCGCGATGGGTGGAAACACATGTTTGGCGCAGGCAGGGGGAAGTGAGGGGTCGCTGGATGACTGCCGCCTCCGGGCTTGGTCGGCTCGCGCCGTGGACCGCTGCGCGCGTTGGTGCAGGGCCTTTCAGTGGTCACGACGGACGGGGCCGCGAAATTCGCTGCCCGCGTCCCGAATCGGGGGTGGCCGACCAGGTCTCTTTCCTTGGTCTCAAATCGGTTTGTACTCGCGAGCGCGCCGAGAGCCCTGCGCAGTCCGCGGCGTTCTCGGGAGGTGCTGCCGTCCCCTCGCGTGTTTAGTAAACACGGCGCTTCTGTGGGAAAACTTGACGTGGAGGGGCTTTGCTTTGCTTCGTTCGTTTGTTTGTCGGTGCGCACGTCTTACCTCGGAAGGCTCTTGCCGGTGGCGCTCTGCGAGCAACCAGCGGGACACGTGCAACGTATTTCGGGTTTGAGCAGTAGAACACTAGGTTCTGGTGCGTCCTGGTGGCGGATTCAAAGGGCTGCTTGCAGGTGTATCAGACGCAAATGCGGAGTCTTCGCCTTCGTGTAGGTTGCCCTTACCCTCCGTCTTTTTTTCTTCCCCGGCATGTAGTAGGTGGCTGCATGGCGGCACAGATACCGTGCCCACGGGTCTCTGGCTCGTTGCATAACGCGCTCCGGCCAAAGACGCGTTGGCCTGGAGTGTCTTCCAGCAGGTGATACCTCGTCCGCTAGACTGGAGATCAGAGTGGATTTCATTAGGTTTGTCTTAACTGAACGACGCTTGCCTCAATGAAGCTAGTCTGTGCGAAGGAGTTAGTGGTCTCGAGACTGGATTGAACGATCAAGGATGCGTACGCAGGCGCTCGGTGACAGCCACGTATGTGCCGAAAAGCGCTGGATTGATGGTTAGACGACGGGAAACGACAGCAGAACTCAAAAAGTTAAGAAAAGCAGGAAGCTGCATGCGCAGTGTTTTATTTTTCTGCTGCGTTTCGATCTGTTTTTTTTTTATCAATGTAGCGTTATTCGCCAGCTAAGGATCAGCGAAGTAGTAAAAGCATGAAAGAGCCTCCGGCTCCCAAGTCCAGTCCCCCTCTGGAATTGTGTTTATCCTGTCGCAGCGCCAGGCCAACTTTCACAGATGTCGTTGACCGTGAGATAAGGCCCCAGTGTGCTTATCTTTGTGTAGATAGCGCGCTGTACGCACGCATTCAGGTGCACGGGAAATTGCTTGCCAAGCTTGGTAAGGCGAGGACCTGGAGCTTTGTCACCTCTTGCGGGCTGCTCAGGGCAAGAACTGACGTATTAGGTGCTCCTCACGCGTAGGCCTACATAACTTTGCACGGAGTTTTGTCCTCGAACCTTGGTGACCGCATTACGCTCGCAGAAACACCCTTTCATTGCTGTACTGTTGCATCCAGCGAGAGTTTCTCTATAGCCATGGATGCTTGTGCGCGGTTTTCGGTTGCGCGACGATGTAGTACAGTCAGCTGTACAAAGCAGCGCAAACTGAACCAAGAGTATTAATCGCCGCTTCAGGACCGTACCTGCAAATCGCGCGAAGGATGGAAAAAAGAATAAATACTGGACGCAAAACTGCGAACCTACTTCAGATATCTAAAGCAGAAAGCTGAGCTGGTTGGTATTTTGAATAGCGAGACAACTGTGTGATGACGTCTCGGTTAATCCCCTCGCACCTGCCAGCCACCCTCTGTTACGCTTTGCAGTGCAAGGGCATTAACCACGGCGTCTTGGCAGCCGGTTGACGCCATTGGCTAGAGGGCTTCCTTTGAGGGACACTTGCCGCTACGTTCATGAGTTGCTTATACCCTCGACTATATAAACTACTGATTGGGCGCCGCCCTGCTTTCTAGTTTGAATCTTCCCGTTACTTTGACCAATATAATCGTTGCGACGACGTGCCCAGCAAGGACACGTTCGTCCTGTTATCTTTTTTACTTCTCGCTCCTAGTGCGTTCACGTTAGATACGTCTTGCCACTTCAGGTTCCCCCCCCCCCCCCCCCTTTTTTTTTCTTCTTCTTGTGGAGGCTGCTAAAACATGCCGAGCCCCCTAGCAAAAATTCTTGACTCGTATTGTCCCTCCGGTAGTAGCCGTACCATCGGCGCCAACTACGGCGGACGAGCCACTGCATCGCATACCCAAAGGAAGGAGGATTTTCCCACCGCGAACATCGCGGGGTGGGCGCCTCTCGAGCCGGTAATGTCGATGCCGCGGCGCCTGCGTGATGAATGACGCCGCTTCTGACGACTGCCGCGGGCGCTCCGGGCCGAGCTTTGCCGGTAAGGAAAAAAGCGGGCGGAGGGGGAGGGGGAGGGGGGAATAATCGAGGAGGGTTCGAACGGTGGTTAAGAGACGGACCGGGCACTTTAGGGAAAGAATGGGGAGGTTCCCGGAAGACGCGCGGGGTCTCTCCTTTTTGCTTGCGATCCTTTCGGCGCTTTCGGATCGTTCCTGGTGCGGCGTAAAATGCTTTGTTGGCCGGCTGCGGATGCCCCGTCGCCCAGCGGGGGCGGTGGGAACGCGGCTTTCAAATCCTCACGCTGTGTAGAGAGGACCGCGGAGACGCTTTTGACGAGCAGGCACGTTTTGACAGTGATAAGAAATCCTGATAAGCGAGCTTCACCAGCCAGCAAATGTCTTAAATCCGACTGGGCAGAGAGGTAGTGTGTAAGTTGTGTTCGGTTATTTTTTGTATGGAGTGATATTAATCATGCCCGTATATCCTTTCAAAATTGGTTGCAGAAAGTCACGCCGGGTCGGAAGAATATGTCAGCGTAGGTAATTTGCCTTTCGATCACTGCAAAGCAGACATGGCGAGGCTGTGACGCTCCGTTCCTTGTGTGCAGTTCCGTCTGCGATGGGAACTCGCCTTTACTTTGTTAAAACTGCCGTGTAGTCCGCTGTCGAGTTGGCCACTGTTCGGGTGCCCTGTTCTGTATGAGCCGTCATGCAGCTTTATTTTTATTATTATTAGGACTAAACTTTCGTATTCTTCATCGTCCGTTATCGCCAACGTCGCTTTCAATTGCGGAAACGATGGGGCCGATAAGCGTCTCCGTGCGAAGTTTCACCGTTGAACCTCCTGTTGTCGAGAGCTTGGCACGTCGTTTTTTATTTTCTTCTTATCCGGTGCATCGCCCAACATATCAGCCTGCACTCGGCGCGAGCATCACTGGTCTCCTTAATGGGGCTCTTCGGCGAATCGTGGTCGCTGCAGGCATCGCTGGCAGAGCGAGCCGTCTAGCGCTCGGATTCATCGCGTTCGAGGAAACCCCTCTCTCGATTCTCTGTGCGCGAGCAGCGCGTGCAGCGGAAAGTCACTGACTCCCGCAGCGGTGCGGTTTCCGTTTTCGCATCGTCATTTGCGGCCCGCATGTCGCCGGCAGACGGCAACCGAACTCGCGGCCCTCCTTGCGCAAAGCATGACGCCGTGCAGCGCGTGCCTTAAACCTTTATTCATCGCGGATGCTGGCTCGGTCGTGGGTGCGCCGCTGGTTTTATTTTTATTTTTTTCTTGGCGACGCGCCCCTCCTCCCGCTGATGTCCCGCCCATTAAGTATGCCTTAGGTAAACGAGCAAGGGACAAGCCGACGCCTCTGCAAACACTTGTCGGTCGTCTGCGAGCAGAAAAAAAAAAGAAACGAAAAGTGGAAGGGGGCTTGGTGAGAAGGGATGTGGGCTCAGCGCCTGACTGTCGGACTGCGTTTATTATGGCCCAATAATGCTAGTTGAGAGTGCGTCAACCTATCCGCTTGCCTTTATGATTGTTTGACGGATTTAAAGAACGTTTCCTTCGCTGGGCCTTTGTTTTGATGCCGGTGGTGGTTGTGTAAATGTACAGGCGCGATTAGCCTTGCAGTGGTATGTCGGCAATTGCTCCGCCGAATTTCGAAGCATTTGTTTGGACACGCTATCAGTCGGTGTCAAGTCTTAGCAGAGCGACAGTGGAATTTGATTGTCCTAGAGTGTAAGCATCGGCGAATTATTCGGCAATGCACGTAAGTTCGGTTTAAATGTAACGCCAGGGTTTAACAAGCGTAGCCAGGCGAGATTTGAATCGGTTTTGTAGTGCGATTCAAGCTTACCATTCTTCTTCACAACAGGTAGTAGATTCGCAAAAGTACGTAGTAATGTTTTATGCGGTTTTATGGTTGTCTTTTGTGTGAAACGAATCCTTACTGAGTAGGAATGAAATGCCTTGCTCGGTACCATTTTAACCTTAGCTGAGCAGCGGAAATTAGTTATACGATATGTCACACTTGCGTTTGGGCTCACGAAAGCGAGGTTTCGGAATGATTGTCACGTGAGGCGAGTTCCGTTGGAAACAGTGCAACCAAAAAGAGGCACGATTGGAATCTGGTGGGATGAGGCGCTTTTCTCGCCTTCGTTTCAGCTTGGGTGTTCTGGTTTTCCGTCACCGCTCTTGCCCCTTCAATGATGCACCAAGCGGAGCACTATACGGGTGATTACGCGTGGTTGACACAATGTGTTGATGTAATTCAGTAACATGCAGTCTAAGCTCTAATGTTACTGCTGACGACAGCTAAGCGTCACCCACCGCGTTTTTCGCTCACGTTACGATCAGAAACATCGAGAGCGGGAACCCAAAGCCGCTGATTTGCCAGACAGGAAGCGAGGGCGCGTTCGTCCCGCAGTTGTAACGCGAGCTCGTTTTCGGAGTCGACATCAGAGCCTCCTCGTCGGCCGGCCGCGCGCATTCCGCCGTTCTCGGGGCGAATTGACTGTTTGGCGTGGCGCGGGTCCCCCGACGTTACGCGTGTCGACACCCGATCCGCGATGCGATAAGCCGTCCCGACGCTGACGCGCTTTTTTATTTGTGTTGTTACGTGGCGTCGTCGATCGGACACGCCTGTCCGGCTGTGAGCACCGTGGCCCCGGCAGACGCGTTAATGCAGCGCCGTGACCTGCCTCATCGTCGGTGATGTCGGAAAGCAAGGAACTGGACGAGTTGAGGACGCGGTAGAGACAGAAGCATGCAGTACTGAATGGAATAATGCAACCGCGAAGTCGCCGCTTTATTCGGTGGAAACGCTGAACAGGGAACTTCCATTGTCTACATTGGGCAGTGTTAGCTTCCGGCTCAGCATCTCAGAAAATGATAAAGGTTCTTTTTTGCTTGGTTGTGTCATTTAGTGTGATAAAGAGAGCCAAATCCCGTATAGGCGGACCCGTTTGTCGTCAGCACCCGATGGTCTTGATTCTCCTTATTTCGCACTCCAAACGCCCCCACGTAAGCCGACAACCAACATCACCTTGTCTATATAATCACATGTACAGTCTAGCGCGATTCCAGGGCTAACACGTTGGTTCAAACGTTTTAAAAACGACCAAGTTTTTCCTCACGTGTCGGTCACTTAGTCCACGACAGCAGGCCATGATGGTGCGGGATAGAGGGAATCCTTGCAGAATTCTGGCGAAAATAAACCCCGTCAGAGCAGTTTAATCGCACTAGGTTCAACTCGCGTTAGAGTCCACACGCATTACCAAATACTAAACGTCTTCTCGCGGGCGCTGTTGTGCATCCGTATCGGTAATAACAGGTTTACCATCCACCGCCTCGCGACGAGAAAACATGAGGGTCTGTCTGTCTTCGACTTTGGGCTTGCGAAAGCGAGGCTTCAGAAGGACTCGCGGGGTGGACGCGAGGCGGCGGGGCAGTCGCTGCGCTGAAAACTTCGAACATCCTGTATCGTGCGCGCAGCAACTGTGGCTCCACGGGACGAAAGGACGGCACCATCACACGCAGCTCTCGGTGGCCGCACTGCCTCGCGTTTGTTTGATCGTACCGGCGGGTGCACACATCGGTTGTTGGGTTGTTTGTCCCCGCGGTCGAGCAGTAGGCAGGCAGGCGTCCAGTGGCGTGGCATCACTCCCTTCGGCTCGTTGCCCCCTTTCAAAGGAATGCAGGATCGGCCGAATCTGCCTAGTTCTAGCCGCCTGCCCGCCGTGAGGACGCTTCCTTCATGCTCGCCGCCCACATGATGGGAGCATCTTTTCCGTCTTTCACGCCGGTGGGCGCGTTTGCAGAGGCGACACAAAGGGTTGACTGTGGCGTGTTAGCTCGTTGCGCGGCGCTTGGTCCCGTTTGTTTTGTGCAGCCCGACTCGAATGATATGAGACCCCGGGCGCGCTCTGACGCATGGGAACGTGCTGCTGCACATTCCCAGGTTCTCGTTGCGGCCGTTCCATTTTATACCGCGCGCGATGCATGATGGGATAGTACGAGTGAGAACAGTGTTTCAGTTATGACTGGTTTTTTACGCCATGACAAGTAATCGGCCATCGCTGGCATCAGTGCACCTGTAAAAACATTCATATAATGACCTCGTTTGCACGCTGTCTGGCCTAAGCATGCGCGTCGGCAGCTTCTCGTGGCCCCGTTTGGAGAAAGCGAGGGCCTCCGGTGCACGTTGCATTCCCCCTTTCGGGCCGACACTGCATTGCCTCGGTGCCCTCCTGGAGAGACACGGAGACGAAGACGGCGGCGAGAAGGAGCAGTGAGCTTTCTCGCTTGTTCCGGCCTCTTTTTTTTCTCTCCGTTTCACTCGACGGTCAATATTTTTCCTTGCATGCAGAGTTTGAAATATCCGCTTGCCGCACGTTATGTCTCCCTGACAGCGACGGTAGCCGCCGGCGCGCCACGAGCCAGTTCGGGGCGCGGGCGGCGCAAATATTTGATCGCGCCGCCGCCGACTCCTGCCAGCCGCTGTTTCCTCTTTGTGCCGTATCGAAGGAGACTGCGGGAAGGGACTTTGTCCTGCTCGCCGTATTTCGCAACACTTCTCGAGGGGGTGATCTTCTTGTTCCGAGTGGGTGCGTGCGCGCCGACTTCGGGCAGCGCGAGGAGGCGAGAAGCGCGTGCACGCCTGCGTACGCGAGCTGTGCGGCGCGGGCAACGTCGCCTCCCCGTGGTGTGCCGTACTGTCCGCGTCGGCCGAGTCCTGCGAGCGGATGAGGGCGTGGTGCTGCTCAAGACCCGTAAAAAGAAACCCCGGAGAAGCGTTCGCCGAAACCGGACGCCTGACATTATCGCGAATGCCTGTGTGGGGTTTTATGAAGTGTGTGCGTCTGCGCTACATGAGACAGCTCCACACGTGGTTTTCTTTGCCTTTCTTTTTTTTTGTCCATTCCTCTCCTTGTTCGCAGGAAGTCTTGCTTCTAAAATTTCTTACAGGATTGTGTGTACATACACGATGCGCATGGAACTGGTCTGTAGTCCGATACATCTCAAGAACAAAGCGGCTTTTCCCCGTCAAAGCACCCCCTTCCAGCCAATGGCGTCGGCCGATTCTCATGGACCTGCTGGCGGGTACATGCAGGGAGTGCCAGATGAAAGGGCATAGTCCCTTCTCTGCATTGTCGCGTTTCTCCCTGTATTGTAAAGCTAGCAGGATCATGAGAATCGGCCGATGCCATTGATTGGAATCAGGTTATTTGATGGGGAAAAACCGATTCGTTCTTGATTCGTATCCGACTTATTTATAGTTCGGCTTTGTGAATGAACGACGGCAGCATACATATCACTGTACTGTACTGTACTGCACTGCGCCGCACACCGTACCGTACTGTACTTGCTGTATTCGTCATTTTACTCGTTTCCTCTAGTGGCTGAGCCTTATGATAGTGTGTTACAAAGCGCAGGCCACATCCGATTGTTCTTGGGGACCCCATTTCATTGTGCGCGGCTTTGGCAAACAAGCCGCGTCCCTATCATTGGGGCTCTTTGAAAAGGACCCGTTTTGCCTGGCACTTTGTCTTGCGCCTTTCCTCGAGAACGCTCTAACACCCTCCCATTCGCGGGCCGCTGCTGGGCCTAACGAGCGGGGTGTTGTCCGATTGTCTTTCAGTCCGCGCTCGCCGCTGTCTTTTCTTCGCTCTGACCAATTCCGCCGTGGTCGCCAAGTAGCCAACGGAATTCTATTTCGGCGGCACACTCCCGCGTTCGCTTCATTTTGCCTCGCCGCTTCCATTCAACTCCGCGTTCCTTTGTTTTTGTACGGCGTTTCTGCATTGCAGGCCTAGCGCTACGGCGCAAACCGCCGCCGGCTCTGCTGCGTTGCTTCCGCGCCGTCGTTCGCGAAATAACGCCAAGAAACGCGCGGCCCCCCCATTTAGGCCCGCCGTAACGGCGGCGCTTGCGGAGATAGTTGGCGCATAGGCCTGGAGGCGCGCGTAGCACTGCGTTACATATCGGGTCAGGGCAAATGACGAGACGGGAGAGACAAAAGCGGCTGGAAATAATACCCGACGCTGTGGGCGAGCGTGCGACAACGGTCCGCGCCGCGTATGCGCGCATGTACGAAACGAGGGGAGCCGAGGATCGTTTTATCGCATCACTGCGTGCGCGCCTTCTCCCCCTCTCGCCGTTTCGACCCATTGCGTCTCCCCCGCCGCTCGTGTTTGTGGATCCATCTGGCCGTATAGGTGTGCGGTCACGGATTGTGGATACTTTCGCGTTTCTTCTTTGGGGCGATAACGCTTGGAAACGCTCGCGCTACGTGGCGGAGGTCTGGCGCGGGGGAGGCCGGGAATAAAAAGGGCGGCCAAGTTACGCACTAATGATGGCCCGAAATGGCCGAGCGGACGCAACTGATCGCACTTTGATAACTGCGCCTTATTAACCGTGCGCGCGAGGCCGCGCGGTGAATCATTTAGTGTGGCCTGCCCTCCTCATTCTCAACTCGGCTCTTTTGTATCTTGGTCCCTCCTTTGTGCGTTCCTTATACACCGGCGATCTTTTCCCCCCTCGGTGCTTTGCATTTGTGATGCGCGTGGGTCCAGGGTAAGGCCAGCGTTACTTTTCACGGTTTATTATTCCCTTGCGTAGCTTGATAATTAAGATGGTTCTCACGGGAACAACGCTAACAATACGACCCCCGTGACTGTTCTCCACTTCGCCTGATCTGTATAGGCTGTACGTTATTGGTGGCTGCGAAAGAGTTCACTTGATACGGAGCGTACTTTAAACTGGGTTGTTAAGTTCGCTAGTCGCTCAATTGCATTAGTTTACATTAGCGCTTGATTCAGTGAAACTGTCGGCCCGGGAAAACTGGCTGTTTTTAGGTTCGTTACGCACTTGCTCTTAGTTGCTGGAATGGCAAGCGTAGCCACAGTTAGTCGCCTTGTATATTTTCACTGGAGACATCCAGTGACTCGGAACACCCTCCTCTTTTTCAATCGCTGAACGCACTGCCATCAAAGTCATTCCGTGTTCCAGGGATAATTTTCCTGATAATCCGCCATTTTCTTCGGGCCTCTCAACGTCGTGAGCACTCATTAGTGGCCGACCTTTCTCGGGCATATCGCGCCGTTACCTATAGTCATATTTTGCTCTGCGTTCTCCTGTCGCTCTGTCCTTTTAATTCTTCATAGTTTTGAGTATCGTTTGCAGCAACTGAAACAGCACCTTCCGATAACGACGAACTATTGTTTTACAGAGAAAAAAAAAATAGTCCCTTTATGTTCCCGGTCCGATCTTTCTAGCCCCGCGGAAATAGTTCATTTATCGCGTTTTCTCTCTCAGCTCCTAGCGTGCGCTTCTTATCCAGGCCACCGCATGGTTTACGCTTCGAAAATTCTCTTCATAGGACTCTACGACCGCAGCCCCCGAGAGGTTGACTGCTGATAACACAGGAAACGGTCGCGCTCGAGAAAACGATCTAATCGTGTAACAAATTGAAAGCTTTCAGTGTTTCCTTGCCGAGGCGCGCGGCGCTTTGAATTAGTAATTGACTCTTAGCTCTGTACGCGCTGCAAATCGGAAGTGCACTCGGCTCTGCAGAGGTTTTTAGGAGAGCTCGTCGGATTGATCTCATAATCGATTAGAAGTTGGTTGGTTAAACCCACGGGCCCGTTTAGTGCCGCAGCGGATCGCTACTGCGCTGTTGAACTATAGTCGGATACAAGTCGAAGAAAAAAGCGGCCTTTCGGCGTCAAAGGACCCCCTTCCAGCCAGTGGCGTCGGCCGATTCTCATGGCCCTCCTAGCGTCACAATGCAGGGAGTGGAAGATTAAGGGATACTCCCCTGCCTGCATTGTCGGGGTTAGTACCCTCCCTGTATCATCGCATCAATCCTTGCATTGCCACGCTAGAAGTTTCATGAGAATCGGCCGACGCCATTGGCTGGAAGGGGGTCTTTTGTCGAGCAAGAGCCGCTTTGTTTTTGAGTTGCATCCTAATATAGCGAGGAATCTAAAGCGACGAACCTCATGGTTCTTCTGGCCGTACTGTGGCGCCATTGATTCGGCAGTTCAGGTTAGGTGTGTACAAATAACTTGCGAGTATCATGGGAAGAGAAGCGTAGAAGTGGCCAGGCCTTGAAGGACACACAAACTCTGGGCCTACAGTGGCGTTACACGCATATGCGCAGACAAATCAGACTAGGGGCGCTGCTTATGCAGCTCTCTAAGGCAGATCGATCGTTTCGCTTCTTCTTTACCCGTTAGTGCAGTAGCTTACATCCCTTATGCGCGCTTTGTGTACGCGTTGTTCCTACGTTACTTTTTTCTCAGAGCCGCCGCGGTGGCTGAGTGGTTATGGCGCTCGGCTGCCGGCCCGAAAGACGCGGGTTCGATCCCGGTCGCAGCGGTCGAATTTCGATGGAGGCGAAATTCTAGAGGCCCGTGTACTGTGCGATGTCAGTGCACGTTAAAGAACCCCAGGTGGTCGAAATTTCCGGAGCCCTTCACTACGGCGTCCCTCATAGCCTGAGTCGCTTTGGGACGCTAAACTCCTATAAACCAAACTTTTTTCTCAGCATTCACGAGCATGGGGTATGGCACTTTTTTCGAGGCGGACAAAAGGAAATTTAAATATGCATTCATTTAATCGACGAGCTTTCTGTCGAACACGTTTTGCCGGCTGGGTGACTTTGGCGATGCGGCTGATCTCAAGATCGCGGGATCAGATCCCAGCCGCAGTTACGGTCGCATTGCGATGGAAGAAGCTAAATGCGAAAGCTCCCTTGTGCTGTGCGATGTCAGAGCACAATAAAGAACCCCATGGGCGTTAAACCCCACGTACTACAATACCACCTTTTCTGTCGTGCTACCATCGTCCTGAGCTCCCATGGTTTCCATGACCAATCGCGGAGGCTCAGCTCACCCCTTCTAGAAACAGCGGCGTATGCATCATCCTACAGGGTGTAGCACCGGAGGCGTGGAGAGTCGCCGAGCGTTGCAGGGAGCGTCAGAAACCCAACAGGCCCTCATGGATGGTGACACTCCGTTATTGAGTGCAAGATCAACAGCAGCCGCAGCAAGGGAGCTAGCTGTGTGCACCGCCTAAACAGCAAGGTCCACCGACAGTAGTAGGAGCTAGGCCTGCCATAGAATGCCTTCCTCCCACACCTGCTTGACCAGCTGAACGTATTTGGTGCAGCGGAGCTGAGAGTGTCGCCCGGGCAGCAAGGAGGGGCGCAGCTAGCTGTGTCAGCTCCAGGAGGACCAGCAGAGGCTGCTACAGAGCACTGTTGTGGTACATCCCATGGACCTACTGGAGTGGTTGGTGCAGAACAAAGCCGATGGTCATCAAGAATCGGAAGGCCTCCCCGCCATGGGGCTAGAATTAAGACGTCCCGTCCAGCATAGCATTTGCTGCCTCCTGGGAAGGACTTACTTTATAGTCACTTCCTCATTGTTTGAAGCGAGGAGGATGTATCAGTAGCCGCCAAAAATGTACGAGACACGCCAGGGTGTCTGGCAACGTGTACGGGAACGTCCGGTGCGCGGGCAGTAAACATGAGCTGTTCCATCAGAAACAGTAGTTGTTCCGTGTCGGTCTCGTTTCATACACCGCATCTATGGCTATCATCGGGAGTTACTTGGAAACGGTGGCACCTCTTTCGCTCGCGCCTTGGTCCTAGCCTGTCGAATGTATGAGTAGTGACGCCTGCCGCCTATCGATGGTACGAACCCAGGACTTCGGAACACTGTCTGAACCCTTGGATAGCCGTGAATACAACAACATATGTTTTTTTCTTCCCCTCTATGCTGTCGGTTATTTCCGCTTTGCCTATCCTCTGCGTGACCTGCATTCTGATAACGATTTTCGAAAAGCCCTTGGCGTCTCCTTTCTCTGAAGTAGGACTCCCAGACGGCGCAGCCTTTTTTTTTTTATCGCGTTCTCCATGCAGCAGATAAGGACGATCTTGCATGCGCTACGCAACCAGCAAGACTCACGCAACCCTTCTACGCTACGCAACCCTTCTTCAGACGCTTCTACTGCGCCCGGAAAAAGGCAGGCGCCTGGGCAGGCTTCTGTGAAGGCGTCTCTCCGTGATATCAAATTCAAAGACTTAGTGAGAAAGCCTGCTGCCCTGCACCATACACAAGTCACCTCCACCCCCCCCCCCCCCTCCCCCGCTAAGGAATTGCCCACCCGCCTTCCACTCCACCTGCAACCTCCAGAAGCGCTGCCCACCCGCCCACCTTTGTCCTCCAGAAAAAAATTGTTGCGTGTGTGAAGCCGGCTTAGAGCAAAATCAATCAATAGGCTGAAAGCATCGAAATAACAATCGAAGTTAAATGCAACTTCTATCGCAGTTTTCTCGCATCAGGTTTCCTGATCGTCCTGTCACTTTTTGTTTTCCGGCAGCAAGCGCAGTGTCACTGCTTTCGCGAGAAGGTTTTCCGTTAACCGCACCGTGCCATGCGCGAGTGTGATTCACGCAAGGTCCAGGGCATGTCTTGCTTGGAGGTTTCAAGCGACGCCGCGGACAGAAAGTTATTTCAAGGAAGGACTGAGTAGTTTCGTACTACTACAAACTTACCCCTTGATAGTGAGGTATACAAGGCTTCAAGATTTGCTTTGCCTTTCGCAAGCGAGGGAAGCGTAACAAGGGTGGTTACCGTCACGTTTGGAAGCCTTGCGTGGAAGCCTTCCCTGAAGCAACCGCGGAGCGATCTGAGGGAAGGCAGCCGACCTCTGTCATCTTTTTTTTTCCCGAACCCATAGGAGAGCCACTGTACTAACCGAGTTTAAACGATGTGCCCGGTTGTTCCATCCGACGAAATTGTTGCGTATGAGGGCAAAAATTCTGGCGCCTCCATTGTAGTCGCTCCTGTGACTTCCACTGAGCTTACAGCGCAGCCATGCCGCATCGTATGCACTATATGCTGTACACGCACCAGTTTATGGCGCCCCTGCCTGCCTCTGTTGCAAGCAGGCATCGCGATTGGGGGTGACATTGGTAATACGGGGGGGGGGGGGGGGGGGGGATATTGGGTATGTTTTCGAGGGACGGGGCGACTGGCGGCCCCGCTGACATGGGACAGCCTTAACTTCTTGCGCAACGCCAAATACAGACAATGTGCGCACAGGGACTACGACAGGACGCAAGCACCGCATGCATTCGTTGTTGAGCCAGCATTCAGGATGACGCAGCGGACGACGCATGTCTCGTACGTACAGCGAATAGGAAATTATGAAAGAGATGGGAAATGGTCAAAATACAACTTAATCGACCTTCACAGTCGACAGTCACAAAGGAATGAAGCACGGCGACCGCTCGGGCCAAGTGTATTTCGCTCGTTGTGATGCCTTCTGAGAAGGTTTACACCGGATAACTTCGATACAGAAGCTATAAAGGAGATTTTTTTCCCCTTGAATTTAAGTTACGCCTCACTGAGCACAATTTGAACGCAGCAGTGCTTTTCAACGTTGGCATATTACATGACGAAAGGAAACGTTGTTTTGTGAAACCACATCAAAAAGAGGCCCCGTCTTGCGAACGGTGTCAGGCTCGGTCATAAGCGACCGTTGCACTGGCATTTTGGCTTTGGGTTCTGCATGCCAGCCACTCGAGCTCAACAACGCACCCGGAGCTCGTATGATGGGAAGCTCTCCTTCCCTGCGCTGACCGATAAGGGTTCTGCGCAGTGACGATGCTCGTGCTCTGCGTATCTCTTGATCGCCGTCGATACGAGGCGCTTCCGCGGCAGTTCGATATCTGCCCGGTGCAGCTGTCTGGAGAGGCAGCGCGCCTACATTTGCAGTCTCCTGAGGGGAGACGTCGACGGGCGGCGCTGCGCAGACAGCGTTGCTTCGCGGCGTGCTTGTTGGCGCTCGGCCACTGAGCCCGACTACCCGGGTTCGAAACCGACCGCGGCAGCAGCGTGCACTGACATCGCACAGCACACGGGCGCCCGTGTGCTGTGCGATGCCAGGGCACGTTAAACATCCCCAGATGGTCGAAATTGTTCCGGAGCCCTCCACTACGGCACCTCTTTCTTCCTTTCGCTCCCGGCTTTATCCCTTCCTTTACGGCGCGGTTCTGGTGTCCGCCGAGATACGTTAGACAGATACTGCGCCATTTCCTTTCCCCCAAAACCAACCAACCGATTTATTGGCAAATGGTGGTTCGAGGCTTCAGCTACAGACGCTGCAATGCCCGATACTTGCGTGCACCAAAGTTTACATGAGGCCAACACCATTGGTCGGCCATTGTGGGCGATAACAAATGATTGCGTCTCGTCATTAGAATAGCGTCGTTACAAGTTACGAACAGCGACGCGCGGAACAGTTGTGGGAAGGAAGTCTTGCGCTACGCTCCTTTGCGGGGCAATATCGCGGGCGAACGAAAGGTGGGGTTCGGTTTCTATGCCCTGCACGCTGCTTCTTCCGTCCTCCATTCGAAAGTTTCGCTCGCATATGACAACACCCATCGTTGTACTATATGATGTATAGTATGCGCCTTTCTTCTGCATATTAAACGAAGAGAGTATGCGCTGGCATAGATGGCGCAGTCCAGGCCGTCTCTGGTAAAATGCGCACCTTGTTTCATTGTCGCTTTCCAGTCGTGATGAGAATGCGCGAGCATTCGTGCTCATACGTAAGCGCGTGTATATCAGCCGCCACCGACAGCAGCCAAGCACCTGGAGTCCGTGATGGCGCATTACGAGGCGGCCTTGGAAATGAAATACTCTTGTTTTTCATCGGAGGCGGGGGAGGCCGCCTTTCTCCATCTTCTTCTTCTTCCCTTTCGCCCTCTCTTCTCTTTGTCCGCTCGCCTCCACCCGTTCGGACTTTCGTGCGCGAAGAGGGAGAGGAGGATGCGGCCCGATGCCGCCGCGCGGTTGGCCTCATAAAATGAAGGAGCCGCCGCGGCGCGGCCGATTTATAGTGGCTGCGATGGGCGCGTGTCTGTATGCGCCGTGGGGGGGAGCTGAACGCTGCTTGCCATAGTGTGACTCGGCTGCTCAGCGAGTGCTTTGCTCTTGCACATTTCTTTCTAGACCGCTTTCTTAGCCGCGCGCGAGGAGGTATATCGTGCTTAATCGCGGCGCGCCCTTTGTACCGGTCCGCCGCTGGCTCTCCTACGCGGTGGCGAGCGCAGCTCTGGCCTGCCATTTTTTATCGTCTCTGTCGCTCGCGTTACTTTATCTCCCGGCGCCTCTGGATTGAGCTTTATTCATTCACTCACCCTCTCCGTCCCTCGTGCCCGCACATGGGGAGAGCGGAGGAGGAGGAGGCGATACGAAGAAAAATATGACGAGATACGTCCGACGGAAATGCGCCGCGAATGATTTCCAGGAATAATTGCCCGCTAAGACGCGCTCTTTCTGATTGCTTTATGGTTTCTCCGCACGGCGCGGCCTCTCTGCTGCTGCTGCCGGCTCGTCGCGCCGCCACGCACGCCTGATGTATAATATTCGCGGGTGAGCAATTTGCGTTTTTATTTCCTCTCCGCGTTTTTTTTTTTTTTTGGCCAGAGTTAGCGACAGGAGGTGAAAGAGATACTGGATTTCTCCGAATGATAAGTGCGTCATAAACTTGGAGCGGGTCTTTTTATATATTTATAGCATGTTATATGGCTCGACGTGGGCGTTACAGGTCTCAGCACTTATTTTTTTTTTTCGTGGGCGTTATAGGCTGACTCAAGCAAGAGTACCTTCAGCTAGCGCCTACAGCTTCCAATAGAAACTAATTTCTTTCGTTGCCAATTTTCTAAACGAATATATTCGCTTATAGTCGAACTCGAACCTCGTTATAACGAAACGGTTTATAATGAAATAATGGATATAACGAAATAATGACGATTCCCCTTGGAAGCTCGGTCAACACGGACTATGACGAAGCTACGCCTATAATGAAGTAATTTCCAGGCCCCTTCAACTTCATTATACCGAGGTTCCACTGTATGAACAACTGTTCGGTGGTGATGAGGTTCACTCCGCTTTCATCGAGCTCCCTTTTTTTTTGTTTTAGGTGCGTTCAAGGCGAACCAGCACCCCAGCTTGTGTTCTTATTTGCTGACGTTAAAGCATACTTTCGTTTTTGTTTCTTTCTCCACCAGATATATTTTTCACGAATGCGGGTCAGTGTTACCAACCATTGTGCGCACAATACGTAAGCAAACAAGAATGGAAGCGCTACATGTACGCGTCCCCCAGTGCGCAACGAGAGTCGCTATTGTCTCCCGCGTCAGGTGCGCGAGGGGGGGGGGGGGGGGATTAGTACATCGCGAGCTCGCACGCTGCAGTAATCGTCGCGGTGGCAGCGCGTCGACCAGCGAGCTCTCCTCCCTCCCCCGTTCCACTGCACCAGCCGCTGCTGGCAACTTTCGCCGAATTGCCCCTCTCCTCTCGGCGTCATCTCCGGCAGCTGTTGGGGCTGCCCTTCTGGGGGCTCCGATCTGTGAGCATTGTGTTTGCCGCTCTGCCTCTAATGGACCCAGCGCGCCCGTATCCATCCCGGCTGGTTTCGTTTTTCTTCGTGCCGTGCCACTTGCGAGCGCTCTCTGGAGCCCCCCCCTTCTCCGTTTTTTGTTCCCCCTTTCCTTGTTTTGTTTGCGTTACGGGCCGCAGTATGTGGAGTGCTTTACTTTGGCGCGCAGAAGCGCTACTCCGCTCATTCCCCGCTGAGGGCTGGCATTAGGAGGGAGGGGGAGGCCCGGAAATGCCGCCTTCTTGGTCAAGGTCATCATGCGTCGCTCTCCCCGCGTCTTCGCTCGGGATGCCCTCGTGGCTGCGTTTGCCCGCTCATCCGTCGCCCCGCTTCCCCACAGCTTGCCCCCTCCTCCTTCACGCGGGGCCGTTCAAATGAACATCGCATTCATAGGAGGAGGCCGAGCGAAAAGGCAGTGACGCTGCATACCCCGTTTCTACGTTTCATTCGTCCACAAAGTTTGCCACAGTTCGGATTGCAATGCACTGCCAAAGCTTTTTATTTGGCGACAACTTCCTGTTGTCTCGGTAGCGATTTTTTTTCGATGTCGGCTGTTCTTGTCTACTGTATTGCATTGTTTTTGTGAAAAAAAAAAAAGGGTTTTCGAAAGCGGTGATCGCTGCGTCCCCAAAAAGTCGAGCTAATTAGCTTATTTTGCTGCTTGCAGTGCCTTCCCTTAGCATGCATATCGCTCGACTCCGCAGGGTGGATTGTTGCTCAAGGCCATCGCGTTCGGAGAACTGCTCTTCACCGGCACTTATACGCCTAATTAGAGACGCTGAAACACTCGAGCTGATGCCTTTTGCTCACCATGGAGGTCAGCGTGTCGTCCTGCATTTCGTAATTAAGGCCGGCATTTTGCAAAGCTGCTCTCCGATTGTGCCTATTCGAACAGCCGTTATAAGCTCGCCACAGTTATTGCCACGTATAACTGCAAACTAACGGGGAAAGAACAGCTAAGCGGGTCACTCCGCCTCTCGCGAAAGAAAAAAGCCAGGGACGATCTGGAACTGAAAAAGTTGGCCGACAGCGGCGCCTGCAGGTCAGTCTACCACTTCGAGTCTCGTTTTCTGCAAAACTGCGCCCATTTCTGCCTCGGAGTGGACATCTCGGGAGGCGCCGTTTCCAGCTGGGTTAAAATTGAGGCGCTTGTCTTCGGAGACGGGAGCGCGAGCGGGCCCCCCAATCCTCCGTTGGCTCCTTTTCTGCTTGTGCCTTCTGGGAAGCGGTCACTAAGCGGTGCCGCGGTCAAATTAAAGGGGGTAAGGTCAGCCCGAACTGCAGCGGACGGGGCCGTCCCGTGGCGGGCTCCAGAGGGGTGTATATACGGCCGCGGGCCGAGCGCGCTTACCCCCCACCATCTCCCCCCGTCTCCACCTCCTGCTGTTCCATCGCTCCGCGCCCTTGCTTGCTCCTGGAGCTTCAATTGGCTTCATTTCTACGAAGGCATTGTCTCGCGATGATTCGCCTTTCAGGTGCGGCTACGAATAGCCCAGCTTTCTGTGCGTACGGTTCCAAGCGGCTCCTTGATTTCACGCAGTGGTACGAGTTCTATGCTCGTTCACTGGCATTCCGGTAAAGTGCAGCTGGAAACGGCACCCCCTGGACCCGCGGGTATTTCAGTGGTCTCTGAATAACAATCTTACCGGAGTGCAGTTCGCCTTTGTGTCGGTAGTAATTTTTTTTTCCAGCAGCGCTAGAAGACTGATAACATGGAACCGGATTTTGCTGAAACTTAATTTAGGAATGACCTGATTTCGCGAATGAGTTGTGCTTAGCAAAGTAAGCGTTATATTAACACAAACGCGAACTCCTCCGTGGCATTGCGTGACGCTGTAGAAAAACCGCCTCATGCGACGACAACAAGCTATTGACAGCGGGCTCATTTATGCCTTGGTCTTTGGAACGCGCATGTATCGTGCACTTTTTAATCGGCTCGTCAGCCGATGTGGTGTCAGTGTGCGGCTTTGTTCCCGCCCGATAAGAGACTGCCGCTTTCGCGCGCCCCGTGTAATGCCCTCTCCGCCGACGACCTTCTGAGCGGGCGTTCGATCAGGGCGTGATCCGCCCATGCGTACACAAGCCCTCACGATGACGAGAAGGGCGCATCCAGTGAACCCCTTTCGGCAGCGATGAAGGAGAGGCCGCCGCGCGCTTTGATATCCCGAGGGGGATTTCTACCGCGCGATGGATATGTGCTGCGCGATCGCCCCCCTCCCGGAGGCCCGTCTGATGTTTTTCCCCGAAGCCGCTGACTACGACGCCGCCGTCCGTCCGTCTGCCGCGTGCGTGCTTCATCTTTTGGAGGCCTTCGGAGCGTACCTTGAACTCGACGGCGTTGTTTTCCTGGGGCCCGTCTTGTGTCTTTCTGCGCTCGCGCGCGCTGCACCGCCTTACGTGCGGATTTCCACAGTTCCTCTATGCGATCGCTCGGCTGGCTGCATTTCGCGCTTTGGCCATTAGTGACCTGCGGCCTCCTTTGGCGAGTCTTTGCTAGAGCGCTCGCGTTTCTTGCTGCCAGTTGACATTCAGCGCTACACGGTGTCCTGGCACTTTGAAGGACGCCGCTTTTGTTCGACAGGAAGACGTGGAAAGTGTTGACTACGTCTTCAGCAGTACGTGTAGGCCAAATAAAACGACTCGGGCAGGTGTAGAATATTCACGTTATTGCGCTTGAAAAGTAGACGCGCGCACCGTCGCGCAGGAAAGAACGCTCATATAGTCATTGTTCTGCCCTCATGAATTTATGAATGCTCATGACAGAAGCATACGAGCACCCCTTGCTGTCGCGGATGTTGCAGCGGAGTGTTTAGTTGCAAGTCGCTCCTGCACTAAGATGTTGATCCTGGGGTCATTGGCGTTCGCCCTCCTTGTTCCACCCATGGAGATAAAGCTTACAGCGCATGCCCTAAGCAAGCACGTTGAGAGAGAGAGGACACCGCTCTTTCCTTAGCCAATGTCTTCTCCATCGCGTGTGACTGTACGCAGTTGATCGCCAGGTGTCCACGTTCGCGCTCTCACTTGGTGAACACATTGGCTCTGCAGCGAGCACGAACATACTCAAAGAATACAGTACGGTGTCCCTACATTGTAAATTTTGCGTTGCCGTGGTTTTTTTCTTCACGCGACTCCAATCGAGGGGAGCCGGTCTTTGCCCGTTGTATACGTCGTATTGTTCTCCTGAACGCGCCCGGCAGCATGTACGTGTACGCGTTGCGCACGGAATATATGTGGTTCACTGTTCATCGCAGGCCCCCAACCTGACTCGTGTGTCGCGTCCCATACACTTTCGCGAGCGAACTGTTGCAAGCCCTCGTTTCTACCCTTGCAGTTTCCCTTTCGCTGCCCTCGGACCTCTCCTCAGAAATATATACGCAAACCGGTCTCCAAAATGTGTGTGGTTCCATGGTTTTGCCCCCATCAATGCACTGATAAAAACTTTGCGAATTCTGATTGCAAGAGAGAGAGAAAAATGAACGGAAAGGCAGGGAGGTTAACTAGGCGACGCCAAGTATGCTACTCTGCTCATGGAAAGGGAGAGATAGGAAGGGGAGAGATGGAAAGGGAGGTCACTATTTCGCGTGTCGATTTGTGAAGAAGTATAGCGGTCCTTGGATATCAGCGTTATCGCAGGCGCCGCTGCTTTTCTTACATATCCTCGTGCTCCTTGTACTAGTCCTTGCTGTATACGCTGGGGTCGCTTTCCGTGCCTTGCCTGGCTTCACGCAAGAAATGGGCGTTTTAAAGCATAGGCGCACTGGCACTGCAGGCTGGCTTAACTGCGAAGCACGAGGCTAGCTGTGTGCGCTAAACGCTAGCTTTTGTAAAACCAAAACGGAGAAGCGAGTTCAGACCTGCGTTACTGGCCCCAGCCTTGTTCTAACAGAACTGCGGGCGTTCAGAAAGAATTCGTGTATATGTGACGCCGTGGTGTCTTCTACTTTTTGCCAGCGCTCGTCCTTGTGCGTTTTACTTCGTCCCGCTTTCGATTCGCGCCGTTTGAATCTCTTTTGTCTCTTTTGCATCGTCAACGCCTTTTTCCGAATGAGCAAGGATTCTTCGACTCTCCGCTCCGGAACACTGCCGGTTGTCCCGCCGACAAAACCAGCGCGCACTGCCGCGCGTACGCGGTGGAGACCAGCAGCCGACAACCTGCAGCAGCGTGCAGAATGCGGCCGCTGCGGCTTCCCGTCTGTTCGTTCGTACGGTGCCGCTCCGGGTTTCGCCGTCGTGGCGCTGGCGACGTCCACCAAGTGCTCTTGACTCTCCGAAGAGCGGTTGAAAGAGAAAAAATGAAGTGATAGATGGGCAAAGAAAAAAAGAAAGCGCAGGAGAACCGCGGCGGAGAGCGGCAGACGGGATGAAAGAAGGGCGGCTGTGCGAGGGACGCCGGAGAAGCTGCGCCGTGGGCGGTGCTTCCCGTCGCCACCGGGTTTTTGGGATTCGCGAGACGGCCGTTATTAGGTCGGCCCCCTGCGTCTCGGAGGAAGGGTGCGATTGGATTGCTCCACTTGTTCTTCCCCTTGCACTTCCTGCGCCCAATATTGCACTTCCGATTCGCGTCGCGCTCTCGGATAAGCGCATCGCCCTTCGGTTCTTGGGCCCTTCGTAGGGGAACTGATCAGTCTGCAGAACGTATCATTTCCTCTTAGTGGAATGCTCTGACGCTTCGTTAATTGCTACCTGTCATCAGAGTTGTCTGCCTCTCTGAAATTTCTCTACTATGCGTGCATGCCATGGAAATGGTAACGGCGCCGGTTTGCTAATCAGCGACTGTGGCGACTGAGTTGATTGCAGCACTTCTTTCTGATGCTTCTGTGCATGCGCAACCTGGGTACTACGGCGTGTAGAGCTCGCTCGGTCCTTCCTACGTTATGCCTTGCCAGCGTAGTTGTCGCGCCATTTGCGCATCTTTGTCAAATCATTGACATTCGATGAATGATCCAAAAGTTAGCAGGGTGTCAGGGTTAGCACGTTGCTAGCGCTGAAGCACCCTAAGACAAGCCTGTTTGCCGGAGCGTTTACCTTTGTTCACTACTTATTTTGTATTTGAACTTTAAAATGCTAGCACGTCTAGGCTGGACGGTTTTGTGAAACATCCTGCCTGCGGCAATCCTCCCCCCCCCCCCCCCCCCAACCTTTCCTGAGAGTAAAAAAAAAAAGTGCTATGCCCTCCCTGCATGATGGCCTAAGGCGCCTTGATCGAAAACAGGATGGGCGATTTGTGTCGAGCAATTAAGCCGCTCCTCGTGAAACGCCGTCCTCCGAAAGTCGTTCGCTTCGCGCACTCCCGTCACAGAAGCAAAACAGCATGTTCCGACCAAGGTCGCCGGAAATGTGTTTGCGTACGTGCGTGACAGCGACGGCGTTTTATCCATCGCCGTTTGCAGGGACCGTCCGCGTAGTTAAACACCGCCACCGAATCTGCGTAGTGCATCGGCTGAAAAAAACTGAATCATACCGTATGAATCGCTGTACTCGATCTTTGTCGCAAGAGTGTCGTCAGCGGCTGGATCCTATTCCTCTTGGCTAATGCATCCTGTGTTTATCTTCAAGCCACATTCCGCGCGGAAGTGTTTGCGAGGTTTGAATCAGACTGTCGAGAAGAAAAAATGAGAGAGAGTGCAGATACAGAACATCCTGCGTTGAGGTGCCCCGTGAATTCAACTACAGCTGAAACTCGTCATAGCGAAGTTTAAGGGGCCCGGCGATTACTTCGCTATAGCCGTAGCTTCGTTATAGCTCGTGTTGACACGCTTCCAAGCGGAGTCGTCATTCCTTCGTTATATCAGTTATTTCGTTCTAAACAGGTTCGCTATAACGAAGTTCGACTGTAGTTATTTTAGCGTAGTAGATGCCGGTTTCATATTTACATAATTTGGGGCATTCCTAGATTTCTCTTATTATATTCCGAGGCGCAGGTTGCATTCGTTGTTTCCTCTCTCTTCAGATGTTTCGCAGGAAGGCCAGCGTTTACAGGCGTTGAGCAACCAAGTCGATAGGGGGGGGGGGGGGGGGGGGGGATGATCATATAGCCTTGCTCATCATGCACTAACACACGAGGCCCATCGACGTGCGCTGCTTCCGTGCAACAGTTCTTGCAAGAACAAAGCTGACCCTCTCCGAAAAGGTTGCGCACGGAACGAATTGAGTTTCAGTGCACGCCGTCGTACGGTTCACCCAAAAGCGCCCAGGCAGCCACGAGCCCGGGCTCCCGTGCGGCTCGCTGGCAGAGGCATGTTTTCGGGGAACGGCGGCGATAGGGTGTGTGTGTGTGTGTGCATGCGCGCTGTCGGCGCCGCTGCTTCGGCGGCGACCGCGCGGCGCGTATCCGTCTCGCGAGCGCATTCTCCAGCGCCGGTGCGATGATGATTCGCGGCGGCGGAAAGAGCGCATGCCCGGAGAGAGCCACATAACCGCCAATTACTCTCGGTGGCGCCCCCATCTCCCCCTTGACAAGTTATCTCCGGTCGCATATGGACGGGCGGCGATTTCCGCGGCCACGTGTGTGACTCAGGCCGCGAGAAACTTGTTCGCGCCGTCCCTGCCGGCCACCGAGCGGCCTAATTAGTTACCCCCGCGAGCAGTGTCTTCGATCTTGCTCGAAGCAGGAAAATTGCTTCTTTTCTTTTTATGTCTGCTCACTTCTCGGCGCTCGCGGGAAGAGAAAGATGCTTCAGGCAGCCCTCATCGATTGAGCGGCTGCGGAGCAATATTTCTTCTCGGGTGCATGGGCGGATTTCGTTGCGAGGAATCGGGAGAACCGCGAATTCCTTGGCGCCCTCCGTGGAAGAGTGACCACAGGACATACCGGCGGACGTAGCCGGCGCCGCTCAGGCCGGTTGTTGTCAGCGGGCGTGCACGCTTTCTCGGTGAAAAGTCTGCTCATCGTGGACGGAGAAATGATCGCGGCCGAATTTATCGTCCTTTCTATTACTGCCAATTATCAGTCGTCTGGGCGACGTTTGTCCGCTTTCAGAATTTACCTCGCGACCTCTGCTTTTAGGTAGAACGAGTTCGTCGTGCTGCAGATGCACTGTCAAAAGCATCCTTCTAGACATTCCACGCTAAATACATTCCGTGAATGTTTGTCCTCGTTCTCTTGCAAATACCGTTTTGTTTTCAAACAGGGCTTTTCGTACTATACATCTCACAGTTGTCCCAGTCTTGCCACAGGTGATCGTTGCCTGCCTAGCAGGATTCGTCATTTCGAAACAAAGGACCTCTGCAGAGCGCTTCAACGTACGCTGACACCGAGGTTAGCTAAACTCTCCAGCCTTGACGGTGTGGGGAGGAAAGACTGTGCAGAGCGGTGGCGGCTCGTTGCGCACTGTTCGCCGACGCGTCGCGGTTGTTGGGCTCGCGAGCGCTTCTTCGGTGTGGCCCGTGATTGATTCATTAATCACGGCCTGCCCCCGCCTGCTTCGCTGCGTAAACAAGTCGGCCTTCTCTAGTCTTGGCTCGCAGCCCCGCGTCGACTTAGGCACGGGCACGCTCTCTGCGGCAGCCCTGCCTTACTAATAGGCTTTAATTCGCCCGCCGTGACCGCTCTCCTCCGACGCGCTGCCGCTCCACGCCGGCCTGCCCCCCTACTCGTTGTGGCGGGAGCGCCGAAATTGGGGGACCGTGTTACGCCCGGCACTGCAGCTTACGCCTGAATCCTTCCCGCTTTTTTTCTTCTTCACACTTGTGCACCGTTACTCCAGGCTGCCTTGAGGGGCATATCTTGCGTGCTGTTGACTGCAGGCTGCTGTGCGCGTCGCTGACACCCGTGGAAAGGGTCTCGTTTTGTGGGATTTTGGTGCGATTGCCACCGGACGTCTTTTAAGACGGTTGACATCCAGAATCGGCAGATCTGAAGCTGAATCATGCAGCACATTTGCCCAGCCCGTACTTTTTGCGCCGGTTAAATTCAGACAGCTGAGAGAGAGAGAACACTTAATTTCGCGACCCAGACGGCACTGCGGTGTGGAATTGCGTTGGCCACTTACGCGGTACAGTTATCCTTGGTACAAGTGTTGCCGTCGCAGAAAACGCATTCGCCCCTTTCCCCGCAGCTTGAACCGGTTGCCGCTGTCTGGCCAGAGCAGCGCTCATCATTCGTTTATTTCACGGCAGGCCAGTCATGCCTCCTTACGCGCGTGCTTGCTCTGCGGCGCGCTGTTTTCGTTCCTGCCGTCAGTGCCGCCGCCAACGCTGCGGTTGCGCGCGAATTTGCATATGAAAGCAAACAAGGCCGATCGCAGCAGCTGTGCCCTCGCGAGGCGCAGGGAGCCTGCTGATACAGCAGCCCCCCCCCCCCCCCCCCCCCCCTCCCTGTGATCTTGCCCCTGATGTGATAACCTTAACAGTTAAGTACGCGCAAGCCGTTTGTGTTGGAGCGTGGACCTTGGCGAAACCGAGTTCCATTCTTGACACAATCTAGCAATTTCTCGCCGCACATGCCGGCCGTTTCTGTGGACAAGCGCAACATTTCAGCATTTAATATCATTTTCTTTTTGTGGTACGGTCGCTCTGGCCAGTGCAGGCTTTACGTGCTACATCCAGCGACACATCACTACTGCCAGGCTCCCTTGGAAGGACGCGAATTTTCATCACGCACTCTGTCGCGCTTCGTATTTCATGTTAGAAAATAAGAAGCAAAGAAAGCGCAGGCCGTCGGGCTTTTCAAAGCGGAGGTGCTGAAAGGTGCTCGGGTATACGAAAGGAGGAATTCGAATGAGGAAGCGTATAAATGCATAAAGAAGGCAACGCGACCGAGGCCGCCTTTGGTGCCACCTGGCGGCGGCTCCCTTCAGCTCTTCGGCGGCCACACATCGCCCGCTGCGACTCGGACTTAGGTGTGGTCCGGCCGCTTTGCTGCCGAACGTGTCCCCCGTGACATCCGCGACTGTAATGCCCGTCGTGGCGGCGGCGAAAATATACGGCTCTAATAAACGGCCACCGCTGCCACCGGCGCCGCCTGGTTTCGCTTTCGCTGGGGGATTGCCTCCTGTCGTCTGCCCGCGACCCTTTCGTCTGCTTGCTGCCTGTCCGCGGCTGCTATCTCGTGCCGCCTCGAAGTGTCGGAACGACCCCGGCTGGATTTTTCTCTTTAGTGTCTGCTGCCTCCCCTTAGCTCTCTCCCTGACGCTTGTTTATGAATGCTGAGGCGGCCGAATCGCTTCTTATGCACGCATGACGGGAACGTGCTCAGAGCGTGCACAGAGGCCGATATAAACTCTTCTTCTTCTTCCTCCTCTCTTTCCCCGCGCTGGTTTACAGGGCGCCGCTCTGTTTCTCTCATCCGCCACACACGGTCGGAAGAGGCGGCGCTGGCGGCGCAGTTAGGGATGGGATCCTGTGCAAAGCAAAGGCACGCAGTTTTTCGGGACATTGATGTGAAACTACTAGATGCTAAACCAGTGTCATCCTTGTTCCGTGCTACGTTCCCTGGGCTGCCTTTGTAATTAGCCAAGAAAAGAGAGAGAGAGAGAGACATCTTTTACTGTAAACTGCCCGTTTCCGCCTCATTACGAGGGCCGGATCAGAGGCTCTGGGTGCTGGAGCGCCACAGACCACATACGTCCGCATGCCATCGAAGCTCCGCTGTGTGAGCGGCGCTGGTCAGTGTGGCTTGTAGCCTGACTGCCATCTACATCTCGCCTAATCAACTGTTTCTACTATCCTTAACGTAACCACCGACCTCCTCTCAACACCCCTGCATCCGCGACGCCCTTTCAACCGGCGCCCATCTTTAACGCACTCTTACCATGTCTTGATATCTGTGTATAAGTCGTTTGTATGCGAGTACACGTTTTCACCTGTCACCAGTTCTGCCGCCAGTACTCGCAAGGGTACAGCTGACGTTTATTTTTTCTTTGTTTTTCTGTGCAGGGGAAAACGACCGAGTTCAGCCGAGATTTTAAAGTGGTGAGTGATCTTCTACTGCATATCTTCGCGCCTATTCGCATCCTTTCCGTCATGCAGCTGTCACATGGACTGACTAATGGCTAAAAAAAGACAAAGAAAAAGAAAGCGGTAAGGTTTTAACGTAGTTAAACCAAGCCGACGCGCGAAAGCATGTGTTTAGTCTGGTACCGAAATCTCATAGTACCAAGCCTCGTAGTGGGCGAGCCCAGCGCACAGCGCGAAGGAGGCCCAAGAGGCTCACGCGCAGCCGTGGTGGCACATGCTGAACTAGCAGACAACGCCGTTTAAGGCGCATTCATTGCCCGATGCACGCGCTGGCGACACAGGTCTCGTGGCGCCATCTACCGGCACGGCCAGTAACCAGCTTCAGTCGCATGGCTTGCCCTCAATGTCGAGCTTCACACAATTTTCCTGGCTGGGGGTGGACCCTTTTAAAGAAGCAATTCGCAATAAAACTCGCCCTTTGACGATGGCAGCTGACGATGGCAGCCTCTTAGTTCTACAGAGGCATCCGTTCTTTGCTATCTTGTGTGAATGAGATTTTATGTATTTTTCCCGATCATGAAGGTTTCGAGCAATACATACTATGAAATAACAATAATCGAATGTGTCTGCTACTAAATATAGCTCTTGTTACTGAACGCTACACATTTAGCTGTAGTCATGCTGATTGTCTGTCATAATTACCTGTGAAAAATCGGGCTGCCAGATTTGATATCTTTTTGAGCTTGATTCGTTCGGAAGAATTTGGGTCTCAGCACGCGCATGCATATTGAAGCAATGAACGCGCCTGAGTAGCATATAACTGCTGCTGCTGGTCGGACGGCAGGCGAATAAAATTTGTGCGCAGAAAACGCCAACCATAACTGTTTTACTTGTCACATAATTAACCTGCCTAGTATATCGCGGTCTGTGCACCTTGAAGACCGGCAATGCGTTTTCACGCAACAGCGTTAGGGAGCTCGTGTCTCAGAAAATCCCGCGTCGGCGTTAACCGTGAGGGAAAAAATCCCCAGAGAAGCAACCTACGAGGCTGATGGGGCCACCTAGGCCACGTGACCTTGTGGCGTCATCACAACCTGCCCACCGGATTGTGAGCAAACTGCCAACCGTGGCAGGTGGCAGTTAAATTATAACGATTGGTCGCGAGAGTTTGCTCGAGAAGAGCAACCTTGATCGCGCATGTTTCACCGGTGGCAGCTCCTGCCATCGCAAAGCAATGGCGCATCGCTTAACCACTATAAGCGCTACACCACTGCGCCAGGAGCGGCATGAAGGCTCCCAGGGATCCATGAATATAAAGTATAGATTGACCAATTCAGTATATATGGGGGATAACCGCAGCGGTGGCCGAGTGGTTGAGCATCCGCCTCGCATGCGGGAGGTGCGGGGTTCGATCCCCAGTGCCGCCGGGTACCCACCGGTGATACAATGGGTACAAGCTTTCCCCTGGCCTGGTGCTCGGCTTATTCAGGGTGAAATGCTTAGGAAATTGGGTCCTTGACCCAACCTTGAGTAATCGAAAAATACCTTGTGCCATGGCGCTCTTTGGCCATAGACGCCTTTGCGCCATAAAAATCCATAATCATCATCATCAGTATATATGGACATAAAACCATTAAGCTGTCGCGTCATACCCTTAAGGCGGAGCTTAACCAGTAGGAATGTGTGAGGGTCACGTCAAGCGGTCGCGGCGTCAAAACATCCAGACGAGACTCTTCGCCCGTCGCACGAACTTTACACAGTCCGCAGTTGCGTGTTTTCAAAGCCTAATGTGGAGCGTGTCCGTATTCCAGCCGCGTGGTAGGGATGAGCAGAGCTCCCCTGCATTCGTGTACCGTTCCGTCGCGCATGCGTCGAGCCGAGATGGGGTGGCCACATCTCGATGACACCGTGCGTAATAATAATAATAATAATAATAATAATAATAATAATAATAATAATAATAATAATTGGTCTTTGGGGGGAAAGGAAATGGCGCAGTATCTGTCTCATATATCGTTGGACACCTGAACCGCGCCGTAAGGGAAGGGATAAAGGAGGGAGTGAAAGAAGAAAGGAAGAGAGAGGTGCCGTAGTGGAGGGCTCCGGAATAATTTCGACCACCTGGGGATCTTTAACGTGCACTGACATCGCACAGCACACGGGCGCCTTAGCGTTTTTCCTCCATAAAAACGCAGCCGCCGCGGTCGGGTTCGAACCCGGGAACTCCGGATCAGTAGTCGAGCGCCCTAACCACTGAGCCACCGCGGCGGGTCAACACCGTGCGTAGCAGTTCACGCTTTTTCGCGGCTGCCTTTTTTGCCGGAGGAGTCAGCATAAGATAAGGCGAGATATGCGAGATTGAAGCATTCTCGCAATCATCTCTTAGAAAAATTTCTTTAAACAGTCTGTACACTGTCCATAAATTCTATAGGCAATACAAATCCTGTAGACAGTCTATAGACATCTACAGATTTATGGCCATACACTTTTATCGCACTTTTGTCTATAGACGCTCTACAGAATATAGTCTGTAAGAAGTCTTCACTAAGTGGAACCTCATGCCTTCTCCGAGCGCGCATCTAGCAGTCTAGTGTCGAACATATGGCATCAGCCCTGGTGTTGTTCGTGGTATTCGAGCCAGGGGGCTTGCATTGGAGTGGTGCAGTGAGACTGTTACGGCAACCCGGAAGCTTTAACGCTCGGGACGGTGAGGAGGAATCTTAATCTCGCCGCCTCCGGACTTTTGCAAGTTTACAAGTGCCGTGACAGTTTGCACCGCAAGGCTCACAAACAAATCCTGTGACCTGAACACTTTTGAGCAAGGCTGCACGTAACATAGCTCTTCTGCTCCTTGCGGACCCAGCGCGAAAGACTGCCTGTCCGAACGAGATGTCGCCGCGCTCCTCGTCAGCCTTTATGGGTTGCCAGCTCTCCGCAGTTCGTAAACATCATTAATAGACGTTTTTAGCATACCGGAGACGTATTATACCGGTTTACCGGAACCCTCTTGCGCATGCGCAATGTCATTGTTGGGGTGAGGGGGAGCCACTGCGCGTGCGCAGCCGGCGTCCGGTAAACCGGTATACGTTTCCGGTATGCTGAAAAAACGTCTAATGACAGGCGGCTAATGAACGCACAGCCGGGAAAAAGGTATCTGGACCACGTGTTCCTCAAATGAAGCCGCTAGATTTGCTATTAGTCACCGGCTAGAGACCACCTTGTGGAGGTGAAAGTCAATTTTTTTTTTTCACCTCCAGAAATGTGGTCTGTAGCCGCCGGCTAATAGCAGGATTATAGACTTCGTTTGAGGAACACGTGGTCCAGGGACTTTTGCCCCCTACTGTACGTGGCACGACTCAAATGCCTTTCATCGCCTTGCACCGCGCCCATGAAACCTTTCGGTTGGGCCGTGCAGTGTCAGTGGAGGTCGCACTTCGCCTGTATTCGTAGGCCAACTCATGGGCTGCGTATTACTCATCTCGTAAAGGTCAGGACACCCTGACTGGCTGTTCGCTTTGGGAGTAGCAGACGCCGCGCTGATGCGCTTTGTTTCCTCTTTGTGGGACACGGCCTCAAAAGGAAGGGAGTCAGCTAAGCGTTCTCCGTAGAAGGACGGCAGCGCGGCATTACTGTCTTAAATGTAATGCATACCAAGGCTGTTGTAGCACATGGCTTGTGATAGCACGCCGTAACGGATGACTTCGGTTTAATCGTGAGCTTCTGGGGATTAGTCACTGCGCACTCTGAAATCTCGGCGCATATGGGCCTTTCCGCATCTCACCACGACCGAGACGCGGCCGCCGCGACCACGAGTCAAACCCTAGACCTCGTGCTTAGCTGAAGATCAGCATGGCGGCCGCTGAGCCATCGCGGCGGGTGGCGCAAGTGTATTGCGCCGCAGTGAGTGTTGACGGCTCTTTACCGAGTGTAGGCTTCTCGGCTACTGCCAGCCCCGACGGCGGAGAGGTGAGCGAGGAGGTTCGCAGCCTGAGCCAACTGTTTTCGGCGTAGGGGCTGCGCGGCGTCACCGCCCTGGGAAGAAGTGGCGGCAATAAACGATGTCCGGAACAATCGGTCGCTGCGGCGCCGCAGAGAGAGCACGGTGCGCGCGCTGAAGGTGATCGATCAACATCTCGGCGATGCTCGGGGAGCCTTCGGCGTGCCCTTGTCTTTATGCGGCGGACGGACGGATCTACCGGCCGCGTCGGTGTGGGCCGCCGCACCGTTCCGACAGAATAGGCATCTGATCGACGTTAATTTCGCCCGTCTCTCTCTCTCTCTTTCCCCGGGAGAGGGGAGCCGTGGCAGACTGGTGCCCAGGGCGATGAGCCCCTCTCTCATACAGCTCACGGGGGAAGCAAGTCAGCGTGGGCGGTCGAGGGCGTGCGCGCGCGGCTGTGCAGAGCGGCAGGCTCGCGGACGCGAATCGCTGGGACGTCGAGCGTGGCGCGAAGCAGCCGCTGTTCCGAAGGCCGAGAGTTCTTGCGGAAGTTGTCCGCGCGCTGTGTTCTCCTCAGGTCCGCGCAGCCGAGGCGGCTTGGGAACAGTGCGCCCTGCTTCGGCTGGCGGCAAAAATCGCGGCCTCCAACGTGCATCTTGAGTGGTGTACACCGCTTCATTGACACGCAAGCAGTTGCGAGTCTGAGCGCTCACTTAGTTGCGTATCCGCGGTCACGGGTGACGTCCTGAAGCCGACCGAACGTGATTGGTGAGACTATTGCGGCTGGCCATCGCATTGTCACTGAATGCCTCGTTCATACGAGCAAATTTTCGGTGTACACGGGGGTGTGCGACAAGTGGTTGTAAGACATCACGCGCCAGTTATTTTCTTGCGGCACACTGTGCGCCTTACCGGAAGTGCCGTATATTTAACGGACCACAGTTTTACATCTGTCTTGGTTTGCCTCATCGACTGCGCATTGATATGGCAACTTCGCGCCAAGATTTCATGGGTTCAAGTTAGGCGTCATGTCTATTTGAAGCCTATTCGAGTGGTATGCGGGAAGGGTGCCTTTACTGGTGTGGTGTGCGAAAATAAACATCTCTACGGGTCTCCCAGGTGTCAATGTGCAACCTTTTGTACCAGAAGCAACGAGCGGATTCCAGTTCCTTTAGTTAAATGAACGCAGAATGGGACGCAATATGCGCCAAGTGGCAAGTCTTTTTGCCAGAGCAGTACACGCCTCACTTTGCTCGTCGGCACTCTCTCAGACTGCGAAACTGTCTACGCCGTCGGTTTTGCAAAGCAACGCAGCTGCCAGAGATGGAAGGAGGGATTGGCACGGAGGAAGTTGGCAGAGAAAGGTGAAGAACGCGAGGAGAAAGAGTGGCCGAGGCCTGTGGCAAGTGATTCAACAATCTGTGATGAACAAATGTATCGAAGCCTGATGTCCTGGCACACCTCGGTTTGACGATATGTTAACAAACTCATCTCCTGCCCAAACCGATAATCCCTGGCAGAAATCTAAGGCTCGCAATGTTCCTCAATTGCCTCTGCTCGGCACAGGGAGCTAGTAACCACGGGGGCGCGCGGCCAGTCCGTTGGGTGTCGCGCGATGCTCTGCGGCTGCCAGCTTCCCGGCGGCGAAGCGATTCGCGACAGGTGCTGCAACAGCGCCCAGGCCCGCGTTTGTCTCCCCCCCCCCCCCCCCCCCCCCTCCCGCGGCATTGTCGCACGGGCTGCAACCGGCGTGATTAATTGAACCCTCGTCCGTCTCCCCGCCGTCTGATTTCCGCCGATTGACGTATCGCCACCCGGTGCGTGGGGCACCGACGCGTTTCCGGCTCCCTTCTTTCCCTTGTCTCGGCGCAGCATCCGTGAATGGCGCCGTACGTCTCCTGGTTCGTTTCTCGTGCGGACGTGCTACGCTCGACGACGTCCAGAGTTCGCCGTTGTTGTTGGCGGGGGACGTGTTTCTTTTCTTCCCTCTCTTTTGGCTTCTTTCTCGTTCAATGGACGGCGACCTCCTGCGCCAGCTCCCCCCGCGCCTGGCTGCGTGGCGGTCGATCCGTGTTCCTAGGACGTCGCTTCGACGCGGGAAGCAGCGTCGAAGTCGGTGTCGTGGGAGAGACCTAACGAGTCGTAATGCGGCCGCTCTTAAGGCGCACCATTTAAAGGGGTGCATCAGTCAGCGCCAGCTTGGTCGCGTTCTCTGGGAGAAGGCCGCTGGTGTCGGGGGAATTTGGGAGAGAATTCGCAAGAAATTTTCTAATGAACAGCTGCAAAACATTACTTTTTTTTTTTAGACGAAGGAAGTCAAAGAAGTGCATTGTACAAATAGGAGCCCACCCGAATCTGCCCCCTTCAACAACCATGCATGAGTGCACCCCTGCTGTCATGCCTTTATTTCGACGTATACAGTTGCAAGTGTTTTTTTCTGTAGCTGGAATTCGTGTCGTATATAAATCCCTATACTAAAACTGTTCCGTTCACAAATTTGGCATCGAGCGCCCAATTGCGCCAGGAATGCTACGCTGCCTGCTCCGATCACGCTGGCGCCGCCCGCAGCTGGCTCGCAATGTCCTGTCCGCAGGGACCAGCTGTTCTGCAGCAGGTCGCCGGATGAGCGGGCTGTCTCATCATAATAAAGAGCTATGGCCTGGCGCGTTTAATCAGCTGACTTCGTAATCACGATTTTAAGCTATCATCTCCATATCGCGTGGAGTGTGGCCCGCACAGCGCAAGGAACGTTCACTGCAAGGTGCAGGGTTGGTTATTAGTGCACAAGAGAAGCTGTATTTATGGTGATAATAATAATAAGACAAGAAAGACGCAGCAACTTTCTCGCTAAGGGTGGCACAAAAAAAAAGGGGGGGGGGGTGACGGATTGGGGGAGCAAGAGGGAACAAGTCGCCATAGTGGAGTAGGGCTCCAGAATGATTTCGAACACCTGTGCTTCTTCAGCGTGCACGTCTGCAGCGTGCGGGATTCGATCCCGACACCTCGGGCTCTGCAGCCTTAGTACAGTACGTGTCTGGCGGGCAGACGTACGTGGCGCCACTGTGGTGCAACAGCGAGCGTCTCTGTTGCCACTTGACGGTCATCGCGAAGGCGATCGGCGAGGGGCTCGCTTCGAGCCCTCCCCCACTCCCGATCACGAACCTCGCACCATCGACGGCCGTCGTTTGCTCGTCGGGAATCTGCGAACGGAATGGTCGCACGCAGTGCCGAGTTCAGCGTGCTGCACGGTGCCGGAGAAGAGAGGCCCCGTGGCGGTGCTATATGTTCCTCCCTCGTTACCTCGCGTATAAAGGTGGGCGAGAAGGTGTAATGATTTCAGGAAATGGGCTCGGCCACGGCGCGTTTCCTCCGGTCGCCAGCCCGTCGAGACCGATATTGTTTGCGCAGCGCCGGTGGAAGCGGGGTGTCTCCGAGTCGCTGGTTGAGCGCGCTTCGGTTTCGAAGGCAGCGGCGATTCCTCGCTTCGATTGCGGAAATGACCGCCGTGCCTCCCCCACCAGCCGCCGGGCGGGCGGCGGTGCAGTGGTGCGATACGCGCCGCGTCTTTGTCTTTTTGTCTTGGCGCCAGGTTACACGTGCTCTCTCTGGCGATCGCCGCATCGTTGGCCGTCTCATTCATTTGCCCCTACTGAGGGCGCGAAGGTGTGCATTTGGCGTGCCCCATTCCTAGTTACGTGCATGTACTATTGCGAGCAGAACTAAGAGACCCTCCCCCGCTCCAGGTTCCGACTCGTGCCACTCTGTGTGGGGGCGCCACCTGAGGAAGCACTTCTGGCACCGAGACCTGAGCAGTGGGCCCATGTCGACAGCAGAAGTGCTTTGTCAGGTGGCGCTCCCAACACAGAGTGGCACGAGTAAGAACTTGGAGTAGGAGGTCTCTTACTTTTATGGTTTATGAGGGTTTAACGTCCCAAAGCGACTCAGGCTATGAGGGACGCCGTAGTGGAGGGCTCCGGAAATTTCTACCACCTGGGGTTCTTAACGTGCACTGACATCGCGCAGCACACGGGCCTCTAGAATTTCGCCTCCATCAAAATTCGACCACCGCGGTCGGGATCGAACCCGTGTCTTCCGGGTCGGCAGCCGAGCACCATACGGTATGTGCTGCATGTGTAGTTCTTGAGTCAAGCACTCAGATGCAAGCCCTCTCTCTCGCCTCTATCGTCGGTCATCGGGTGATACATTTCGGGCTCAAATTCGGGTACAAATCGTGCTATTCATCAGAGTTCCATAATTCTGGTTTTCCTGGGTTACTATTTGCGCTTGTTTTTACGTACAACATAGAAGGATAAATTTGCTTCCTTATTTTCATGACTAGCATGAAATTGGAGCGTGTGCATGCGCAAAGATCTGTTTCCTAATGTACTGCAATCATCTTGGTGAGTGCATTACCATCTCCTGCGACCCCAATTCCGTGTGTGTGCAGGACCTGTCTGCTTTGTTCACTGCGAGAACATTAACTCCATCAAAGAGGCCATTTACACGCACAGGCGCCTTGGGGTACGGAACTGTTATCAGGGGATGCCTGGTACGTCGCCGTTCGTTATATGGCCTCTCGCTTTCGAAACATAGTTTTCGAAGTTATCCTCAAATTAAGCCGCATTACGGATAGGAAGCATAAAGACTGGCTTAAAGTCATTAGTTATCTAAAACTCCCCCTGTGCGATAAGAATAACAAATCCGCTATTTTTTTTTCTCGATGTATTCAGCTTGGTGCACAGGAAAACTCTGTACTATAGAAGGCACATTTTCGGGTAGAATTTGAGTTTAAGCCCATTTTGAAGAAATCTCTTGAGGGAAGGGGGGGAGGAGAATGATTTATAATGGGTTTTACCTGAAAACGAAGGGCCCACTGCGTAACAGGTGTCTTTAGATGGACGCCGCTGTTTGGCACAAGTTGCAGCCTCCAACTCTTGCATCCTGCGCGGAACATAAAATACAAGGGACATTAACTACAGGCATAGGCAGTGATTTTTTTTCTTTTTCTTCCACTTTTCGTACCTTTCACTCAGACTGAAAGAGGAGGTATCTTAGTCAACGTGTTCACGCCAACGCATTTCAAGTAATTTGGATGCTCATACAATAAGAATAACTTGTTCTGCGCGCACTTCCCAGAGCTCAGAGGTGACGCAAACAATCTGTGTAGAGGTTACCCCTTACAAAAATGGTCTATAGACAGTGTATAGACTTTTTATAGACTCTATTGCCTTCAAGAGATATTTTTTTGTCTGTTCATTAGACTGTAGAGAAAAGTCTACTAAAGGTGTATGGACAGTGTCTATAGCCAGTCTATAGACACTGATTTGTATTGCCTATAGACTGTTGTCTAGGGTATGTGTATAGAAAGTCTATAGACTTTATAAACAGAAGTCTACGACAGTCTATAAACTGTCTAAAGAAATTTTTGTAAGGGATTAGCTTGGCCTAGAAAGAGATCCGGGAAGGCGCCTCTCCACCGCTAAGACACGCCACGCCACAACGCGCACTACTGCTGCCACTGCTACACTCGAGGCTGTGCGTGGGAAGCACGTCATCCGTAAACGAAACACATCACATGCCGGTGCTCTAATGACCACCGATGAAGGAGCAGACTTTCGCGACCAGACACGCGTGACGCGGATAAAGAGCCCGGGGGAGGGGGTGTCCTGGCGCGTCCAGGCAGGAAGTGGCACCAACCGGCAGCAGGCAGCGCTCGCTCGCGTTTTGTCTCGGCGCGTCCTAACTGAGTTCCACTGTGTGCATCTCAAATGATCCGTTCGAGCGGCCGTGGCCAATGCCTACTATTTTCGAACGGGCCATTCGGCGCGCATCACACCGCTCTGCTCACCTTGTTGCGCGCGTTTTTTTCTTTTTGCTTTCGCTCTTGTATTTTTAGCTCGCGCTCGTCTTTTCTAGTCTTCGTTTGTTTTGGAAACGGGGGGCCCTCGCCTCGTTGCCGAGGGTTCGATAGCCGGCTAACGAAGGCCGGATTTCGCCCGGATCGCGCGCTCTTTTTGGCTTCTTTGGCTGCCTGTCTTTCCACGCTGATCGTCATGGCGTCCAGCCGCCTCTTCGCCGCACTCGATAAGGAACTGCGTGATGAAGGGGGAAGGAAGGAGGGGGGGGGGGCGCACTCGAGAGGCGCATTGCGCGCGAGGAGGAGTCCTTTCATCGCCGCCTTTTGGCTACCGGGAAAAAAATATAACGAGGGCGAGTCAGCAGATGCGGATGCGAGGGGAGTGCAAAGGCAAATAAGAGAGCCGCAAGATAACGACCAGAACTGCTTCTAGAACAGAAGTTCAAAGATTCGCGGCTGCGAAAAGAGTGAGATGCAAGAGGGGAGGAGAAAAAAAAGAAACATGAAAATGACTCGAGACCGAAGCGGGCGGCTTTTGTGAGCTGTCGTACGCGGATTGTCGGGAACAAAAGGTGCCCTCTCGACGTCGTCGGCGTAGCGTCGCTGACGTCTCGGCGGCGGCGGCAGCGCGGGTTCCTCCTCAATGGGACGCGCCGGTTCCAGCCGACTGGCTCCACCAATTATCGATTGTCGCGTTCGCATCGCAAACGGCTCCAGGCCGCGTCTTCTTCCACTACCTCGGCTGCCGTTGCCTGCACGCTGGCTGCGTCGGGGCCATTGCGTGGGACTATGCGACGACGACAATGGAGTCGCGATCGCGGGCCACTGCGCCCCCCCTCCCCTTCCCCTTTTCTGCGCATTTTGTTGCGCTACAATTTTTTTCTTCTTACAAAAGGGCAGGCCGCGTAGCCAGGGCGAGCGCATCGGGACACTGAGCAGCACGGCTGGCTGATGATGAGTGCGCCTGTACAGTTGTTACACGTGGAGGCAACGGCTCCGAGCAATATGCGCCGTCTGCGCCATTGCGTTGCTCTGTGGCAAAAGGGATCTGCCGTGCACTGTGTGCCCTTGCTGTCTCTCTCTCAGAAGGCCCGTGTAACTCTATATGTGGGCGCAGCTCGTCGCCTACCACTGCGCAGCCATTTTAGCGGAACGGCGTTCCCGTTTAGCGGTCCGCGAAGGTTTGGTGCCTCGATCAGTTGCTTGCTGTCCGACGTCTTGCCGCCCACTCGCCTTGGTTGAGCGGTTGCTCGCGCGTTATTTCTTTTCCCTGTTTTTGCACAAAAGCGACGCCGCCGCAACCTGTCGAACCTCTGGCATCCTCTCGGTTCGCGTCTATCGCCCCGCCACACTTTCGTTTCCACTCCGTCCCCCTATTTCCGGTACTGAAGTGCTGCTCATTTCCTGAACAACGGTTGGTGTGTGTACTGCTCTGCTCGGCTGAAGTTGGTGGGCGAGGATGAAAGAGCATTTCACCGACGTGCCCTTACAAGACAACAACAATAAAATGGTGGATGGTTTAGCGTGGTTAGGCCAAATGCGAATTAGGTGCGCTAGCACTTCAGTTTTGACTTCGGTTTCGGTGTTCGAATCCGTT
>JARKHS020023608.1:0-29195 GCA_030143305.2 Amblyomma americanum
AAGTATGAACAGAAGCCAAACAAACTGTAATGCTGGGATAAACGGCCGCGGTTGTAAAAATGACTTCGGGCGCAAAATGTGTCGGTGATGTGAGAGAAGTGACACTCAACAATTGTTCTAGTTACCGTGTAAAGAAAAAGTGGGCCCAAGGTTGGAGATGGATTTACACGGACAGATATAAAGCGGATGTCGAAACTTGCCATTTTGCCCCAACCTCTGCGAGCCATTCGCCTTCGGCGGACCACAATAAGGAGTAATCTTTTTTCGACAAACGAGTTTAACAAACGGCGCGGAGTCCAGAAAGACACCCGCTTCGCGGACATGAACTTGAAATATTAGCAGTGAATCCACCTTTGCATTTAAGAAGCAATGTTTGCGCTTTGTAGATGAAGTAAGGTCAGAAGGCAAACAGGTTTTTTTCCCTCATAAGGTTTATTCTATCAAGCCAAGATGAAAAAGTTTAACAGGTAGCGGATGAAGCCAGATTACAGTGAGCGCTAACTAAATAAAGGTGCAGAATTCCGAAGGATGCCTATAGCCAGTGACATCATCGGCAGGAGCAGTTGCAAGCAGCCGTCTGTGCCCTGTCTTTCCAAGGAGCCCACACACAATCATTCACATCAGGCAGCCCCTCTTCTTCCATGAAAAGGTCCAACGGTTGCCTTGCGACTGCGACGTATGCGTCCAGCTTTTGGGACATCTCAGACACGACCTGCATTAGATGAACTTCATTTTTGCAGGCCACTTTTTGCCGCTACATTGGGACTCGCAAAGAACGTCTCCATCAATATGTAAGTGCTTCTATAGCTGGGACGAAAAAATTTAAAGAACTGAACATTTTTTCAGGCTGAACGGTGCAGTTAGCATTGAAAGCTTGGAGCCTCGAAAAATCATTTAGCATCAGTTGTGCAAAAGATTGCAGCGATGCAAGTGCCAGAATCAAAAATTAGTAACGGATTCTAGTTGGTGCACCTACCATGCTGCTCGTGTAATTCTTAATGTGACAAAAATTATAAAAAGAAAATAATTTACACCACAATATCTTTTAAATGCCAACATTATGAAATCCACGAGTATCAGATGTCGTCTTCTAGACGATAAAAAATTTAAATTAAAACGAAATAAATACAAGATAAAAACATAATCAAAACATAACTCGAGTGTTTCTAGCGAGGGTGCGCCAAATAATTTCTGTATGGCCCTTTGAAAAGACAAGTCCGATTCAGCCTCTTCTCATACAGCATTCCCCATTCTTACCGATGGCAGACGGGTCGCCAGGTCTCTAAGCTCACATGGGTCCTTGTCAATGTCGAACAGATAGTAGCCTTCGCGCAGTTCTTCAAGACCAGGAGTCGATTTCTTGTTTAGGCCGCACCGCACGGAAGCACGCTTACGCCACCCGGAATGCAAATCATTGAGGTGGCCTCCGCCTTCGGCGTAGAACTGTTCCAGAGTCCTCCACGCCAAAGATGATGTCATGAGTTCATTCAGACGTTGGGTCGCAGTCTCCCCGCGCTCATGAGGAGGCATACCACCGGGTATAGGAACCTGTTTCTGGAGTGCGGGATCTCCAAAGGTATTTGCAGATACCGTCGAGCTGGGCTTTGTAACCGATAAGAGTTTATAACCCCCTTCCCGATACGCCGCCATCCCTGTACTGGCGTCGACGTTGACGAGAAACTCATTGCGAAGCCATGTCTGGTGGCTGCTGTGTTTCGCTGTAGAGAGCGCAGGCCAAAGGTCGAGCCCATCGATTTCGCCCAGGTCATCGGTGCAGCCTCCTGCTCGTGAAAAATTGAAAAATATATATGCGTGTTACTGCGGCAAATAAGTCTAGATAATACACTATTCAAAAGTGAAGCGATGCATTTAAAAATAAACGTTGAGGACATTTGAGTAACATTGAATCACCAAGGACAGAGCCGTGAGGAGGAAAAAGTAGAAAAGGTTCCACTAGAAAACATTAGCTGAAAAAAGGGCTGTTACGCTTGCTTTAACAAGAATTTAGAGCGCATTTGTAAGGCGTCGAGTGGTCCCCTGCCTCCAATCCGAGCATTTCTACGCTCTCTAACCTTCCTCTATATTCATCTCCTCCTCGCCTGGCCCCTCAACTCACTACATCCCATCTCTCCTACGCTGTTCTCCCCGCTCTAAGCCAACAACGGGCATTACAAGTATGCCATTGATAACAATGGTGTGCTTTAGCTAGAGCAATGAAAGGGGGAATTTTGCATGCAGTGTTTAGCTTGGTGGCAAACTGAGAACTGGCAGGAACCATTATCTTCTCTAATTTATTATAACAATCCCTTCAGTCTTGTTCTATCCCCAATGACTGGAAGGTGGGCAATGTGGTTACTTGCACAAGTCTAGGGACAAACGTTCACCTAAAAAACCTAAAAACTATCAACCTATTTTGCTTGTTAATTATCCCGTGTTAGATCATGGAAGAGGTCATCTAATCTCTTCTGGCCAATTTTCTTGAGTAAAATTTCGTTTTCATTCAATGCCAGCACGGGTTCCGTAAAACATTTTCTAGCGAGACTCAGATTCTGTTTTACACATGATCTCCATTTCACTCTTGGCCGGGGTTCTAGGGCAGACTGCATTTTCCTGAATTTCTCTAAAGCCTTGAATAAAGTTTCTCACCAATTACCTCCTTCCAAACTTAGTAATATTAATCTCGACTCTAGCGATATTTCACGGTTGAATTCTTTTCTGACTAACTGTTGTCAATTTGTGACTGGAAATAAAACTAACTTTCTTTCCTCTCCAGTTGGTTCAAGTGTTCCCCACGATGCTGTTCTAGGACCCCTACTTTTTCTCATTTCTGCAAATGTCTTACCTAATAACATTGCTTCTTCCGGGTGCCTTTTTGTGGCAGATTGCGTTATTTACCCTGAGATTAACCATGAATCTGACGCTATTCTTCTTCAATCTGATATGAACAAAGTTTCAGAGTGCTGTAAATTATGGCTTATAGGACTCAACGTTAATATATATAAGCATATGCGTGTTTTACGATGTAACGCCGTAGGATTCATTTATGAACTTAATAACACCCCTCTGGAAACTGTGTCTTCGAACCTAGATGTGCATATAACTTGTAATCTACCTTGGAAACTGCATGTTGGATTCATTGCTAAGTAAGGAAACCATATGCTGGGTTATCTGCGTAGAAACTTCTGCCTTACGTCTGATTTCGTGAAATTAATTCAGGGTAAAACTCTCGTTTGGACTAAATTGGAATATGCAGCATCTGTATCGGACTCGCCTTGAATCACTAGCATCGAAGTGCTACCGTAGTGGGCGGGTTCGAACCCACGACTTGCATGCACTGTGTGATGTAAGTGCACGATAATTAACCAGGGGTAATGGTAGTTATACGGAGCCCTTCACTAATAAGTCACTCAAAGGCTGAATCGCTTTGAAAGCTTCATCCTATAATGTTAAACGAAATGTGCCATAATCCTATTTGTCTCCTATTCAAACCTGTACACATTTTTCAATAGGGGGAGTACGCTCCCCGTGTTATGCGAATGATACCAAAGAAGTAGCCTAGGATTGCCACCGCCTCCAAGCTTCCAGCAAGAATGCGCAAGCTAGGGGAAAAAGGTGAAACGGTTTGAATATTTTTAGGGAGTCACTATGGTTACAACCGTAATTATCCCAGCGCTTTATGTCCGCCTAGTCGTGTGACCTGCATGAGAACACTGCATTCGTGTATTGCTCGCAAAATATTTTTAATAAACCCGGAAAATCAAATGTGAACATTCTGTAAAGTAATGACGAATTTCGAAGCGTCCGCAAGGAGATTGAGTCGGTTTACCAGCAGACGACGCGTTCGTTCGCTCTGTATCGCCTACGCGCCTGTCATGAATGTTATCCCTGCCATTTCCTCTTCACTGTCTCATCAGAAACGAAGCAGCACGCTGCTAAAGCCAACAATGCGCACTTAACGGCTGCGCTGCAATTGCAAATATTTAATTGCAACGTCCGGAGGAAGAATGACACGAAAGATAGCTGATGCCCACTTTCTTTCTTGAAACACTCCCTAAATTCAATAGTGTGACTCTTTGCGGAACGAAATCAACTTTCTGACAAGATCTGCGAAGACCTTTCATTTAAGGTAAAAACTAAATTTATATTACAACTGTAAAAAGAGTTCAATGACTTGAGAGGTTCAAGCAGATTCCAGCTTCTCACCGGCTGCCGAATATAGCGTAGGCAACCAGTCGACCACATGCATCATTCCAGGAACGACAACACGAGATCCGGGTTTTAGCAGCGGACTCCAGACCACGGCTGGCACGCGGATCCCGCCTTCCCACAGGGTGCCCTTGGTACCCCGAAGGGGCCAGTTGGAGCCTGTGTTGGAGTAGGTGCCCCACGGCATGCCACCGTTGTCGCTGGTGAACACCACCACGCTGTTGGCGAGCATCCGGCGCTTGTGAAGGGCCTCGATGACCCGGCCGACAGACTCGTCTAGGACGTCCACGGCACCTGATGGCATAGAAAGAGCAACAAGGTACGTTACAACGTAGGGCCAGCGCTCTGTGATGGAAACAGTGCGCCGGAATGATGCTTTGCTCAGATGAAAAAAAAAAAACGCTGAAATTGTTACTCGATGCTGTTAGATATACCTCCGGCCTTTTGTATGAGTGCTTTACCCTGTTCTTTTCAGCATGTTTCCGGGCAGCACAGCATCACATTTCACAAAGTATTTGAGTCTCAGGCCTTTCGAGCCATTAAGCATGCTGAAGTTTTTTTTAAAAACAAGAAAGTTGTGATTTTCTGAAGCATAGTAATAAGATCTATTGAAACGCGTTGCGCATACCCAAAAATTCTGGCCAAAATCATTTTTGAACGGAAAAAAGTTTGTGAGCGCAATTTTTTCATATGTTGTACGATTTCTCTAGAACAGTCAATATGACCGCAGATCTCCCGTCGGCGTACTAGAATTTTATTTGCTATTAAATTTTTTGCTATCGTCAAAAGCGTTCCCTATAGCTTTACTATTGAAGTCCTAACTAGTCTATGCAAGCGATGGAAACGCTATAAAAGGAATATCTCCAACATGTCTCAAAAATAGACCATTACCTTAAATGTTTCTATACAAGCACCTTACAGTTTATAATATTCAAAATTTTCGTCCAAGAGTATTGGACAAGGTGAGTTCTGGGTTTCACTTTGCACCGAAAACATACACTGCCAGTTTCCTTCTCCAGGGAAGAGCGGAACGTACCTTCATTTGCGCTGAAGTCAGTGCCCCTATCACTTCGAACTCTTGTGCGAATCTGAATTCCCAAAGAAATCTCCAGCAGCAAAAAGTATCAGCTTCTATGTGAGCTTAAGGCTTGCTTACACCTCAGCTCTAGGGCCTGTGTAACGGTAATATCGTAGGTACGAACGCACGTTTTTCGCTCTTGAATGTAGGGGCCTCAAGATTTATCAGAGACACGCCTTGTGCAGACGAGGAGAATGCGTGGAGTATTGACTTTTTTCGTCATGATCAACTTGTAAAGCTAGATGTTCAACTAAATACACTGGGGCGTCCTATCAAGAATCAAGGCAGCGAAACTCGACGCCGCTAGATGTCATCTCAAATTGCATACTCACCAGCAAGAAGCGTCCTGTTGCGGTCACCAATATAAGAAAATTTTTCCAAGTTTGATTCGGGTGCGTCTGCTGTCATATTGTCTGCCTGACCGTGCGCTGCTAGGGTTGCCAGGTACATGAAGAGGGGCTGTCATGGAAGAGTATGGAAAGGAATGTTTTTAGCTTACCTCGTACCAAACGGCACTGGTTTAAACAAGTTTGTAGCACTGCAGTAGTGCCTGTTTCGATGCCCTGTGATGGCGCGCAGTAATGCACGAATTTTCCACATTTACGTTTTTTCATATGAGCTGTCATAGGGTTTTTTGAGAAATGAATACAAAAGAAAAACAATCAGCGTAACTTTTTGCGATATGTTGTGATAAGCTTCATTGAAGGAAGTTCATTAACTCTTTGAAAACCCGCTTTTCTGCACCGGTCTACCCTATGCAGATTTCAAGAGCATAAATATAGGAAGCGCTACTGTAGAGAAACTAGCCTCTGCCTGTAACACTGAAGAGTGATGGAAACTGGGCGAGTTGATAACAATGGGAGTAGTACAGAGCGAAACGGGCGAAAGCCGTAGATGGTACAAACGAGCACCTCTCTCGCTAGTTTTTGTTTTATAGAGACAAACCGTATTTAAACATCAGAGTCACGTGACATTAAGAAGCCTAGTGCATTTACACACAGCGCTTTCAAGCAATATTATCAACTTATCTGCCACATGGTGAACCCCTGTCAAAACCCGTGCCGTTATGCCCACCCCTCCTCTTTCTACCCCAAGCCATGATCATGAATTATCAAGGAAAGAAACCTCCTTATTAACGAGGAATAAAGAAGCCTGACTTAAATAGAGTAGCTATTTCTTTCGGATGAAATGGGCTTCCCCTCTTTCTCTTGTTATTTAATCCCACTGAAGAAACACAATCTTTTTGTTAGTATCCAAATGGCGGCACGATTGCGGCAAAGAAGGTAAGAAAAGTAAAACGCGTGGCCCGTAGGTAACTGACGCGAAGTTTGTGTTTTATCGCCGGAATAAGATGTTTTCTGACCCATTTTAGTTGCAAAAAACTGCGGCGCTGTTTATCACTTCTGTAAAATTCTCTCGGAGGGCTCAAAAAGAGACCGACAAATATGTACCGTCTTTGCCAAAACTAACTGTGCAGAGGTGGTTTGTTTCTGAGCCGCTTAGTGAAACACTTATGGCAGCACTTAAAGGGGCTTTGAAGGGGGCACTAATAAGGTTGCGGTATGCCGGGGATGTTAAAGCACGCCTATTCACGGATATTGTCCAGCAAAAAGTTTTTAATGAGCTTACTAGAAGCTGAGTTATCTGCAGTCAAAATTTGATTTTCGGCGGCTTCACGCCTTTTCCTCTCTTCTCGTCAGTTTTTCCACGCTGGAAGGTCGGCGGTCCTCCGTCGGCCCCACCTCCGGGAGCGGAGCTTCCTCACCCGCCGGTGCTACGCGCATCATTGGCCGCGGCCACGGTAGCTGCTCGACGTATGAACGAATCTAACCAATAGCCACCTCTAAACTTTTATACGCAGATGCGAGCGACGGAGGAGGGTGCGAGCATAGAAAAGCCGTAGGGAAGGGCTCGCCAACTTTCGCGCTGGATTATGGGTCCTCTGCTTCGTGTAGAAGTGTATTATTTGGCTCAGGTTTTCATGACAACACAGTGCAGTGTTTCAGCGAGTTCATGTGCTCTCCTCGGAAGGTCTTTCAGAGCCTCTTTCAGGTGTGAATTTTCTGACAGTAACATGAACCCTTGACCTCACGTTCTGACAGCTTTCGTTCTTTACGGGTGCCGTAATGGCTCCATGATGCAGTTGAGAAGCAAAAACCAGTCGCCCGGTTACTTTTGCCAAAGGGGATGGTGTATTGGATTCCTGTGTCTTGTGGCCACTTTCACATTAGCCAATTCAGTACGGCGCATACATGATAATCCCAAGAGCTTTTAGGAATTTTTGCAAACTACATTCTCGCCATCTAGGCACTCAATGCCGAAACTGGCTTTGATTCGGGAGGTTTCAAAGACACCAAGTTATAGCTAAGTACAAAAGCAACCGCATAACAGACATGATCCTGAGTGCCGAAATCAAGCAGCTTGATGATAATAACATTTGCGCTTGGTCTGTTTGAAATTGAAATTAAAAAAAACCTGCGTTTTATTTCCTCTATAGATTCTCTCATTGATATTTGCGATGGTCTATGCATTCGTGTGCTTCGTTGTGAGTCTTCCTTCCTTGGTTTTACTTTGTTTCTAAGTGCATAGCGCTCTCATGCACGGATACGAGTGGTGATCTGCATAAAATTTGAGTTGTTAGAGCTCTGTTTCGCTGTTTCTCGGCTTCCTTGCCCGTCTGCCGTTGCGCAGCTTCCTCCTCTTGTTTTCTTGTTGCGGTTGATTTTAATGGCGTTGTGGTGTAATAGACAAACGAGGAGCAAATAGAAACCGTATGAAATCAGTACATAAGGAATCGACTACAGCATTAACGCAAATATCTAGTTAACCATAGATTAAATATGGCTTACTTTGTGAAAGGTCTCTGCGTTAGGTGTGCACAAGTGTTCAGAAACTTAAAGCGATCTTCAGGCTTGCTGAGTCATTTGTTACATCCACATGGGTAATTTATGCCTTGCGCGTTGGGAAAAATAGGAGGGCAGCGATGTCAGACCGGTAACAAAATCGTTCATGGGGAGGCTTTCGTGGGCCGCGCTACAACATTCTTGCTAATTTAGTTTTCAGCACACCTCAAATTCGCAAAAGATGCGGAAGCCCTCCAAGGAACAAAAACCGCCAAGTCGGCAGAGTATCACGCTTTGTAAGATACAAACCTTGTTCGTGTTGTGGCGGGAAATGATTTCGACAGCCCTGTCGGTGAGGTAGTGTGTGTCATACGCTCCATCGTCGCTGCTCACCAACGTTTCGTTGTCCCAGTAATCGTGGCCACAAATGCTGTACTGAATTCCAAGAGAAACGATAAGACAGACCACAGAATTGAAGTTGTCACCAATACGCACTTACCCTCAAGTGGCTGCGTACAGTAATTTTAATTCAGGAAGGAATGGAGCTGATAGCGACACTTCGAGTTCTTCACGAGAATAATTTGATATTGTTGGCGATGTGTGTAGTATTTTGTTTGTTTTTTTTTGTTTCATACTTGTTTTTCGTATCCCTTTCTTTCTCTCTTCCTTCCTTCCTTCCTTCCTTCCTTCCTTCCTTCCTTCCTTCCTTCCTTCCTTCCTTCCTTCCTTCCTTCCTTCCTTCCTTCCTTCCTTCCTTCCTTCCTTCCTTCCTTCCTTCCTTCCTTCCTTCCTTCCTTCCTCTTTCTGACACTTTGTTTCTTTGCTTATTTCGCAAATTATCAGTACTTCCAGAACTGAATCAATTAATGCTTTCTTTTAGAACCGGATTTGCCTGTTTTTTTCCTGTATAGATGTTTCGCAGCCGCAATAAAAAGCTAGCATGCTTCTCTTTGCTAAGTGCACGCTACCAAATTTCAAATCGCAAAAGCGCAGGTAGGCTTCTGGCCATTAAGCTCTCAAGTGCATGTGCGGCGGCCGTCGCATCAGCTTCGTGTTTATTTCCTGAATCCGTCAAAAGTACTTTCGGGAGCCACGAAATAGTAGTACATACTATCTGTTAAATAAGTGCGGCTTTGTTTTTGCCGTGCCTCGGTGAGACTCTTAAGTGCTAGAAAAAATTTATTTTCTGGAGAGAATTTTGCACCTACACAGCATTTCACTTGCCTCAGAACTGAGCCCGAGGCCCAATTTCACAGTAGAGCAGAAAAAGTAAATACCGGAGCTTTTGGCTGTGCTGAGACGAGTATCTCGGCACGCGGACGAAGCCGAAGCAGACCATTGCGTCTCTGAATGTGAGGACGTTTTAGCAAAGTACAGACAGGCAGGGAGGAAGCTCTCTTTGTTCAAGACAGTTACTTGGCTGAAAGAAAACTCCCTACAGCTGAGCGGTGCGTCTTCTTCTCTTTTCGTTAAGTGCTCTGTTCTTAGGGAAGTCCAAAAATAACTCACCCAACAAATGTTCTAGCAAGAACTACTATTGTTAGACCACCTACTATAAGCTAGTAAACTGAACTAACCAATAAGACTGCATCCAGGAAGCGATAATAAACCCTACGGGCAGCCACTGTGTGTCGGTTGCTTAGTAATAAGAGCCCTTGATTCGCTGAATCTGTCTGCAGCTTAGGCTTATCTGCCCAGTTTCAGCGAGAATCGGTGCAGTGTTATTCCCGCGTGCCCCCATGTTACACGTAGAAAAACATGTATTTTGATGCATAATAATTTATCGAGAGCCTTACTCCAAGCACTGAACGGAACGAGCTGTTGGGCGATTTGGTTCAACGTGAGTGTAGCAAAATATGTCCAGACCGGGACGAAAACAACTGGACGAAACACGTAAAGCGCTCTCTGGCAACGGCGTAATATTTGTAAGGCTAAAGAGACAACCGCCACCTGCTCGAATTATTGAATGTTATAACAAAATATAGGAGAATTGTTAAAAAATCGTGTAGAAGAAATAAAGTGGCGTACTCTGTTAAGACAAAAGCAACTTACAAAATTCAGCTTTTGCTTGAAGTAGTACTTGGCCATGTTATAGTAACCAAAGAAAGTGTCGAAACCACGCCGCGTAGGTAAGTAGTCCACGCTAGAGTACCCCAGGTGCCACTGCAAAACACGGAAATGCGCAGATTTTTGTCAATCGAATTCAAACTGCTGAAAATACGGGAGTTTTGAAATTGCGGAGCATCAGAGTTCGATGGCAAAAATACTTGAGGCTTGGCGACGTTTCGCTTTCTTCCTCTTTGTGGGTCCCTGGTTTCTTCTAAGCCATGTTTTCGTCGCTTAAGCAACAAATCCCACATACCTAAAGGAGTCCTTTAATTTTTGTTTTATTTTATAATCCCCGTTATTATTTGATAAGCCCCGTGGCCTGCAGCCCCCTTTAAACTCGTTCATGACATGTTATGTCACATATACTAGGATCTGCTGCGTAGTTACGCGCTCTGGCAGCGTCAGTTAAAATAGGATTGGCAAGTAGTGCTCCCGACCCTCCAACCATGAACAGTATGTTGGACACTATTCCATCACTTCGCCCTCTAACGGTAACTTCCTCCCGCTATTACTCGCCGTTCCCGTGTAACTCCCATTGCTGTGCTTCAGAGATACGCTGCTCCGGCTACACTCAGTGAAATGACTGATAGGGGAAACAGGGCTGGTAAAAAGTGCATTCACCTCCATCGCCAAGAAAAAACTTTCCGCGTGATCAGTCTGGCGGCTCACTGATAATTCCTCCATGGCGGCCCCTCGGATATAAACTTCTTAATTTTGCCTCAAGGTGGCACAATTTGTATCTATGCACAATAAGCAGCACACAGGGGAGTTAACGCTGTCTAGAGCTCTTCCCACACCGGGCTCAGCTGTTTCATGACATACGTGAATTGGCGCAAACTCTGTCCCATTTAAACTTCAAGCGATCTGCAATCGCATTCCTGTTGTGCTCATTTCTACATTTTGTAGAGTTCATGAATTGACTCGCTTCCTGCTGGCACCACTCACCAGCTGTCCGCAAAATACGGCTTTTCAGTCCCATACACCACATGTGTGGCGGTGATCAAACGTTTCACACCTAGATCACCACGTTAGCCATAAATACTTAAACTACCCCCACATCATCTTGTCGCATCCACCGTATGGCACTCATCACAAGAACGCGGCTATAAAACGCATAAGAAAGGAATAGTGGTTCACAGTCACCAGGATATAAGCCCTTCCTTTCGTTATCAGCGTGCTGTTCGCCGTTTTGTTTCCTTTGACGGACAACAGCCATGAGGTCTCGCAATGTTTTGCGCATCATAAAATGTCTCTTGAAGAAACTGCAGCCTTGCTGGATGCACCAGCTTATGCATTAATTTTGGATGGCGTTTCAGCATGATCTTCAGCACAGTTTTTTGGTGATGAACGCAGCCGCCGCGGCCGCGTTCGAACCCGAACGCGGCGGCTGCTTTTTTATGGAGAAAAAACGCCAAGGCGCCCGTGTGCTGGGCGATGTCAGTGCACGCTAAAGACCACCAGGTGGTGGAACTTATTGCGTAGCCCTCCACAACGGCACCCCTTTCTTCCTTTCTTCTTTCACTCCCTCCTTTATCGCTTCCCTTACGGCGCGGTTCAGGTGTCCAACGACATATGAGACAGATACTGCGCCATTTCCTTTCCCAAAAAACCAACTATTATTCTTATTGAATCAGATTACCAAGTTTGCCACTTCAAATCATAACACATTGAAACGAACACTGCACTGCTTTTTTTGTCACTCATGGTTTTGTTTTCCTAATTTTGCTCTTATTGTGTCTTCTATAATAACTCACGAGCCCATCAGTAAAGGTTTTGAGTTCTGCCTACACAATGTCTCACTCGTTCTTTGTGGCCACTGATATTCACCATAGCGGCTAGCTTCTTACATAAGCATGATTGAGAGCGCACATAAATCATGTGCTTACCTTTCCGAGGGCGTGCGTCACGTAGTCAAGACTTTGGAGTCGTTCGGCTATTGTGGGAACGGTAGGGTCCAGGCCTCCTGGCTGAGCGGGCAGCATAACACCCTGCTGGAGACCTTCAAAACGTGCACACATTTTCTTCGCTGAACATGAAAACTTTTGCTTTCTAATGAGTTTTCGTAATGTTGCATTTACTGAATTTTCGTAATGTTGCAAAGCCCTGAAGAGGGTGCAGGCTTTGCATCTGAGACGTCACCCCGTTTCCCAATATGCAATCAAACTCGCAAAGCATTTGCAATTGCTTCCGGAACTTGTTTCGAGCAAGATTTGTTTTTGTCTTTAAGAATGTAAAACAGAGCTTCCTCGCCGCACCTGCCTCTAAGATTTCCCTGGAATTGCGCTTTTCTCCATGACTGCTCACTGTTCAGAATAAACTCTATTCGATAAATATTTAGGAATTTCATTACTACTGCTTCCAATGTAAGATTACGGTGTTTTACTTTGCTGCTCCGTAGTAAATATTGTTTGTGCTGTACTATGTAGCAGTTCATACCACAACTCTCTCTCAAGTATATTACTGACAGACACAGGCACGGAGCATAAGCATACTGCCGCTCCATAGCTCTAGGATTCCTGCTCACCCATCCGTATAGGGTAGAGGCCGGTGAGAAGGGCCGCCCGGGAAGGGGTGCATGTCTGCAGTGTGTAGTGGTGGTTCAGCAGGATGCCATTTGCTGCCAGTGCTTCCAGATTCGGCGTCGGGACCTGTTCGGAGCCCACGAGACTCGTGTCCGCCCAACCCTGTGGGCAGAAAGGCCTGATTACAGCTGATATCGCGAGGATTGTAGTATCCGAGGGCCAAAAAGATGCACTACTTATTTCTTTTTTTTAGCACCTGAAAATTCGATGAACTTAAAAAAAGTTGTCTGTGGCAGGCTCTGAAGTGTTCGCGTATTCATTCATGATGACGCCTGCTTTGAGAGCTGTGTATTTCATTTGTGGTTAGTTGTATCCGGCGGCAGATGAGCAGTACAGTACTGAAGTAATAGATTTTGCCATTCGGAGAGTTCAGTAGGCAGAATGAGGAAGACCGAAGAACAACTCATGAATGACCCAAAGAGCGAAGGCATAAAACAGAGCGCTTAATGGCTGTTTTTTATTCCGTGAAATACCACTTCAGCTCTCAGTCATCGGGCGAACTATTCCGATAAACGGCCTTTCGGGGAATTGTGAGCCAAAACTCAATTTTATCCAAAAAAAATGAGTTCTTGTTGAACGAATTTATCCACACTGTAGCTTCGAGCCCGGCGAATATTTTGAAATTTTGAAAAGGCCAGAGTTCAGCTCCCAAGTGCGAGGTTCTCGTTTTCGGAAAGATGCAACAGATTTTGTCCAATATACCCGCGCGTAGATGTGACAAATAATAAAGCTGTTCAGTCCCTGATAAGTTGCAGCTTTCGGTGACAGAACTTAAGAATGCTTTAGGTGCGTGTGCCTACGCATCCATTTACAGTGAGAGCAGTAGCTCTACGCACGTTCTTGCGGTTCCTATAATTTATCTGTAGCAGTGCTAACTGCCCTGATGCTGGTACCTCCTCTCAGCAGAGACGTACTAGCCTTTACTGTTGCAGTTAAATGCTGCTTTATTTCTCTTCAAAACAGTGTAGGCAACCTGCCAAGCAAGGTACCTTGCACGCAAAGAATAAAGAAGCAAGAAGAACATCGACAGTGAAAAATACTATCTGATATCGCTGTTCTGGGCCCAAACTCTGCGCGCAAAATAAAGCAAGCAAGAAACAACGCATTCCGCCTGAAATTGCCGAAGTCGGTGGTTATGTCCAAATATTTCGTGGTGATTTCAGGTAAATTCACGCAGCAATTTTCGCATCAAACGTGCTTAATACTTTGACTGCAGGTTGCAGTGTTCTGCAAAAATATTTCTTGTATAATTTTAATTCACTACATACAAATTGGCACTGTGAGAACATATTTCCTGCTGACTTTCGTTCTGACGAACATTTCACTAGTGTTTTTCAAATTCGTTCCAGTGGCGTTTCACTTTATTTAAATAGACAAAAGGTTTTCAGTTCATCAAACTTCAGGCCATGTTATATGAGGGCGCCGAGAGTATTAAAAATAAAACTGAACAGTCGTCCATAGAATCATAAAGCTCTTACATCCGGGACGTCCTACCTCTGTCGAGAAAGAGGAGGCCGCCATGACGGGGGCCGGTGAAGTGGGCCATACGTAGAAGTGGATTGCTGATGACGCAAACAAGCTTCACTAATGCACAGATTGTGCAAATGTCTACTCTATTCTTTAGGTGTACCCAAGTTTCAGTAAACTTAACACCGCCGAGTCGCTCCGCGCCTCATCCGCCTTCCAAACACGCTTGCTACTTCATCATGCTCTGGCGACTGAAATCGACGTTTCCTTGCATCCATATGCCATTTTTATTACAAAGTTCTACACGAAGTACTAGTATTAACTGCAAGCATTCGTAACGACGCATTTGGCAGGAGAACGTTGGATTATTTTATCGCTGAGGGATTGTTTCTGAAGATACGCAATGGAGACGCGTGGAGAATTTTCAGGTGCTGAAGATGGATGGGTATTATAGTAAGCGGAACTATCAGGTCGAACAACTTCCACCTTTATTCAATCCCAACACCGAAAGAGCTGAAGAATAAAGTAGATGGAAGCTCTGAGCAAAGGATTTTGCAAAACGCTGATGTTCCGTATGTTGGTAAGGCATGATTTCAACCTTCATAGACAATGCTACAGCTGATATGCTTAAAACCAAGATTGAAGCTGCGAAATCACATATCAATATTGATGCCCTTTGAATACAGCAATTAATGGGGGGGGGGGGGAGGCATGGAATAGCTATCGTGAGGAGCAAATAGCTAGGTGTTTTATCGCCCGTCAACCACAGCCCAGAAGCTTAAGGAAAAAGCTGAAGCTAGTAATGTCTCATTTCATTTTATTTCTTGCTTGCACCAGTCGGTTTGACTACGTGAGAGGTTCAAGCAAAGATAAATTCCCGAAAAAAAGCTCATTGTATATATCGGCTTTGAGTGTTAAATTGGCAGCACCTTCATCGCCGGGTAAGAAACTACGTAAGAAGAGCACCGTCGGAGCAATAAATGCCGACTCATGGTGACAATGTAAAGCCGCTTCGGACAAAAAAATGCGCTATGGTTGGTGCAATTGATGACCCCAGCATGTAAGCACGCCCATCTCGCAACGGTGGAAATGCGAAGGCTACAAATCAAAGAGCTGTTTTCAAAGCAGAAACTGACTCTTTTCCAGTCTTCCTTCACGAAGCAACTGCTTTTACAGCTTACACAAATACGACACTAAAGTTTATATCTGAGAAGCGCCCTTTCTTAGAAACAATTTATTAATTCATGTCTAGCAAAACGTTTCAACACTGAACATCTTAAACATTTTTTTGCGCACACTGAAGCTTCTAGGCACGATATCCCCAAGGATGAGCGCAATGAAATACTATCATATCCGAATACTTTTGACTATTGTTTTTTATTTTCCCTCCAACAAATCTTGTCACCGAGCTTTATGCGAGAAATGATTTTTCTTTGGAGCAAGGTTAATCCACACAGGAGCCTGAGAAACTATCGTTACTGAAAGTATAAAATCTGTTGTGCCGTCCTGAGTGTAAATCAAAATTTATAGACACCTGTAATGACTACTAGCGGTATTGCGGACGTTACAAGTCCTTTTATTTCCGTGCTTTGACAGGTGAGTCCTCACTGTTCCAGCGACCAAACACTATTATCTTAAGTCACCCTCATTTCCTTCGGAGCATACGGGGATGTTTGTTTATTTTTGACCTCTACCTTTTATTTTGTTGCCGTTTTTTATTTTTGCGGTGCGCAAGCCTGTTTACCGCTCCCCGTTGTTTTGTTCGTGAATGCTTCAGACGTGTGTCACCGGTGCTTCCATTCCAACTGATGTCATTGCAACAAACTGCTGTAAACAAAAATTGATACTTCGTTTGTGTTATCCGCATTTTAAAATTGAATAGTAGAGCACGGAGTTCGTAAGTAACTAACAGAAGTCACAATTCTTAAAGTAGTGCATTGTGATCGCCAACAGTGGCAGTTATCTTTCTAACGGGCGATAAATACTGGCATACCTGAAAGATCTGCTCGTGCTAAGAAATGGAATGGGTTGTTGTGTGTATGTGCACTCTGGCGTGCTGCGACACTGTTTTTAAGACATGCTGATCACAGTATATGCCAGCAAACATCACACCGCACAATGTACAAAGCAGTACATTTTGTCTTCAGCTAATGTGCTCTACGGTCGTTAACGTAAAACTGATTTTTTTTCAGTTTTAATATCACATTTATATATATATATATATATATATATATATATATATATATATATATATATATATATATATATATATATATATATATATATATATATATATATATATATATATATATATACGTCCATATTTGATTTCAGCATTTTCTCTCTACTTCGTCGCGGTGCGGCATTCTCGCGAAGTGTCAGGCTTTTCTGCATCGACGTGAGCAAACCTCGTAAGTAGCAGAAAAGTGTTTCGACGAGGTGGTGACACATTGCAAACGAAAAAAGGCGCGGCAGAGGAAGAAAACGGCAGTTCTGTTCGGGGTACCTTCTCGGCCTCGCCATTTTCTGCGGGCACTACTTCCCTTAACGTGTTCATAAACGCTCTGTGGTTACATTTCGTCTTTTTTTATTTCCCGCTTGTGCGCGAGACTGCGCCGGTGATGTCTTCCTCCCGCGCATGAATCAACCTTTTATTGCCACAGTACGTAGTTCCGGACAGAGAAGCCACATTACCCAGCAGTCAAGCGCAAGCAGGGCACAGGGTGCCATAGCGCAAGAGATTTTGGGGCTCGTCGACCGAAATGTTTTTCATCTGACAGCGTTATCAGGGCACTCAAAATGCATCCGCCAGTATACACCTATATCTCACATGATGAACGCGGCCATTGCACTGTAGACTAACGAAAGCTAAACGTAACCCTTTCCATAAAACCAACTCAAGAGGAGCGGAAAAGGATGACAGGTGACACCATGACAGCCACAACGTTTTCCTGACAAAGGAGACATGATTGTACCAGTTGCACTTAATGCTAACTACAAGTTCTAGTCCCTCTAACATGTTCTTGGATCTTCAGTGCGACGCGGAGCTGTTGACGTGGAGGCCTGATTATTAATGCAACAACATTAGACTTAACAACATGCGATTTCGGGCATTGCGTTAGTCAAAAAAGTCTCTAATTGGTCGAGGGGCTAATGAAGTCAAAAGTTTGTGACCATGGCACAAAAATTCAAAACTGAAAAACAAGAGGGTGCACGCAGACGGTAAGGGCCAAGGCAGACACGTGGGATATTGTTCAAGACTGCCACGGCGGCCTCCACATCAGCATAAAGCTGTTCGTATTTGAGTTCGGACGTGCACAGGACCGAACCAGTTGGCATATATCCACAACCTACTATAAGTGCCTCTGCAGCCGCGGGGAATTCTTTATATATTCGGTGTTTTTCCGCGTCACACCATGGTAACCTTCAAACGAAAGATAGTTACTTGCTTCCAATTGAAAAACCAATAACTCAGTTTCATTAAAACTTCAAGATAATTGGAGCAACTTGCTACGGTATGGTACTTACCAAGTCGTCAGCAGTAACAATGACGATGTGTGGAGGGCTTTTCCCATCACAGGCTGCCAATATTCCAAGACACAAAACTTGGAGTAGGACCATGCTGAAAAATGCCCTTGTTCACAAGGTTGACAGGGAAGTGCTTTTCAAGCAGCATTTCACAGCACAACTAAAAGACATCAGCGTTACACAAGAGCGCTTACGCGCGATGTATCTTTTATTTACATCTACTTTTAATAGAAAGTTCCACAAAATTATCTTTTTTCGTAAACAAGCGAACTATATAAACCATTCTGACTACTTCCCGAACTGTGTCCTAGTCTTTGTTGCAACTCTCTAAGACTTGGATCATGCTTTTGTTTTACACTCATATCGTTCGGGGAATACATGAAAGAATATTAAAAGGTTACGCACCAAAATCTGCTTACCAGGGCTTTGAATATGATGCCGTCCTTCGACTGTCACTGTTTATCGATTTTACAATGAGATGCCGACAATGTATGCCGACATGAGGCAATGAAGAAAACAGGGTAAGTTGCGCCTAGGCTCAGTGAACAGCCTTCCCATAAATCTCCGTTACGACAGTCAAAAGAAGATCCTAATACAAGGTTCAGGATGCAGCCAAATGCAGCCAGAAATTGGTTTATATATTTTCTAGAAACGTTAATGCGCTAAGGGCAGATGATAAGAACAGTTCAGGGCAAAACAAAGACACGAATGCGCACCGTCGCAGGTTTTCCTTCTTTTTCTGAGAGCAACAATTTTCTTCGAGGGAATCAGTTTTTTTTATGTACAAAAGCAAGCTTATATATTACTTGATTTTTGTAGTAGAAAATATAATGTTAAACTATTTTTGAGCGAACTTTTGTTCAGTGTGGCTAACGGTTACCGTATTCAAAACGCCCTTTTAGTAAAAAATACAATTTTCCTTAGCTCTATATTACACATGTTTTAGGCAAGCAATATCTAGGCAATATCTGAATGCTTCCGCATTCCTTCAAACGAGTTTTCAAGAGGTGTATTGGGTGTTTTTTAAACGCACCTGTTTAATAAAAAAATCTGTAGTTTGTTTTTCATGCTTAGTGTAAATTTTTAGCAGGTTTGGAAACGAATAAGGGTCAAATGCGAAAAAGGGTACTTGCGGCGACACTTTTGTATGGACTTCTCCGACGTTAAATAAAACAGCACCAAAAGCACTAAACTTTGGCGTTATTCGCACTTACAACGACGCGCGCATCTGTAACGTAACAATGTGTTCTGACCGATCCTCTTCAATGGGAATGTAGCTTTTATCGTTTCTTGTATATTATCAGCAGGCTATTTGCCTTCAGCTTTACATTCCAGTTTTCTGTCACACACATGTGAAGTCACAAAGCTAACATAAGAAAATGAGAACAAAGCAAACCACTAATAAGGGAACATGGAGTTGGTTCACTTGCCTGCTGGGAACTCTGGCACGGAAGCGCTGACCTGGCTCCCACACTCTGCACTACAGCATTGAAGCACCTCCAAAGTTACTCCAGTCTGAATAAGGTGGTCGATGTCCCCGCCCTTCGCACCAGCTCTTCCGCCTCTCTGTTCTCCCTCTCACTGTAAAAACGCCAGCCGCTTCCTCTTCGATGCTTTCATTGAATCCCTAATAAAAAGCCGCATGTGACAGACAAGTTTGCACCCTGCATTTCTGTTTTGATTTTGGTGCCTCATGACAGCTTGCGAGCTTGCGCTGGCGTTTTTGAGCGTATGTTCCTGAATTCAGGGTGTTGTTGAACAACGGTGGGGTTAATTTCTTCTTTGTGCCTTTATTTCGTATTTCTAGGAATGTGACCACATCTCCCGTTTGCACTACATGTCAAACCTAGATTCTCTCACTAAATTTCAATCCATTATTTAAAAAACATAAATGCTTCCGGGCGAATGGCGAAGGAACTTTCTGCTTTTTCTATTGTTCCAATTAAATTAAATGCCTAGAATAGGTACTCAATCAAGATTTAAACCAGCCTTAAAAGTGCTAAACGTTTCAGATAATGAATTGTTGAGTGCCACAGGGCCAGTTATAAAACGTACGTTTACATAGAACTTATCTTACTTTTACATTGGGTCACAACTACTCAGTGCCTAAACAGGCATAGGTGCGCATCGCTCTGGCGCCATATGGTTGTTTTTCTTCTACCTCCTAATGAACTATCTTTCAGCCGTAAAATGGTTACGCTACTAATTTAAATTTTACGAAACCAGAAATGTAAAAGTTTGAAAAAATCCCCAATACATATGTGGGTATTAATGACTGGTGACCTCTTTGTTAAGTACAGGCATTGTACTTCAGTCGTAGATAAAATCGGGGATGTTTTATTGTAAATATATGGCATTGTATCAAGGTATTTATAAAGCTCACTCTTTCCATTAATAGTAACTGCCAAGCACTGTCCAAGGCGCTGATGGCAGCAGTACTGTTAGATTTCACCAAGGCTGAATACAAAGACAATTCCTGCCCTCTCTCACCGTTGGGTCAGCTTTTGTCACCGACCCGCTCCGCGCGTCACGTTGCCACGATGACAAACTGCGAATGCAGGTAAATTTGTTTCAAAGTGCTTCTAATGGGCGCTTTCCAAGTGCTCTAATACGTTGTGGGGTCTGGGGTATAAGGTACATGATGCGACAATGGCTGTTGTGATGTATAAGGTGTGGTAGCTGAGGGGCTTATTCGTGGCGTTGCCATATGAAGGTGGGACTAGGCAAGCATACACGATCACCCGGATGACACGTTCGCGGGAAACGCGTGAATTTTGTTAGTTTTGTAGGATTATCTCATGCCCAGAACCCCATAAAAGTATAATGGTGAATTGTTGCAGTGACCGGTGCTGAGAGTTTCGATAGTGCGTGGCGGTGGCTTTGCCGAAAAGTCTGTATGTAGCATGGTAGGTCCAGATGAGTTCTATAGCAAGAGATAAGGCCAGGCATCCGGCCTCTATTTTCTGTGTTGTCCTGGCCGTTTCGGCTCCTTGAGTAGTGCCGGTGTACACGAAAGCGGCTTGCGTGTTCTTGTTCTGGCCTCAGATTTTAAGATGCGTTGTTGTGTTTGTACGCGTGCGTATGGTGTTTTTAACCACTGGCCATCTGAATGTTTGGCCGGAATGATGAGGGATGTAGCAAAGAAAAAAACAGTCTGTAGACAACTGATCCCTGCGGTTTTTTGTTCAGCTTGCAGTAAGTTACTCATCCGTTTTGCCCCCTGACTTTGCTGGACAGGACCAAAAACAAATTTAAAAGAAAAGTAGAAATTTAGGCTGTAAATCGAACTCTGGTTGAAAATTAAAATACAAATAATGAAAAGAGATGGTATTTAGTAAATATTTTGGAGGGGCTCATTTATTTGTGCTCCCGACTAGGGGCGCAATTAACATTATATCCGTTCTAGGTTACAAATTAAATGATGAATTTAATCGTTAGTTTTGTAGGGAGTTTTCCAGGGCTCTCAATAAGCCCCGAGGAAGGTGCTTAGAATTTTAAAATAAGATACGTCTCTCGGGCTTCTGTGTATTTCTGCGTGCGAAAGTTTGGTTCTGGGATTGTTATTTTCACATTACTGAATTTGTGGCTGCAATATTAAAGTACTGGGCGTATTGCAACGAATCCAACGGTCACCGAAACCAAGGAGCATAAGGAAATATTTCTCCTTTTTCTAATTTGTGGTGTTGACCACTACGAAATTATTGGTGATTCATTTTATCGCTCAAAAATAGTTCATTAGAAAGTAGAAGAAAAACGACCAGTTTCCGCCGGTGGAATCTGAGCCCAACACATCTGAACTTCACATCCGGTGCTGTACCAACTATGCAACGGCGGTGGCAGTCAAATCTCTACTTTCGGGGATATTTATCTGACACTACCTGAGCAGATTGTCCAGAACCGGATGGGTCATTTGCCAGAAGGACCGGAATGACAAACCGCTGCCCAAACCACCATGTTGCCACCTGCTCACAATGGTAAGTGGGCCAGAATGACGGCTGCTTAACCCATGATTGCGGTGTTAACTGCATGCACATGAAACACTTCCGTACTATGCGGATACAAACATTACCTGCCCGTTGCCCTATCCTCTGCAGCCGGTGTAAAAAAAATGTGCATGTAAAGTACCAAAGCAACTTTGTTTTGTTTCTCTGGAGCAGCAACATTCCCCCTTCGCCGCAAGAGGCAATCTGCTATTGAAATGTGCACAGCTTGTGCCAGCCGAGAACCTGTTCTTTAAGGCCATGGACCATAGAGTGCACACAACACTTCACCGAAGCATAAATGAAACAAAGGTTCACAATGCAGCGCTTAACGATTCTAGAAGGAGCAGAGTTGTAAAATAAAAGGATTTAGCGCATTTTCGCTCACACCGTCAACGCAAGTGGCTGAAGAAGAACACAAAAAAGAGTAGCCTCACGAGTCTCATGTGTCAACACAAGATGATAGGCCCGTCTACAAAACTGAAATGAAGGGAATATTCATTACCAGCCAAGAGGACTAAGTAATCATCGAAAAATGTCCAAACATTTGTCACAACCGGCGAAGAAATTTCTTCAACAAGCTTGGGCATGGTAGATGCCACTTCTGTTTGGAGCACTGCAGAGCCGATGAACACGCCGCATTTATGAATAAAGGTACTCTCCTCTCGAAACATAAGTGAAATTAAGATAAACAGTCACCAGTCCTAAGAATCCTCCCATTGAGATACCTCAGGGACTTTGGTATGTTACTGAGCCGAACGCGTTAGTGCAGTTTTCAACGCACAAGAAGCTTGTCATTCGGCAGAGGTTAACAAATTTCTTTATTGTAAACCAAAAATTTCATGAGGACCGCACTTTTAGACTGTATAAAGTCAAAAACGTGACTCGATCTTTCAAAAATGAAGGGTCACCTAGTGTCAAAACATTGAGTTTGCATTGAAGGAATAGCCCCAAGGTTTTCTGCTGTGCCGCTTCCTTGACAACAAAAAACTAGTTCAAGTCAGCGCTGTGGTGTCCGTCTTTCCTTCATCCCAGTCTTGAAGTTCCGCTGCGTTTTTTAGCTGTGATGAATTATTAACCATATCGACCAACCACGCTTTGAAAAGCAAATGCCCGCACGATATCACCAAGCCAGCTAACGACTCAAGCCAGCTAAAGACTACTGGGTAAGCACGCTATCGTTAGCCTTTTGGACAAAAATACGTGTTCTGCCAGGCACTCCAAGCTTTTCACTGGTTTCGCCAGTGCTGGCAACGTCGTCGTGTTTTCTATATTGTACTCATCTGTTCTCCTCCTCTTGTTTTAGCGCACTCTCAACCAATAGCGAAGTTTCATCGCAGAAAGCAAAGCATCTTAGCTCTGCTCCCCCGCTTTGATGTTCTCCTTTTACTAGGTTAGCATGTGCTGTTCTGTATTCACGGTGGTAGTACATCTTTTTCCAAGAGGCATAAGAAACGCTATTTAAAAAGGCATCACCGTTTATTTTTCTTCACACTGCAGCGCACGGAGCTAGATGAAATGACGGGAACCTTTCCTGGTGGTCACACTTTAGGCTGCGAGAAAATGGAAGTCCCAGCCAAGTACCCAAACGCAAGAAAAACAATATTCATGACCGTACTCCAACAGAGAGCTTGGCCGCAGCTGTAAATCACGTGCAATAGCAAAATTTACGACACCACATCCGCCTAAAGCGGGGCATGGATGTCAGTGCCCCCACAGTGGACGACCCTGCTAAACTGCACTATTTCACAAGGTTAGTCACAATGCGGAAAGGCCAACACAAGCACGACAACCTGACTCCGGTTCTAGTGTTCGTGCTGTCTTTTTCGCGCTGTTACCAACCTGAATGTGAACGACCAGGCCCCGGAACCTCTACGCTTGTTTACTTAGTACGCTTGATTGATGAATCAAACAAAAGCAAACTTGTCCAAGCCGTGGCCGATGCTGCCGTCATAGAGCTAGACTTAAGCAGGACCAATTGCTTCTCTTGATGTATGCACACTGTGCAACCTTTAGGTGAAGCCGTACATCCCATAACATCACATGATACTTGAATTAAATCAGCAGTAACAGCAGGTTTTTCACCTATGATAAAGTTACACACAGGGCAGAGCTCATGCCCAAGTGTAGCACTGCCAAGGAAACTAAATCATGCAGGGTTGCCAGCCAGGCTACGGAAAACCGACACAATTGTTCAGCATAAAACACTTGTTATCTCATTATCAAAAATATGATACCAGCATCATCAATACACAAAGAAATGATGCCCAAAATTTTATGATAAATATTATATATACGCCACGAAAACGTTTCGCAGCGCCATGAGCTGAATTCCATCCTAGTCTAGAGCGGCATAAAACGAGGAGCTGGCGCAGAGTCGTGTGCCGCTTAGCCGTCGGTGCCCTTTTGCCTCAGAACAAGCCGGTTTGCTCTTTTGCTTCGGCACTCACATCAAATGTGTCAACAAAAACCTGAAGGCCCCCTCGACAGTCGCTCCAGGACGTTCAACGCAAATAATGAATACAGTGCACCAGCAGGACCTTGCGACAAGGACACTGAAATGGCGAAGTTACCGAAAATGCTTTCATGGTCAGAACACGTATGCAAAAAAAACCTTCTGAAGTGCGCATCTTTGCGGAACATGAGAGGAGGTGATATAGGAAGAAAGCTGCCTCGCCAAAGCGTTTTGCACATACTGCAACTCCTGTTCACAAATGCAACAGGGCGACTTCCTTGTAGAAAACCCGGTGACTGTGCGGAAAGAAATGACCAACCGATCAACCGTCCGGTGATGCCTATGTGAAGGAGCTGTTTTTGAGGAGTCCTCTCAGTTTTCGTGGCGAAGCCTACAGTTTTAATATAGCGGATCACCAATTTTCTGTTGTTGCTTGTTTGCAAAGTACTCATTCTCGACAAAAGCAGCGTGTATAATACTGCTGAGCATATGTGTTTTGTGAAGTTTATAAACAAAACATCCTGGTCTACTGCAACCTAACTCCCATTCGATACCAGAGCGTGGTCATTAAGCTCCAATGTATGTAGCTGCTAAGGATATATACTATTATGAGCACTTTGAGACGCCTACTAAGTTTGCGAATTCGTCGCATTGCGTACATTAGATTGTTGCCTGAAGCTGCCATGTACTGCGCCAGTTTAACGTGTCCCATTGATCGATAATTTTGATAGAACATAAGTATTCTCTAGATGTTATTACTAGATTCACAAGGCATTGACACTCGGAGCGCAGATTGTGACAAAAGGTAATTGAGAAAGAGCTGCTGGAGAATGGCTACATTACTTTTTTTGGAAGTTTGCTTGAACACAAGACTTCTAGAATATATTTGCATTACTTTGAAGAACAGAAATTAAGGGCATATCAGGAAGGATACGCCATAATGCAAACGCCGCAGTCGAGAGGCACCCGAAGCGTTTGACTCGTATATGCAGAACTTATAGCGCCAGCCACAAGAAAATTATATATCTGTGTATTTAGAAAAATTACCTCTGCCTTAGGGGCGCTGGTCATTATTGGCGAAAACCGCAAGTCTGGGTTCTTACCACACTGACACACAGTTCAGGGGTGTAGGTTATGACAGTTTTATACAGCGCACTCAGACACAAGCGCAGCGGAAGTGTACGGTAAATACAGCGTGGCAAGTGATGCCAGTGTGCCCAAAGACTCCGTAGAGAAAGTCCGATCCTGACCTCCGAGTATGCTCGAACCATTGCAAGTCCAGCTATCCTGGGCATCGCTTTTAATTTTGAGTCATGCAGTATTTTATGTACAGTATTGCGAGATACTGTTTGTAACGTAATGATCGGAATGGGGAAAATCTTCCGATGCATAGCAATATTTTCCTTAGAAAATATGTACTGTGCTTGCATTGCGATTACCAATGTAGCGCGTTTTTATTAATTATTAGCGGAAAAATACAAGTGTCTCGACATTATATTTCCGGATATATTTCTTTTGTGGTGAAGTGTCACGACACGCGAAAACTTGCTTTGATAAACGTGTCGTTGAAACATTTTCGCCCAGAATTTCTGGGTATGCAGCATATTCAGTCAGAACGTTATCATGCCCCGCCAAAAGAACAAATAACCTGAGCCTCGACTGGCACCTAAACCAGCTCCTGCGAAAGCATGTCAGCGCCGTTTTCCCTCTTCCTTGATTTCTTGATCGTCGCCGCAGCACGCAGCGGTCTGATTTAGATATGGTAGTCTCTGAAGCTGGTGATAGTAGTCGTGATCTTACGTAACTGCCTGCTCTTATCGAAACGTTGGCAAGCACCTCAAGGCTATCCCCTCCCTTGATCACTTTTTCACTGGTAAGAAATCATCTGCCTATCCTCTCTCTTCCATAGAAACCGCTAGATCTGCGCTTCTAAATGTTTTGTGCCATATTGTTGCCTCAGTGGCCGTGTAATGCACCTTTTTAAGTGACGCCATAGCACGGCTGGCCGCTGTCGCTTACTGCAGCTTTATCCAGCAACACCTGCACAGGATACGGCTTCACGCCTCGTTAAGGGCGAAAAAGAGGATCCGAAGCGCATGAAGCGTCAAGCAACGAAAGGAGAGAGCGTACGGTGCCTCGAAGCAGCGACCAACCTCAAAGGAAGTGACCTTTAGCACGCCCTTCAGCGTGGAAAAATTGTGCGGGCCAATGCGACGGCACCTAAAACCACAAAAGCAGCGAGTGACGCTTCTCACTCAGGTCACTTCGAAGAGAAGTGGCTCATGGCGGCTGCTCTACAAGATGCGAAAGCATCCAGGGAGGCCATGCACCCTCCCCCGGTGATGACCGGAAGCAAATGAAGGCGGTGACCCCTCCAGCAGCCGAAAGGTCTGGCCAATGTCGAGTGCTGCTGCAGTCATCTATAGGGGCGCTATAATGCTGGACCCCTTTGAACACTATTTAAGGCTTGCACCTACTGTAGACAGAGTGAGACTGCAAATTGTTCTTTGCACAGCCACTTGACCTATTAAAAATCAAATTTATATTTTAACTCATATATTGTACTTCGTTCATTTATGCAATTATGAAATATACTTCAGGCGAAGAGATTTCAAAAAGTCATTTCGACTGGGGGGCAGAATTTGAACACCCACGCACAATATGAGAACATGAGAGGAACTACATAAAAAAATTCAGGACTTGAATGTCCGCTAGGCAGAGAAGAAAACCTTTTTGAGCTTCATTTTATGCTTTATAATTTTGTAGCTCAATGTACAACAACGATCACAGATTCGCGTTGTTGACATTCATATTATTTGGCGTTATCACTTTCTTGTGATAAGGAATATTAAATTGCCTCCCTTTGCATTCAGTCCTTGGACGGATCGATTCTTTGCCGAACAAGGGCTGATATTCTGCAGGAAGGTCACTGCCTTTTGCGTTAGTGGATGGAGAAAAAAGACAGGGTGCATAAATAGGAAACATTAAAGATTTTTGTGGTGTTATTTAGCAGTCAATTTGTTTTCGAAAGATCTGACCGTTTAACGACCACACTGCGGCGTTTTTTCTTCAAGGGAAGCTTTCAAAATCGTTCATTGTGAGAGACTCAGATGTTTAAAACGAATGAAATGCCACGTTAATCACCAGCCGCAATCAAAATATGCGACATAGAGCTAAAGCACAGGGACCGACAATGGTTGCTACTAAATTGCGAGCTGTCACTATGAAGAGCATATCCTTGATGTCGCATTGTTTCCTTGATCCCAGCTGCCAACATTTAACATCTATCAAACTTTTTATATGTTTTAATGCAGATGCATCGCTTAAACCTATTAACTTTTTACTTCACGGGGTCATAGAATAAGAATTTGGAAATATTGGAGCGCAGATCAAGAAAGGTGATGCAAAGTGTTTGAAGAACAATTGCCCTTTCTGTGTTATATGTATCATGTAGTACTTCTTTAAAAATTGATATTGATCGCCTTTCCATCTCATACCCAGCAAATCTGGACAAGAGCATTTCTGAGCTGTAAATCGTTTAATAACGCATTTTTTTAAATCTAATGTATGATCAATGCATCCGCAGATCACCCAAAGGAAGTCTTGTATTTTTTGTTCAATTCACGTTTTTGCTATGGTCAGAAGCATTCCCCATTGGTTTTCATCGGATGTCTAAACTGTTAGATGCGATCGCTATAAACAGCTTAAAAGAAATATTTCGCTACATATTACAATAATGAATCATTTCCTTCAATATATTTATAAGAGTATCTTACAAGTTTTCTATTTTCTATAATTTTACCTGAGGAAGCTGGGCTTGAATTCAGTTTCCGAAAACTGCGGTCGAAATAACTAGCATTATACCTATGCGTAGAGCATATTTTGAGACTGAGCAAGGTAGATGAATGCACCTGTTCTTCATGTGGACTTCAAGAAAACCCTTCAATGCTGCTCCGACTACGACGCTGCAGCCAGTGTTGTGGGACCTGGTTTTTGTGGGCTCCCCGACTGCGACTCTCAACAGCAACCCTCCCCGACCTTGAAATATACGAAATACGCCGGCATTGCTTAAACATAGCAAAATAAAATAGTGTGAAAGGGCATTGCTCTGAGCCAAATCTGACTGCAGCCGGCCTTGCGCAATTCAACACTCCCAACATTTTCTTTTTAATGTTCTAAAAATTACTGGTAATGCCTGCTCTCTAGGCATATAAAATTGTAAATTAAAGATACAATCAAGTTTTTTCCACCTCAGATTAAGACAGCAATAATGGCAAAGCAAACTCCACTCTTAGACAGCTTCGGAATTGAGTGCAGCTTACAAATTTGAAATCAACACCAATAAATCTTTAAACAATCGAACATGTAATTTTTAGCTGCAAAGAACTCACGCTGACTGTTGACGCCGTGCAGCATGACTACTAGTCGGTCTGCAAACGCTTTGTGGCGAAATTCAATAATCTCGTAAATTTTAGCCATGCACCTCAGTCGTATGTTGCCCAATACTTTACCTACAGTCTGTTTCGGTTGTATTCTTATATTGAATCTATTTTTCCGTAACGACGGTCTTCCTAGGCTTGCACGGGTTATTTGTCAGAAGAGTGAAATTCTGATAGTGTTTTCTCGTGGGTGGGTGCGGTATCAGCATATTACAGAGTATTAAATACACATTATCGACACTCTACGAGAGTCATACAGTGGCAACCTTATTGTTTTTACCTCTTTCCTCTGCTACCTGCCCTGGTGGCTAAATGCTTACGGGTGTCTGCTGCCGATGCCTAAGACGCGGGATCAAGTCCTGGGCGGGGCGATTTCCTTACAGTAGACTTGAAGATGAAATGAAAACGCCCTTCGGTTCTGCGATGTCAACGCACGTTAAAGAGCCCCATTTGGTCTACATTAACTCGGATTCCCAGACTGCACCTTAAACCGCCGCAGTGGCTCAGT